>CM050690.1:20581166-20911166 GCA_027574665.1 Rhynochetos jubatus
CCTTGCTTCCTCCCCCCTCTTTTACCTCCCCCCCCCGCCGGCCAGTCCTGAAGGACAACCAAGTTCTTTGAGGACTCAGCACAAGATGCGCAGGCGGGAGGTGGTACTTTACGAGGGGAATCGGTCGTCCCCCGCCCTGGGAAGGGGGTCTCCGGTGGGTTCTATTACCCTGGACAGCGGGGAGGGTGTTGGGGGTGTTGGGGGAGGCTGTCCCCTCGTGGGGGGCTGGGCTGCTCGCTCGCTGCCGCCCGCAGCGCCTGCCCGGAGCCGCCCTGCGGGATGCGCACCCCGGGGGAGCTTTGTGCAGACCCCTGCCGCTTTCTAAAGGGAGACAGATGATGGAGGGGTGGACACCGCCTCCCCCCCCTCAACTCCCCGGGTCTCGCGGGTGGGCATCTCCGCGCTCCTCTCCAGGTATCCCTGTCACCATCGCCCAAGCCCACCTCCCAGGCCGTTCCACTATGTCCCACTGAAGGAGTTGGCCTTGGGAAAGAGGGGCCTCACCTCCCCCTGATCAGCCCCCCCCCCCTCCCCGCACATGCCCCGGCCCGCTCCATCACGCACATTCTGCTTTATTTTTTTATAAAAAAAAAAAAAAATCGCTCGTGGGACCGGATTCCTTCCTCCCCGCCCCCTCCTCCGAAACATTCCCCCGGGGTCGCGGCCGACATCCCCGCCTTGTCCGCAGCGTCTGCACATCCCAGCGGGTCCCACGACCCCCTCCGAGAGGGTGTCCGTGTGTGTCCCGGCTCCTTGCACTCCGCGTGTGCTTAACCCACAGGCGCGACCGCCCTTCCCCTCCTCGTATGCCGCCTGCTTCCCTGGAATTATTTTAGACGGGATTGGCAAAAAAGCGGCGTGACAGCGGCCCCCCCAGTCCCCCCCGCCACCCCCTCGGGAAGGCAATCTGCCGTCCCCGCAGCCTCCCCGGCAGCGGGGCCGCGCCGAGCCGGGGTTTGTCATTTGTTAGCGCTCAAAAGTACCGGGCTGCGGTGCCAACCCGAAAGCAGGGCGCTGAATCACAACTTTGCGCTCGCCATCCATCCAAACTGAAACGCCTGAGCATCAGAAAAACTGCCTTTTTTTTTAATTAAAAAAAAGGAAAAAAATTAAATCTGTGTCTGGAAGCAGAATAATAATAAAAAATCCACTAAAAAAAACCCCACCACGTCTGCGTGGAGAGGGGAGATAAAGCATTCAAACCGAAGGCCACTTGTCTAACAGTATAACGGAGCATGGCAACTCCCAAGTAGAGCTCCAGGAAAAGAAATTGATGACCTCTTGATGCAAATCAAACCTTCCTATATAAGGCAAATCTGGGAATCATTTTCAACACATTGGACCAAATATTTACTTTCGGCGCAAATAAAGCTGCGGTGATCTGAGCGTCGCAGCCAAGAGAAACAAAAGTGTACAAAAGCCATTAACACTAGGCTTTGCGTCGAAACACCTCTGGCTGTATTTTAAACCCCCGGCTTCTGTTGGGGATGAATTCGGTGTTATTTATCATTCCGAGTTGGGCTGGGGTTTTGGGTGAAGAGCTGAGGTTTGGAAACGAGTTTGAAAGTTGTGAGATTGTCCTGACAACGCAATCGACGGCAGTATATAATCATTTCCTTAATAGTTACCTGTCAGAGATCCCATTTCTCTTACTGCGGGGATTAGTCCGTCAGGAGTAGATGCGAGCTGGACCTTCCGCAGATCAGAGACCGGCTCCACGACGTTTAAGCATTTAACGTCACTTTCTCCCGTGCACCCGAGATAAAACGGTGCAAAAGTATTTTTCTTTTTAGCTGGGGAAAACGGAGCAACGGTAGCGATATAATCGTATTTACCTCATCAGAAGTTGATCTGAGTAATAAACCTCAGCATTTTCACTTAAACTGTCAGGAATAAGATATGTTTATTACAGCGTATTCTGTCTGCGTGGGGAGGACGGGGATGCGCTTTAGATAAACTTTAAACGAAACAGAATAAACACAGTAAATCGCTGCAGTCCAACACAAAAGCTGTAAATGACTGCTATGTATTTTACCATGCGAAGTATTTTTTAAATATTTTATTTTTATTATTATTATTCACACGTTTCTAGGGGTGAAGCCCCGGCATATCCAACGGTGTCGTTAATAAGGTATACAAAATTGCCTGATCCTACCAAACGGGGCTAGAGTTATATGTTTTATTGTTAACCCCTTGCACTGAATCTTCTGAAGCTGAAAGGGAAAAGGAAAGGGCTTTTGTCCGAGTTGATCCTTGGCTATTCTGGGGCTCAGGTTGGTGTGAAAGGGACGAGGAGGTCACTTGAAATCTCCTTTTATCTACTCCTATTTTCTCTCTGGATCAGCAACTTTGAATAGACACCATCTAATCGCTCGTAATGGAAAAAGAAAAAAAGGAGAGAGAGAAAAAAAAAAAAAAAAAAGAGAGGGTGTGCGTGTGTTCTCTAGGAGCAACGAAAACGCTTTTGCGCGGGGGCTGTCTGGCCGGAGGGGTGCGTGCCCGTGGGTGCACGCGCACCGGGACCCGCGTGGGCAGCTCCCTGCAGCCGAAGTCTGCCATGCGCGCACCCTGCGCGCCCGCGGAGGCACAGGCTTGTGTGTCCTCCCCTCACCCGCGCACCCCTGCCCAGGTCGGGGTGGGAGGGAACCTGAGGGGGTGCAACCAGAGCCCCGGAGACCCCCCCTCTCAGCGCCGGGCCGGTAAGGACCCTTCCCGGGGGGTGATGCTGGGAGGCGCAGTGGGGAGAGACAACCCGACGTTATTTTCCCTCTCACCTTCAGACCCCGGTTTTTTTGGTAATTTGCCATTATTGAAGGAGCCAGGACTGGGAGGTGGCCCTGGGCACCGGGAGAGGGGTGGCTTTTGAAGGAGGCTGCCGGCCTTCAGTGGGCAACCAACTCCGCTTCGCCGGTTGCCCGACCCCGGCCCGTGTGCAGGCGGCTCGGGGGTGCCCGCGGTTTTCTGGGAGTCATCATACCAAGGGTCGTTATTCTAATTTTTTGAGGGAGATTTTTTTTTAGGCTTAACCAAAGGAAAAAAAAAAAAAGGGCAAAAGGGAGGCGAAATTGGGGGCCACTGGCAAATAGAAAAAGCTTTGTTCTAGAGGCTCAAGCCAGGGCACACTATCTCTTCCCTGCTAGCCGCTCAGAAGCTGGCGTTTCTTTCTCAGTCTGGGATGCTTGCGCTGTAAATTCCTTCAAGTGACTACTTTGTTGCTAAGGCTACAAGTTCCCATCCCAACACACAAATCTTTTCCACTCCAGGACCAGCTCAAGCCCTGGGCAGAAGTCTTGACTTAAGAGACCTACTTCAAACTCCTTGGAGTGCCTCCCTGCTAAATACCTGCTAAAGTCTGCGGTTCAAATGAAGGACTAAACAGCCCTCCCCCACCCTCCCCGTCCCCTCCCTCTTCTCTCCTGTAGTACGTTTTGTTGGGACTTCGGGTGAATAGATGGCGAGAAGAAACCCAGTCCAATAAAGATTAAATTAAGTAGAAGAAATCCAGCCGGTGTATATTTTGAAACTCCGGTGGGGCGTCAAACCGATGTTTAACACATTTTTTCCACTCACTGTGCACAAGTCCTCAGCCCCCACCGCCTTGTTTTATTTTTCCTCGGCAGATTCGGGGGTCGGACAGAAAAGGGCTACACCGACCCACAGACCATGGGAAGAGGCAGGGAGGGGGGCATGTTGTCCCCAGGCAGGGCTTGAGGTTAGGGGGGACATCGATTCTTCCAGTCAAGGGGCATCTGAGAGTTGGGGGTGCTGGAGGGTGTGTATATCATCCAGGCTGTCCCTGAATGCATAGCTGGGGTGGAATGGGAATTAGGGTTTGGGTTTTTTTTTTTTTTTTTGGCAGGATCACCCTCCTCTTTCCTCCCCACCTCCCTCGCCCACTGGGCTGCACTGGCGGGGAAGACACGATTTTATCACCCCGGCTCACCGGAGTGGACACGTTTGTGGACCGCTGATCCCTCCAGCATCGCCAAGATGGGAGCGTGGGTCCCCTGGATGCGAAAGGAGAAAAATAATAATAATAATAATAGAAGAACCAAAACCCCCAGCCCCACAGACGCCCGTCGCCTAAAAAAGTTAAGCGTGACTTGGTAAACGTTTGTAAATGCAAATAGAAATGAATAAATAAACCTCAAACCAGGTAGTTGGGGTGTAATAGTTTAGCAGGACTAATTGCAGACAATGGAGCTGAAATGACTTTTCCAATTAGCTGCTGGTTGGAGTTTAGTTGGAGGAACTGTCAGCTCCAGCGATGGGTAATTGCTTTATTGCTCACAAAACTATCATCTATTTAGAACATATGTGCTAATTACTCTGGATGGGCGTCGGAAAAGAGATCATAAATCTATTAGCACTTTAAAAAGTCTAGGGTACTTGTAAGCGACCAAACTCCCTTCCTTGGAACGTTAAGGGCGAGATTCGCGCCCTTATGATAGACTTTCCAGAAAATAAAAATAAAATAAAATAACCAGATTCAGCCACATGTATGCCAAGGTATGTTTGCGACCTCAGAGGTGGTGGTGGGGGAAGAGTGGTCATCTCCAAGCGAGGAAAGCCTCTTTCTGTAGACAAAAGTGGTGCAATAAATCACTGTCATAAAAACGATTTTCCTCTTTAGCCTGGCACTATTTTTTTTTCCAGAAAGATTAGTTTAGAAATCTTTTAATTGGATTACTCTGGAAAATTAATCTCCTTTAGGCTCGCTAAGTTTGTGTACCAAATATTTGGAATTAATTCAGTGCCACAAAAAGCATCAGGGACGCCTTTTGTTCGAACTAGTTAAGGAAAGGGACAGGTAGGGAAGGTGGCATTTTACCGTACGCATTCATGTCCCCTCGCGGCTCTCTATGTATATTCATTGCCGGTATAAGTCGCATTGTACCGCATAAAATTGTTACTGGGAAGGAGATGAACAGAATTCTTTGCTGGACTGTGCTGTGGATCAGGGCTCCAGCGCGGGGTGAGGAGTTTAGTGGGGAAAAAAAAAAAAAAAAAAAGGAAAAAGTTTTGGCAGCCCATGGAATCCCCCGGGCTCCTCGCTCTGAAGGAGCATCCCTGGGCCGAAGCTGCTTCCCGCGACCCCCACCCCTGACCGCTCCGCTGCTGCTTCCCAACGCGGGTGCGCAGCCGTTCCTACCGCCTGCGCGTACCCGTCCGCCCTCTCCTGGGGTCTGACCCTTTCGCGCTCCCCGTGGGCTGCCCCGGGGACCCGCGACTCTTCCGGGGCCGCCCGAGGGACGTCCCCATACTGGGAACAAGCCGGGACTCCAGAGGATCCGTGAGTTTTCAGCCCAGTTCGCGGCAGCCCCGCGAGGTGTGGTTAATTGGTGGGGGATAAAGGCGTAATGACTTGTCAGGGAGACGGTGGTGACTCTTTAATGTACTGTCTTCTTGCCCCCCCGCCTTTTGTAAGTGGAGACATGCCATCTCTCTGCTAAAAGAGCAATAAAGCTGGGTTCATTTATTTATTTTTACTTGTTTATTTTTCCCCGAAGGAAACGAACCTGCGGCTTGTTCCCGGTGATTTACACGCAGGATGTGACACTGCTCGGAGTCCTGGAGATCCGGGGCGGGGGGTACTCGGGACACGGGGCATAGAGAGGTTCCGAGCGGGGAGGGGGCAGATGAGAAACGGGGAAGCAGGAGCAGGAGGCAGGGACCGCGGGTGTGTGTATGGAGTGGGTGTGCGCTGATACTAAGGCAGGGCAGGTGAGGGGGCAGCACGGGGTGGGCACGACCCGAGCTGGGGGAAGATGATATGGATGGGGATGAGGATGATGAAGATGAGGATGAGGAGCGGTTTTGACCTCTTGAGCTCTGGCCGAGTTCAGGGCAGCGGAGAAGCAACGCCTCTCCTCAAACCCAAATCCCAGCCTCTCTCCACGGGTCCGTTGCTCGACCCACCTCATAATTAGCGTGTGCCGCTTCCGAGTCAGCATTAAATTTTTACTGCCAGCCGTTACTGAGCTGTGAACCGCCGAGTGGGATTCTCTGCATTTAATAAAACATGCGGTGCGGCTGCGCGCGGAGTTCCACGGAGGGAAAACTTGCGGGGAAAGGTGCGTACGCGGAGGTGGGTGTATATGTCCACATCCCACGCGTCAACCTAACACTGAGGTGTATCGCACGAGCTCAGACCCCGAAACTGTGCAGGCAAGCGGGACCCCAGAGCTTACCCGCAGCCGTACGCGCACGACACGCGTGAGATCCCTGCGTAAAGGTGCACGAACAGGTCGCTGTTTGCAGCCGGAGTTTGTGTACTTGCTGAATAACCCCGTGGTCTGCCCTGAGTTAATTACTCCGGCTCTGATCCCACCGTACCTCAGCACACCCGCCCCTCCCCCCCCCCCCCCCCCCCCCGCCTTGTATCCCCCGCCCTCCCCCCCCGGGTTTCTCCCCGCTGCGCGCAGGTACAAGTTTCTCAGCCCCGTGCTGCAGCTGAACAGATTAATACACGTTGACAGAGTCTTCGTCCCTCCTCGCACGATATTAAATGATTCTTAAAGTCCCTTCTGAGACAAACGGGGAACCCTCTCTCTCTCTGTCTGTCTCCCTGTCTATCTGTGTGCGCTTTGGATGTGCCCTGTGGAAATTGTTTACACTTCGGAAGACTCTAACCTTGATTTTCCAGCTTTGAGCTCCCTCTGGAAGCGGAAAGAGCAATTACTCCACATTACTGTACATATTTCATTGCCGTGAGAGATGGCAGGTATTGCAGCCGCCGCTATTGTCTGCCTCCCTCCCGCAGCCCCGGGGCCGGAGCCCGCAGGATGCTCCAACTTCGGGTCGCACGGTGGCCCCGAGACGCTTCCACGCACACCCCCACAGCCCCACACGCTAACGACCCACGGAGGGGCAGAGGGGAGCGAGCTGGCGTGCTTACCCCCCCAAGCCCCACGCCACTCTTCAGCCGCCCGCTGGCCTCTCCTGCGCGGACCCAGCACGGAGATGCTGCCTTTTGCCCACGGGAGGAATAGGTAGCTCGTGTGTGGACAGGCTTCTTTCTCGGTTTGATGTCAGGAGCACTGAACGTCTAACGCGGGGTGTAGCGCAGGGCAAGCGGTGGAGCCACACATCCTCCCCCCCTTCCCGCTGAGATAAGCAGGGGCTGCCCTCCAGCCAAGGGCTGGGAGGGGAGGGAGGATGAGAACAGTCGCTGGACCCGAGGCTAAAACGAGGCGGGTTGCGGGGGGAGAGGAGGGGAAGGCAAAACAACCCCGAAAGAGGGGAATAGCTAGAAACCCCGAGCAGTGCGATTTTTTGGCCAGAAATTGCCTGGGATGGCGGCTTTTAATTTAGGCTGTGCAGTGGTCCTTTGGAAAGGATCCAGGGGCTGCATTTTACAGGTGCAGGGTGGAAGCAGGCTGCTGTGCCATGCCGGAGCATCCCCGAATAGCATTAAACTGTGTCATGGATCAGTGTCATGATGACGTATGACACACCACAAGGGATCATGATGAGTGACTGGCATAATAGACATGGATAGTGGACCAAAGTCTCCTTGACAATTCTTAGTCATATGTCTTGGGGGGATAGTTTTACATTCGTGATCCGTTTATTTGGAGCCAATTCCGGGAGCGAGACACACGAAGCACACGACTGAATCCAAGTAGGATGAAGATGAGCTTACATGGCACAAAGGATTGCGGGGGAAATCTGAATGGGTCATCGGTTTAGGTGGAAAGCGCTTGTCAAAAAAACCCCAAAATAAAAAAACCCTCAAAACCCAAAAAACCACTCTCCACCTGCTATACGTAATTAAGCAGGACGCCTCTTGCTCCGTCAGCCCAGAAAAGGGACGGCTGAACTCAGGGTTAACCCAGCGCATCTCCGAGCTTCTCCGCGACTCGCTGCAGAACCGCTTAGGCACCGCGCACCTCCCCTACCCCGCGCCAGGATAACCCGTCGCCGCTTGTGGGATGCCGCTCGTCTCCTCGTCACGCGTGGGCTTTGCTGCGAGCTGCCAAACGACGAGAGCCGGGGTCGCGCCTCGGTGCTACCGGGGAAATGTTGCACCCCCGCAGGTCCCCCGCGCGGGAGGGGAGCACGGTTCTTAGAAACCCCGAAACTGAGGGAAAGGCGCCCCAACATCCCTCTTAGTAGGATGGGGGGGGGGAGAGCCCGAGCAGCTGGAGCTGCGGGTTTTCTATTTTGCAAACATCCCGAGCTACCAAGGGGAAGTTAGAGGTTTATTATTTGCCTCCTCCCCGCCGCACACTTGTCCCAAGCCCCTATCGCCGGGTGTCCCGAGCAGGGCAAGCGGGCCCCGGTAACCCGTCGCAGGCAATCAGCACCCCGAAACCCGCCTGGGCTGGCTGGGAGTGTTTGGCATCCCGTTGGGACAGCCCAAACAGGCTTTTTCCCTGGGAGAGGAGGTTCGCAGGGCTCCCTCTTCACCCAGCTCCGCCAGGAACATTGGTGACCATTAAAAATACCCAGAAGCGGCATTTATCCCTCCAGGAGAGAAATGAATAGTATTCTCCCCGAAAAGCAGAGTCGCAAGAGGGAAACCACCTTCGAGCCTGACACTGAAAAAAAAAAAAAAAAAAAAAAAAAAAAGAAAAAGAAGAAAAAAAGACATTAAAAAAAATCTGCTGATCCAGATGCTGTAAGAAGTTCACTAAATGTGTGAGCAGGTAACGCAGGGAATAGCGACATTGTTAACAGAAAACATCTAATTAACAATGACTTCATTTGATTGGGAGGATGAAAAAAGCCTTTTAAAATCAGTCCAGATTTACTGGCCTAAGCGCAGCCAATTTATGAATATGGAGGCTGTATTGAGTCTGCCTTCTTTCAAGATGTCATCTGAGGGGTAATAGTATAGGTGAAGTCATTTAGTTACACTGTGGAAACTTTTATAGTCCCTTTCTTGGGAATTTAATTCAGTGCTTCTTCATTTTATTAGGAACAGACTGACTCCATCAGCGCCGCTCTCCATGTTTAGAGGCATGACTGCTTGAAGCAATTAGGCTCCCCAATTAGCATACTTCTCCTGACCCCAGCAGCACCACTGGGTCCTTACGTTATCCGTCTCTTCAAAGCAGGGGAAAGCCGGAATAAAACATGCCTCCCAAGTGTCCAGGGTGGTGAAACCAACGCTCAAGCGGGCTACCAAATTTACCCCTTTGCCCTTAGAGGGGGAAAAGGGGGTGTAAAAAAAAAAAAGAGAGGCTTCTGGTCCCACCCCGATGTCCGTGTTTCGGCAGTTTTGTCAAAATTTCACTCGTTTCGCGCTGATTTCCAGCGTGTTGCCGACCCGCTGCCTAACCCCTGCCCGTTCCCTCCCGCCCCCGCAGGGCTTCGTGCTCGTGGGCAGCACCCGCAGCCGCGGGGGTGTCCCGGAACCGGGGGCTGGGGGATCCGCCCCGGGGGCTGGGGGATGCTCCCTGCTCTGCCCCGCACCCAGGACGTGTGTCACGTCCACGTGGAGAGGGATAAACCACTAGCCCGGGCGTGGAGGCTTTTTTTTGGTTTTTTTTGGGTGAGGCTGTGGCCGGCAGCGGGCGTCGCCTCCCGCTCCCGCCCTTTGGGTACCACCAGGTGACTTGTGAACACGGGTCGATGGTTTCGTGACACTCCCCACCTCCCGTTGCGTGGGTTTCCCGAGAAGGTGAAGGCAGGGGGGTGTGAAGATGTTGGGAGGAGGGCGGGGGGGCGGGTCTGATCCTGCTCAGCCCCCCTGCCCTCAGGCCCTCGCCGCCGCGGGCAGCAATCTCCCCCCGCACCCCCACCCCCGGGCCCCAGTCCCCTGTCCATCCCACGGAACTGAAAAGGTGGGTCAGGATCAATGCAGCCAGTGCCCGAGGGGCCCTATCCTGTAAAACTAGCGGGGGGGCTTTGGGGACCCTCCCCTCCCTTTCACCTCCAGAAGTCAGTATCTCAGCCACTCGTCCATCGCGGGTGAAAAGACTCGTTTTGTTCCCCCCACTCCCCAGCCCTTCTGGAAGCCTATGGAGGGGAGCCGAGTAGCCAGTGTTTGGCAGATAGAGCCATCTGCCCAGAGCTTTGCAGCACTGTGGAAGAAAAATCTCTATAAAACGAAATAGGCAATCAACTGAAATCTATCCTCTTTAAATAAACTGATTCCTTAGTATTTTCCCAGTGTTGCTGTAAGTTGTTGTCTGTGATGTCCCCCAGGGCTCTTTCCTCTGCTCTCTGATTTGGTGTATAAAAGCAGCTCTGAATGATGGATTACTGTGTCATTGCAGCCTGCGAAGGATTAATTTGTTTCATTGATTTCTCTTTAGGCAGATTGCCAGAATTCTCTGCTTCCCACCTTTCCCCGGGACTTCGAGCAGTAATAGACAGTAATAGCCTAAGACAAATCAGCCCATTCTTGTAAAAATAGAAACACAAAATCCTGAAGTCCCAGGAAAGCCATAAAGAAGTTTTTTCCTTGTTGTGCTGTAAAACCACGGATTCTTAAAGTGTGTCCATGTTCTCTCCCCACTCCCCTTTTACAAAAAAGGTTGCAGAGTCCTGAAGCAAGGGCTGTGGGGGGATGGTGCTGCTTAGTCTCGAGCAATTTCAACAAGCAGTTGCATGTGAACGTTGGGCATTTGACGGTCACGGAGGAATGTTTTGTTCATGTTCAAGAGCAGGGTTAGGAATCACAGAAGGACCAAGTGAACCTCACAGTTAATTCTTTCTTAAAATCACCGGGCTGCCTATAGCTAATCTATTATCGATCCATCTGCCTGTCTGGGGTATCGAGAAGAAATGCTGTTGGTGTCAGGTCCTGGAGTCACCCGTCTGATGGGGGGGTTGACCCTCCCAGATCAATGTGTCTGCACGCTTTCAGCATAATCTGATTGGAAAATCAGGCCTTGAAATGCTGGGATGTGGTGGGAAAAGGGAGCTGGGCACCCCTTTTCGGTGCAGGTTGTGGGAGGGCAAGGGGAGGAGAGGAGATCCCACGCTGCCTGTAGTCCGCTGCTGCTATTCAGCCCACGGCGCTGCTCTTTTCAGACCTGCTACACCAACATGGGTCAGCTGCGATAATCATTTGTTTCCACAATGCAGCGCTAAAAATTGTATTGATTTAGTGTTCTCAAGTTAAACTTTAGATATAATTAGTCTTATAGTAAAATGTAATGTTGTCATGTGCTAATAACTTTCCAGCTCAGGCTTGTGTAAAGCTGTATTGTGCCGTGACGAAACAGCACTTCTGGGTAGCACCAAGGGTGGAGAA
This sequence comes from Rhynochetos jubatus, assembly GCA_027574665.1. Taxonomy (NCBI): domain Eukaryota; kingdom Metazoa; phylum Chordata; class Aves; order Eurypygiformes; family Rhynochetidae; genus Rhynochetos; species Rhynochetos jubatus. Next base: position 20,592,376 of record CM050690.1, read on the forward strand.
GCATCTGTTTTCACCTCTGTGTCTGTCTTGTGATGAGAGTAGCTTGATAGCTACTTTCAAAGGGAAGGTAAATTTATCGTACTGGATAGCACGGATCCACTGCATTGCAAACCTAGGAAATTCTGAAGCTACGGCCCATTATTTTTTTTTTCTCTGCTCTCCGGGAGGACGTTAGCCTGCCACTTCCTATTTTAATTTACTGTAATTTCAGGTTGAATCCAAATACCAGTAGTTGGGTCACAGCATGATTTCCTTGATATCATGCCAGAAAATATGCCTTGCCCTGCCTGAGCACTGTTCTTGTGTTTCCTTGCATGAGATCCCTTCACGGTGTGTGCAGTCTAACTTTCCCCTTCTCCACCTAACGTAGTTTTTGAAGGAACTATAAGAGTAGTCATAAAGATGGTTATGTGTTTGCTCCCGGGAAACCCTAGAAATCCCTACGTTGTCTGGCAAAACCCTGCAGTGTGGGTTAGCCTGCAGTAAGACAAGGGTGGCTGCCTTCAGGCACAGCAGCCTGTACAACACTGGTGTCCCGGGGAATGCTGCGAGCTCCCCTTCAAAGGCTGCTCTGGTGTAACAGGGTCACCCCTTTTCTGGCATAACACAGACTCGCTCTGCCCCGCATTCCCACTCCTGACGGTTTTTCACTGTCAAGCAACTTTGAAAGGAAAGGCACAAAATGCAACAGTTCACATTTTTCCTGCTCGGACAGCCAAGCCCCAGGGAAGCTTGGCTCCGAACGCAGGGCTTGTCTTGCTTGGGAGCAAACGCTCCCATCCCCTCTGCCCCTTCCTCCTTGCTGATCCTTTTCAGCTCACACAGGGGAATCCTTCTGCTCCTTTGCTAGGCATTGAGAAAGTTTTGCTCTTGGTAAATAATGATAACAATATTCTTGGCTTGGAAAGTCTGAGTTAGGAGTGGAGACAGATTTCCACCCCCATCCCTCCCGTTTGCAATAAAACAGGCAGAATCCATCACAGACCGAACTTAAAAAGCTTAAGTGAAGCTCACATCCTTTCATCCCTGCAGGACTGGAGAGAAACAGAGTCTGTTAGATTAGCAAACATTAACCTCTCGCATAGTTCTGGATGTAGGATTAATGTCTACTGAAGGGACAGCTGTATGACCCTCACACATACACTAACTATACATTAGGGCTGTCACTCTATCGATCGGGAGAAGTTTGTGTGAAGAAGCACTCCCCACTAGGGAGCAAAACAGACTAGAGCTGGAAAAATCCATTTGCGCTCTGCTAAGACACACTTCTAAAAACTCAGTTCCTGTTTCTGGCATCCACAGTGCAGATGAGCTGAAATCTGCATGCTTCACTCCGGGGTTCTGCCGCATGCAGACCACACACAATTTCCAGCTGTGACGCTGGGATTGGCTCGTCTTAGGGTAAAACACAGACCTGTGCCAACACTGGATTTGCGCATAGTACAACATTGCTCAGGCGCTGCCCACATGGGGTTTTGAGGGCACATGGGATTCTCACCGGCTGCACATTAGCATACCTATTCCCCCTTAGCTAATTTGGAAGAGACTCCTCTCCAAGACTTTCCTTCCTTACCCGCTTATCTAAGAAAAAGAAAAAAATAAGGGTGAATAATATGTTTGTCAAACTTTCTTTCCACTAAAATATGAAAACTTCATGCCGTGAAAACACAGGTTGCTCGTTTCCTAGGGTTTGCTGGATTAGGTACAAACACTGGGCTTGACTCTGGTCACACCCTATTTTTGTGTTAGTCTAACGCTTCTCATAACACAGGAATTTCACAGATTTAACAGCAGGTTCAGTGCATTTTTGAAAACAACCTTATTTTAGTTATATAATGGAAATAAATGCTTATTGTTTAATCCTGTATATTAAACCTTAATGGTTTCTTGGAGTCCAATCCACGCAAATATTTGGATGTCAAATATTGAATTTTCCAGCGCTTAACTGTAGGAGAAATCACTGTGTTGGGGGTTCCCACGCACCCTGAAGGAAAAAAAGTGGAGAGGTTGTGTCCCTCAGAACAAACACGGATGGAGCTTGGGTGCCTTACAAGGTGCCCCAAAAGGGACACCGACCAGCAGCATGGCCTGTGGTGGCTCATACAGAGCTAGGTGTCTGCTGAAGGCAGTTGAATGAAGAGAAAACACGTTGTGAGATGAAGCTGGTGCCTTTTTACCCAAGTCTGCTATAGTTGGGGGACGTGCTGAAAAGATGAGCTGAGATAAGCGTGCAGACGGTTGTGTCCCCTACGGTTGGTTGTATGCAGCACCTGTCAGCACACAGAACAGAGCTCTGCACTACCAAAAGTACTCAGCTTTGGATAATTGTCCCTCTGGGCCGCATGTGTGGCTGGAGTGAAAGGTCTTGCATGCAACATTTCGGTTGCCCATTGGGATTGATGGGCTGCAGCAAGTTACATGTTCATGTTCTTCTGCTGGGGCAGCACAGACCAGATGCTGAAGGCAGAGGCGGTGTGCTGGACCTGAGCTGCCAGGATATTCCTCGTGAGGGAATGGAGAGTGGGCAAAGTGTATCTCAGTCCCCCTGGACAGAGGGGGCAGCCAAACCACAGCTTGCCACTACCAAGTCAAATGCCCCTTAAGTGGCCAAAAAATGTCTTCTACATGTTACCTGCCAGGGGAGGCAGGTGGTGACGTTCCAGATCCATAAATCCAGGATCAGCTCAAAAGGAGTGGAGTTCAGAGACCAGGATAAAAATAAGATGATCAGCGGGCTGAAGCACCTTTCCTATGGGGACAGGCTGAGGGAGTTGGGCTTGTTCAGCCTGGAGAAGAGAAGGCTTCAGCGAGACCTTATAGCACCTTCCAGTACCTGAAGAGGCCAACAAGAAAGTTGGAGGGGGGCTTTTTACAACGGCCTGTAGTCACAGGACAAGGGGTAACAGGTTTAAATTGAAAGCAGGGAGATCTAGATTGGACATCAGGAAGCAATTCGTCCTGGAGAGGGTGGTGAGGCACTGGAACAGGTTGTCTAGAGAAGCTGTGGGTGCCCCATCCCTGGGAGTGTTCAAGGCCAGGCTGGATGAGGCTTGGAGCAAACTGGTCTAGTGGAGGGTGTCCCTGCCCATGGCAGGGGGGTTGGAACTGCATGATCTTTAAGGTCCCTTCCAACCCAAACCTTTCTGTGATAAACTTGAAACCACAGCAGCTGAGATGAACATTGCCATGTCCAGCACATGCATTGCTGGGCAAGTGGCCGGGCAGGCTGGAGGTCCTCGTGAAAGTGCCACAGGCATAAACGCAGCTCAGTGCAGTGGTGAGCCATGTCCTTTACAGGACTGAGGTTTTTACCCAAAGCACATTTCTGGCAGTAGTTGCCTAACCCAGCAGCTTGTGCTGGAGCTGCCTGATTCTCAAAATCTGCTACCCAATGTTGAAAGGTACAGCAGAAGGAGGTGTGGGGTATGCAATGATGTAGAGACAGTGTACTGCTAACTGACCAAACTATGGACTGGCCAAAAATGATCCTACAAGACAGTTTCCAAAGAAAATGTGGATGGGGGTGTAAACTGTTTCACAGAAACATACCAATTTCATCAACTCTTTAAACAGTGGAGCATCAAAATGCTTTGCTAGATCAGTCCTGAAATATTACTTCAAGTTCATATTAATAAAAGAAGCAAGACAAAGGCAAGAGCACCCATTTCAAAATAAAATCTTTGAGTTGGGCTAAACCAACATCTTTCTGACTGTGTTTAATAGTGCTTAGTGACCAGTTGTGAGGGTCTTGGACTTTGCTCTTAGCTGCTGCAGTGCTGAAACACTGCAGTTCTGGAAGATGTAAATATTGGCTTTGGTCAGCCTGAATTGACAGGTATAGGGAAAAACAAACCCATGGGGAAGAGAAACAAAGCAGTTTCCTCTGATGGACACAACAGCGATTTGCATCTTGCTAAGCCTGGATCCATCTTTTTATATATTTTGTATAAGACAATTACTAGGCCCTGGGCCCAACTTCTGGATAGTATTAAGGGGAATATCCTGACTGAAAAGGTAAACATTCAGTCAGACCTCTGACAGAGTTTATTTTTTGTGTGTTCAGCAACGGGGAGTAGCTTTTTTTTCATTACTGAAGGCCATGCATTCGTGGCTGTCGGTATGGGCAGGCAGGGAGCTGTTGGATATGTGAAAGCTGCAGGTGGTGAGCTGGAGGGCAACGATCCTGCTGCTCTCAGAGCACCACTAAGTCATTTTGCTCAAGTGACCAAGTGAAGGGTTAGAAAAAAATCGGTAGACCAAAGTACCCAAAAAACTGGGCACCACCAGAAACATGTTCTCTCATCAAATAATTTGATTTTTCTATAGAAGCAGACAAGGATAAGCAACAGCTGGTATGTTGTGGGTGTCTTGCAAGTCCACTGAGTGTTAATTGCAACTTTCCCTGGAATTTATTTATGTTTAATCCACCTGGAAACTTGAGGTTGCTTAATGTATGAGATGGTAGTCAAGTGGTTAACACTCACTCACTTCTGAATGGTATTTGGAAAGGAAGTATGGTCTCTTGCCCACCCATTAACCTCTGCTATTATGGGGCTTTTATACCAGCAGCAGTAAAATTCACCTCCCTGCTGTATGTGTTTCTGTATCGAAGATCAAAGTTCTGTAGTTTGCAAAAACATGGAAATTATAGCATAATTAAATCTATTTGTTTTAGTTAGAACTCAGTGTTCAATGAATAACAAATTTCTTTTTGTCCACAAAAGGCACGAATGAAAACACCAAATGAATGAGCAGGGATTTCTTGCTTTGGATCTTATAGCCATTGCTGTATTGATACTTCACTTTTTCCGAGTGAGTAAAAAGTTAAAAGTACGTGGCTTACCACACTAGTGCCTCATTGCTACCATCACAGGCAATGTATTAAAAATGGTGGGATCCTACATAGTTCCACTGCTTTACATAACTACTAAAATTAGCTTCAGCAGTCATTTCTTTCAATTTACACCACGTTAAACAGCATTAAAGGCATGCAGTTCTGGCTCTAAGCAACTCTTCTGATTTACTATGTTCCAGGATACCATCACTAGTAAACCACATATGCTGGTGGAGATCATGGCTTTGAAGGGAAGCATGGCAGTCTCATCCCAAAATCTACTGATTTTTAACAAGACAACCATAACATGTGTGCATGAGCTTGTGCCTGGAAAATGATGGACGTCCTTTTCTAGAGAGCTCAGTGTGAACTTTGTTGACCAACTGCTGTGGTCCCCCTTCAGCTAGAAATGCTGACTGTGATTTTAGGTGGGAAAAGGTTACACATCCAGTCAACACTGCATACTGGACTCATGCTACTTTTCGACCTTACGTATTTTGGTTTTTGTGTGTTCTAAACCATTTTTTGAAATGACGTTAGCAGGCAGAAATGGCACCATAATTAACTGTGATACCTTTCTATCGAAACTGTGTTTTATCTTCAGAGTAATGTTTTCGGGATTTTCCCTAGCATTTGAATAGTAAAGACAAAAGTGTTTCAGCATTTTATTATGCTTTTTGCAATTTTCCTCAGCTTTGTTAGCACCAACAAAACTATCTCATCAATTTTGCCATTTCAGTTCTCGTGTTTCCTTTCTCATCCACTGACACGATGGCACCCTGTCTGGGCTACAAGCATTTCCATAGGTTTAAGTTCCGAATGCTGTGCTTTTACTGGAAATAAAAAATATCCCAAGACACGAGTTTTGCAACCGGCTACAATTCAGTTGTAGTTCACGTTTGGTTTGATATTGTCCCTTTGAAATGACAACAGCTTCAGAGAAGGTGTAAAATGCAGGCGGTGATCCCTTGCGATCATTATAAAATAGCATGAGAATGTCTTAAACAGTAGGAGCAGTGTTCTGGCTATATTCCAGTTTGGCTAACTACATCCTGTTTTTCTAAATTCAGGTTTATTTGTGAACTTGATCCAAAGCCTCCTGAAATAACTGTTCTCCCGTTGCCACATTCTGGTCCTGGACGGGTTGTGCTTCACTGCTACGTGAACTGTGTCCATGTCCTGTGTACTCTTTTAATAAAGAATTAGCCTTTGGTTTTACTGGGAAAGTCTAAACCTCCCATCTGGAGGGCAGATAAAAGTAAAATCCTTAAAATCCTTCTGGTTAAAATATCACCAAAATATATAATAAATTTATTTTTATTGCCTACCTCTTCTTTTTTTGTCATACATACCCCCCACCATGAATAACAAAAAATGACAATGGTATAAATGTAAATTAGAACAAGAGGCAAAAATCTGTCAATGGACCTGCTTTGTAGGTATGGGGAAATGCCAAGAATAAAGTTGCTCACAGCGTGGGTTTGTAGATCATTTAAAAATCACAACATTGTCTGACTCAGTTGTCAGGATATCGAAAACATATATTTAGGAATGCACAAGATAACAATAAATACTATAGCAAACAGTTAAAATTTCAGTGTAAGATAAACTTCAGTTAAGAAACGTAATGTGTAATGCCGGCTGTGTGGTTCAAAAGTTTTCATTTTGCAGCAAAAGCCTGAAAAAGAAACTAAACATTAGGAATCTGCACTTTTGAATATAATTAGCACATATTAAGCTACAACTTCTGCATAATTTCATATGTAGGGTAGTTGTTTCTTGTTTCCAGTTCTGTCTAGAACTATCTATCTGATTTTGCCAGATTACCAGTAAAAATACAGAGCTGGAGGTCACACCTTAGTAGATAATCATACAATGTAAAGATGCTTCTCAGCTACAGAAAGAGGGTAAAGTAGTTGCTCCTTAGCAGATGCCATGCTATATGAATTATGTAATTTCCATAGTTATAAACAACTCAAGAAAATGTACTGTAACAATATGATGTATGCTAGGATTGATTACCCCCAAAATCCTTTCAAGAGGAAAAACAGAGCAGGGTAGGAGGGGAAGGAGAAATCTTGTTTCTATCCAAGCTCCATGTCCTAGAGGTTTAGCTTCTGTGGAGAAAACCCTCACATTCAGTTGTTATGTTGGGTGGTCACTCCATTTGTATATTCATTATGTGCATTAAACAGTCAAATATATTCCTTCCAGTAAATACGGATAGTTTAATTTGTTCTGCTGAAAGAGAGACAACTATCAGAAATAGCAATAAAAGTCACATAATGAAATAAGAATACTAGAAAATCCGAGGATTTTAGTACGGTCCATTATTCATTCAATTCCTGGCAGCCTTTATGATTACAAATCACTTGATTGACTAACTAGACATACTCAAAGTGAATTATGAATCGGGTTCATTTTTCCTGGTTGAGAGTTGGTACATGTTGTAACTCTTCCACTTTGTGATATATCAAGTTCTTGTAACAGTAATAAGAGATATAATCAACTCTTTATTTCAGGACAAATAAATTGCCTTTTCAAAAATGAAATGTGGTTGCTAACATTTTAACAGTGTGCAATGTAATTCCTTCCTGCTATTCTCAGAGTACGATCTGCTGTGATTACATAGCTTTCGAGTATTTGACTTTGCTGAAATCATTTTAAGAGCCTCAGACCCTCAGTCCGTGCATGCTGACCCCGTTGAAAATTTGGCGCTGGGGCTAAGAGCAGCGAGTAGTCCCTTTCCTTGCTGAAAACGAGCCTCAGACAACGAAACCCTGGGCCACAATTTGCCCTTTTTTGCCTGTCTCTGATCTCAGCTTGGGAATGCTGAACAGTTTTAAAGCTGTTTAAGTTTACTTTGGGAAAAAAAAAAAAGTAAAATGAATCTCTTCTAAAGTGTGCTTGACCCTCAAGTCCTCTTGCATGAAAAACTCCCTCAGGCTTTTGTGGAAATTATGCAAGGGGAATGACTGGCAGGCTGGGGTGGGGGTTATTTGTAGAACAAATGCACAATCAGATCCCAAATCCCACTAGAATAGGTTTAGTGTGAGGTGCATTTCGCCTTGGACTGGCTACAGGGAAACAAAATTAAAAAAACCCAACAAAAACAAACAAACAAAAAAAAAGACCAGATTGAGTCTGCTTGAAATCTGTGTGAGTGTCCGAGGTGAAAGCCACTATAAACAGCATTTGTGGCTCGCATCTGAGTGTCAGATGTAGCCAGGACTGCTGGTTTGGCTTTCTTGAGCGTGGTGGTCTCTGGATGCTTGAGTACCTGACAGCACAGCTCCTGCGTGGAGTGGCAGGGCTGGGGACGGGATGGCTGTGGGTACACGATATACTGTGGGGTCCAAGGGACAGGGTACATGATGTCCTCTGGTACGCTCGCTGAAGCAGTGCATCTTCCCACATGGGGCTCTGTGCAACAGCCTCCACACAGCTCCCGGTTTTGAAGGGAGGAGAGGCTTTTTTCGTTCTGGTTAGGGAGGCAATCCTGGTGCTCGGGTGCTTATTTTGGCTCCAGTGAAGGGACAGGCTGATACTCGGTGGGTTCACATTATTTATAGAACAATTTCAAAGACTTTAATCCCCTCCCAAACACAAAAGCATGTTTCTAAAGCAAGATCTTGTGGGAGAAAAGATGTATTACCACTTTAGTTTTTGGAAGACCTTAACGTGGCCATTCATTTTAGAAACAATGGATACAGACTTCAGATTTATTCCTTATTCATCTTTCTATCTCATTTCTAATCTTCTAATAACCTTAATGAAATGCTGAGTAGTTTAGAATATTATTACATAGCTTTCATAGGATTTTTTTTTAAATTTCTGATTACATCATGAGTACAGATTATTGAATATTCCATTCATTTTAAAATTATGATTAAGAGGATAATCCCAAAAAAGATGTTTGTAACAATTTTAAATAAGCTCTGTTAATTGAGTTAGGGGATAAGAAATGAGATTTAAAGGGTGAGCAAGGGGTAAAATCAAAGCCTGCGTAGTTTTAAAATCAAGTGGATTAACAGATTGGTCAGAAAGGAGGAGGTGGTGGGTCAAAAACTGAATGAATAGTTTGAATAGAAAATTCACTTACCTTTAGGCCACATGCCTGTCGTTCACAGAAATGGTGTGCAACGGCACCCGATGTAATGTGGTTAAACACAAAAGGCAAAAAGTGCTTGTCACGGATCAACAGACTGCACATTGCTCGTTGTCAGGCCAAGGTGTGCAAAACGCAAGGACATGGAAAAGCCTGCTCAAGTGTTACCACATCTGACAGCCTTGTGTCCCCTGACATGCCCAAGCACAGCTGAGCAGCCTCCAGGGTGCCTGTGCCTCACAGGTTGGGATCGTTGTCCAAAGTGACGTGTTGCGTGGTGCTAAGACAGCAATGGTTTTGATGCACTCAGATGTTTAGGATGTTGACCGTGGGCTTTTCCAGCATAATTCCTGTGCCCTTATTATTTGTAACTCCCTAGTTGTAAGCATAACATGACTTTTGGTGGGTTATTTTTCCTATTGCTCTAAAATATTGGTTGGGAGTTATCATTGCAGCTTTTCTGGTGACCACTTTATTCTTGGTGGCCATCTCCCTCCTCCTCCCTGTGCAGAGGGCTTTACATGTACTCTTCCCAGCTTACCACCTCTTGTAACAGGAGCATAGCTCTAATATATCTGGAAACCAAGCAAGATATTTTTACTTGTGTTCCTGAAACTCCGCATGAGTAACTGGAGACACTCGCATACTGGAGAAATTTCGAGAGTCATCGGTACTTATGGAGATTACAGCAACCTTTGCAGTTCCCTGCTACTGGGGATGTGAGAAGAAAGCAGTGCCGGTGAAACTGCGACTGGGGACGGGAAAAACAAGAAAGAGAAAGAAAAGAAGGATGCTGAACTTAAGCTACCAGGAAGGGAGGATGGTGGCTGGGTGCCTTTGTTCAAAAGATGGACTAATGCAGCCTGATAAGGAGACACTAATGCACACAACCAACATCAGAGAGGTTATTGCATGCACATCACTTGTACTTTAGTTCCTTACACTTACACCAGTGTCATTTGTGAATTAAAGCACTTGTCGGAAGAGCAGGATAGATTAACCCACAAACCACGGACACTGGAGGGATGGTAAATGCTTCCTCTTTCTTTGGAATGTTTCACAAGATTTGTACTGATTCAGGACACAGAGAGGGTTCTAAAACATCATACATCCCAATGAAGCTGGGGAGAGGCCAACTGTGAAAAAGCAGCTCTTAAACCCCAGAGAGAAAAGCATAAAATGAACTTGAATTTAACCAAGATGAATAAAATACTGTAATGACTGATGGAAACATTAGTTTTGTAGGCTCAGTTATGTAGGTTGGGATTGAATCTGTTTAGGTCTTTTCTTCCAAGCTTAACAGCTTTAATTATTTTTACAAAGAGAAAAGAATCAATACATCCTTACATACTATTAATAAAAAAATCAAGTATCATTGATATTTGAAAACAGAAATCATAAAGAACATAATGCATTCACACCAACTACATACCAAGCAGAATGTTAATAACATTAACCTTTACTCTATCAGATATTTTCAAGAAATACCACTATATTTTTTGCAACGGCTCATATCTGTCATTTAACTGACATGTGATCTTTGCTAAGTTTGCCAAATCACTGAGGCCTGAATACCATTCAGCAATGTTAATTTTGTTTTCCTATTCCAGCCTTTACACAATTATTCTCATGGCAATCATTCTAGCCTTGAGTATAAATAATACTTCAAGTGGTTTGTTGATATCCAGAAAATGATGTGTATCTACATTAAGAGATTCTGGAATCTAATGGGAGAACCATGCATATTATTAAGCTGAAATGCCTATTTCTTTCCTCCCAGATGGGAAGTAGTACAGGGTAGTGCCATGGCATATGCATTAATTTTATTCCTTCCGCAAATTTTAGCACATATTATTTTTGCAGATTTTGAGTCTTTGCCTCCTACCAAATATCCAGGAGATTTAAATAGGATTTTGCGCAGAAAAGATCTTAATCTTAACACTTAGGACCCTGGATAATTCTCAGGTGAGCTGAGGAAGAAAAGCATGGGAGCAGTTCTGCTCTGGAGGAGAATAAGAAAAGAAATGAGCGTTTGGTAAGAGAAATCCTTGAGGATTAACAGAGGCAAAAAGAGAGACAGAGAGTAATTTTCCTGGCTCCAGTATTTTGGTCCTACAGATAGGGTGTGCTTGCTGTGAAGGTTCCAGCAATAAATAAAGAGCACATTTAAAATGAGGGGGATTACAAACAGAGAGTAACAAAAAAACCGTAAATCCCAGTATCTGTCCATCAACACTGTTACCCCATTAACACACACAATTACTCTTCTATTAAAAAATTAGTCTGTAACAGATTTCAGTCTAAGCCTGCGGATTTCTTGCACATTATCTTCCACAGTTTTTATTTCATATTGGTTGCTTTTTTCCAATTCGAGGCCTCTTCTTCCTTTTTCTTTCTTTTTTGGTCCAGCGGGACTTTCTATTTCCTCAGGACCTGAAAAGGAGGCAGGAGCACACTGCATTGCATGCTGAATGTTTGTGTGGGAATGAGTCTGTGTGGGAGCGTTTCCTCCAGCACTTTATAGATACTCTAAAGGCCAAGTTTAAAATCAGGGTTGTTGACGCTTGCAGATGTGCAAGTATAGTGGGGCCTCAGCTGGAAAGGCTGATGGTCTGAGGAGACACAAGGCAGTACAAAATGAAGGTTGTACTTTTCTGATCACTGTTTCTCTCTTCACGGCGTTGCTTTCTGGGTTCCTGTAACTTGGTATCTGTCTATGTTTGGGCTTCACAACCTGTACCCATTATTTATAAGCAGTTTTAAGTTAACATTATTTAATGGCTGAGGCTCTGAAAACCGGAGTCCAGGGTTGGTGTTGAGTTTTGTGGAGAACCCTGGGGGAAACTGGCTCAGGAGAGTGGTGCAGGTTCAAAATCTGACTGTCCTTTCACCTCGGCTCAGCCAAAGGCAATAAAACATCTGTAGTTAGTTGAAGGTGAAGTTACTCTTCCAGCTGAAAAGAGGAAAAAAAGATATCTGCAGGTAAGGCTGTGGATGAAGACCAGGTAGGCAGTGCTCTGCAGAGCCCTCTGCCCAAAACAGCTCTGGAGAGAAACCCTTCCTGTCAAACACGCATGATGCCTCCAGCAGCCAGCCGTGCCTCTCTGCCCTGGAAAGCAGGAGCTCTGCGGGACTTAAGTGGTGACCGTGGTCCTCCCCACCATGTGAAGGCTTTCTGGATGGAGAAACACATCTGTCTCCAGAGTAAAAAAGAGTATCATGGTGTAGGGACACACACTGCTTGAATTGAGCAGCGTGTTCCACAGCCAGGTCAGCCCCAGACATAACATGTTTTAAACCCACAATTCTGACACAGCAGTGCATACCCAGCCGCAAATCTACATATAAATTGATCTTTTCAGTACCTGCCCAATCCATCTTGGTTTTAATTCAACCCACCCACTGTTAATAAGTACCTCAGCATCCTCTGTCTGCCCACTGAGTATCTATGGTTAAAACATACCTAGTTTAGACATCTCAAACACCCCGAGTTTAGGCATCTCAGGTAAGTGCTACCACTAGGTGGGATGAAGCCAGCCTTTATTTCAGTAGTTGTTTTTCTGCCTTCCTCACCCCGCCCCCCCCCCCCCCCCCCTTCCCACCGGCGTAGATGCAGTTTTTGTCAGGATAACTTCTGTTGTGTCTGAATTCCTCTTTGTGCTCTTCCCAGCATTTCAGGCAGCACTGCACTGCAGCATCACACCCCTCTCTGGAATGCTATTCCCTCAAGACTCCCATGGCACAGAGAGATGGGTAATGTTTTCTGAGCTTCTTCCACTATTACCATGTTTTTCTATAGAGGATCAAAATGGATTATTTTCATCTTGACATGCAAATGCCTAGGCTGTGCCCTTGGCTGAGATCTCAGTATTGACTACAGAAGTAAAAGATACGGGGGCAGTAGCTTTTTAATATCACATATGGAAGTGGCAGTCTTACTTCTTAAGGAAAAAAAAGAAAAGAAAAAGCGACTGTAGCCCATTGTGCCTTGCAAAAAAAAGCCGAGTAAAAATATTTCCTCATGCACTTACTGAATACTGTATTCACATGCAGCCGTTGGTCTGCACAGAGGCAGATGAACATTGTGTGCAACCCAAGAACTGAGTGTCTTACTCTGATCTGCCCTTTTGCCGTGCCAAAGTATCGGTGGGAAGAAAAGACACATGCATAATTTTATCAAATCAGATTACAAACCTGAATATGAACATTTAATAAGCAATGGAATTGGAACAGAAATAGAAAGTATTTCTAAGGCTCCTCGCGTAATGCTTACGGAGCTATAAAGGTCAGATTCTTCACCAATTTTCACTCCGCACAACAGCAGTTAAGTAAATGAAATAACATGACCTGCAAACCATGCAGGATACAACCCACAGAATATGTCGATACTGCGTAAAAGTCATTGTGTGGTTTCATGTTAACATGAAAGAAACGATATCTGACCATGAGAGCACCCGCACTGACTCACTGTTTCTAATTATTATTATATTCTTTTTCTGAAACAACAGCAGCGACAAAACAACATCGAGCAATTGCCTCCTGGCTAGCGTTCTCGGCAAACCCTCATGACTATTGACTCAAATGAGCAGCCCAGCAAGTAAGTTGTTAGCTTAAATGAAAATTATAGCAGAGACAAAAATGTCAGCCTGGGAACAGAACTAATAAGGGAAAGAATGTGCATCAAGCTGCCGGCACAGTTTTAAACCTCAGGAAGTATAAAGGAAAGCACAGCTACTGAAATTAACTTGTGAGGCTGAGGTAAACAGGAGAAATCCACATTTGTTGTTATGTTGCACAAAGCTGATGAGTGCAAGACTCTTAGCAGGGATGGCTTAAGTATGTCTTTACATGCTAAAACTCAGGATGGGGTTTATGGCAGGCGGTGAATTAATTGTGGGGTGACAGTTTAGCAACCCACTGCCACTGCCAGACAGTTTAGCATTCCTGCTTTTTTGGCTTGCACGCAGGAGAAGACGGGGTTAGGCAACCTGGATGTGTCCTTCAAAGCAGCTCCCGAGGAATAAACAGGCTGTTTGTAAGCAGGGGGGTATCTCTCTGGTGCAAGGTCCCGAGCTGGCCGAGCAGGGCAAGGAGTCAGAGGGGAAAGGTGATAAGCCACGTTGGGCTTGCTCTGCAGAGCCCCTGGCTGCCGTTCTGGCTGAGGTCTTGGACAGAGTCCACCAACAGGCTTGCTGCCAGGGGATTTGTTACTGTGAGAGCTTGGCTTAGGCAGGATTTTATTACAAAAATTGTCTCGATTCTTCTTCTGTCTTATTAAAATCTATCCCACCCTTCCCTTCCACCCCAGGAGGAGGAATATTTTGTATATATCTGGGTGAAACACACAAACAAATTCATTTCCCACGGATAATATATTCAGGGTGATTTGCTTTTCAGAGTCAGGAGCTCAAAATGATGAATTTATTATGCAAAGTAATAATTGCAAATTATATTGGCAAACTCCATTCCAGAAAAAAATGGGGTATTACTATAACTAAAAGGATTAAAAAATACTGGCTGCTAACTTGGGGCTACTGCAGATATTTTAGGAGGTTATATATCTCTGTTCCACCTAAACCACCAGAGGCAGTAGCTTTCATTTTAAAGGTCTAGTGAGATACCGTAATTAATGGGCCCACCTAACAGCATATGTCGCACTTGTATTGAGTAGTAGGACATCATGCATATTATGAAAGAAAGTGAAGGAAATGCTTAGCGTCATAAAAATTTGCATCTCTTTCTAGTTCATTTTTTTTTTTTTTTAGTGCAAAGATATGAAATATTTCAAAGTCAGAAGACGAAAGAATTTGTCTCTGGTTTTTGGGTCAAGCCAGGCTGTGTCATAGAATCATAGAATCATAAAATGGTTTGGGTTGGCAGGGACCTTAAAACCCATCTAGTTCCAACCCCCTGCCATGGGCAGGGACACCCTCCACTAGACCAGGTTGCTCAAAACCTCATCCAGCCTGGCCTTGAGTGGGGTGACTTTAGTGGGATGTCTTTAGTGGGGTGAATGAATAGCAGTGTTTTGACTTTATGGGTCATGATACTGGATCCAAAATGCCTCATTAACAATCCCTTGGAGGTATATAGCACTTCCCATGGGTGACTGGAGCAGGTCAGCTGCTCCAGGTGAACCTAGGGGCAGGCAGCTATTCCTCCTGCAAGTTGCACACAGGTTCCCTGCCTGACTTGGTCCTTTATGGTCATCAGCAGAAAGGGGCCTTAATGGTTGCCAGGGTTGAGGTCTCTAATGCAGTGCTTGTCAGCCACATGAGATTTATTTGCTCTGCTGGATCTGTGTATTATGCCAGGGGTACTCAAAGGATTAATTTCCAGTCATGGTCTTCTTCACAGAAAAGCACAACGCTCTGCTGCTATGGAAGCATTTTGCTCTCTGGTGCACATATCCTATTAGGAAGTACCCTGCAGTAGATTGTGATCTCCAGGATAGCTGAGATTTGTGCGTAATCACAAGAAAAATAAAGATAATGTGCTCATTCAGCCTGGAGAAATGAAGGCTCCAGGAAGACCTTATTGCAGCCTTCCAGTACCTGAAGGGTCCCGAAAGGAAGCTGGGTGGGGGATTTTTACAAGGGCCTGTAGTGAGAGGGGTAATGGGTTTAGATTGAAAGCAGGTAAGATTTAGGTTAGATATCAGGAAGAAATTCTTCCCAAAGAGGGTGGTGAGACACTGGAACAGTTTACCCAGAGAAGC
Organism: Rhynochetos jubatus; assembly: GCA_027574665.1. Lineage (NCBI taxonomy): Eukaryota > Metazoa > Chordata > Aves > Eurypygiformes > Rhynochetidae > Rhynochetos > Rhynochetos jubatus. The sequence goes on from CM050690.1 coordinate 20,608,036, forward strand.
TGTGGATACCCCATCCCTGGGATTGTCCAAGGCCAGGCTGGATGAGGCTTTGAGCAACCTGGGCTAGTGGAGGGTGTCCCTGCCCATGGCAGGGGCGTGGGACTGAATGATCTTTAAGGTCCCTTCCAACCCAAACCATTCTGTGATTCTATGATAAACCTTGCAAGGAATAGTTGCAGTACTAACACTGTAATTCATACACATGACACCATTAATAAGTTGTGGAGCTTGTTAAATTAAAACACTAATGATATTTTTAACATACTTTTAATGAAAGCATTATGGTCAGAGTGCAAGGGTGGGATTCAGTTGAATTTTGGGCTCTGGCACACATGCTGGCTGTGATCTTGAGACCATCCACAGCACTTCACTCCTCATCAGGGAGGTGCTTGAGCATGACTTGCTGCTACCAACCCCGGAGCAACTTCTCCAGAGCTTGTACTGTGAGAGCTTTAGTATAGCTGGGCTTCCATGCCATGCCATCAGGCGTTTTAAATTGTGCCTGCTTGTAGCTAAAGCCTTAAGTGATGTGCCTTCATGAGGTGGGGATAAGGGTGATAGTTATTTAGCATTTGCAAGGGACTTTGAAGACAGGAGCTGTGGGAGTTTACACACAACTACAAGCTGAGAAAAAGCTGTCTAACACTTATTTCCTCACATCTTTTCTTCTAACGTGCCCTATCGACAGTCATTGCTATGAAAGGAGTTCCACCTTGTGGAAAAAAGTCGCTGGAAAAAAAAGAGGGGTAATCGAGATGTTTAATGTCTAAACATTGAGCTTATGATCAACAACTTCTTCACTGAACAACAAACCTCTATTTTGCTTTTCGAGCAGAGCAACAGAGACCATGACTCACAGATTTTTACACTCGATCCCAAGACCAAGATGTCTTAGGACTGACAAAGAGGAGCAGTCTGCAGCCTCCAGCTTTGCCCACCTGCCCAACCTGCAGTATCCATAGCAAGCACAAAGGTAAACCCACTCCGCAAGTGTCACCACGCAGTTTCTCCAACTAAGCGTCAAACTGTGTTTCGGTCATGGTCTTCCCAGCCAGGTGAGGACACAGACCAGCCAACTTCTCTAAACACACACGAAGTCCAGCTAAAAGCATAAATAGATTCAGAAAAGGAAATTGGAATTCAGCAGAGCTCAACAAAGCTGGACAAATACTCAGCTGAAGCCAATTCTCTTGGATGTTTGTGAGGGAGTGTTTTTGGAAATAACTGGCTCATCCAAAACACCGGTTGATAGCCACAGCCAAAAGCATGTTACCTCGCTAGATGTAGCAGTGTTTTGATATGACTTGAGAAGTTTGGGCCACTTTTGTTGTATATTCTCAGTGAAATTGCTATCATGGCTGATTACATCAGCAGCAAAGAATGAGGTAACATGGCCTGTATCAGTGAGAAGCCACCGCTTCAACAAAACATGTGCCATAATGTTTAGCAATAAAGTATTAAAAATAGTTACAACCGAACTCGACATGCCAAATAAATAAAACAGGGATGTCTTATTCCCTGCTAAGGTGCAATATGGTCAGGCAATGTTGACTACAGTGGCTCCAGTGCAAGCAGAAAATGCTCAGACTAAAAACTGTGATGGTGGTACTCAAATTGCATCAAAACAGCAATATAAAAATGGAGACCAAGGTCTACATTTCCTTGCTAGGGCCTCATATCTGATTTTGAGGTTTTTCTTTTTTTTTTGTCTTTACTGCCTTGAAACATGCAATTGTGGCATTTAACCTGATTTCATCCTTTTAAATGTTTGGCAGTCTAGATTGCTTTTACTGCTGGTGAAGAGGACAGGGATGTTGAGGAGTCAGTTCAGCCCATCAGGTGTGGGACGGAGACAGGCTCAGGGTCGCTGGCTTCTGAGGACACCAAAGTGATCCTGCAGTGAAGTCCCTCCAAGACTGGTGTTGCTGCAGATGTCTCCTGGCATGCAATCCAAAATGCTGAATCAATAGCCTGTGCTTCCTACACAGCACCCCAAAATGGGTTCCAAACAGCTGACAGAAACATCTATTCACTTGGTAGCCATCCAAACTCATGACTTTAGTTCTTATATCCTTTTTTCTTTGTTTCTCTACGAGCTGAGAAGGGAATCGCTGTTTTCTGTTAAAATATTTTGGGAAGAGGAGATAGAAAGCGGTAGTGCCCGCCCTCTTCTCCCAGTGCAATAGCCTTATTGTCAGAGCAGTCACAGAGGAAGAGGGACACGTGGGTCCCATTTCCCCTTCTGCCTCGGGCAGCTCAAACCCATGTTTCCCACCCTTTAGGGAAATGGCTGTGGTCAAGGGGAGGATTCAGGATCCACGGGCCAGCGAGCGAAGATGAAAGGGACCATGGCTCCAGGGCTCAGGGCATCCTTTCGATTCCACTCTCTGCTCTCAGGATCATTTCTGTCTTTTATTTAAAGACTGTTTCAAGTAAGTGTACACAGTTCTGGGACTGGGAGGACACAGTGGTATGGTTTCACCACATTCTGCTGACTATGCCTTGCAAAACCAGTATGGAATGAACAGATTTTCATATGAATTGAAATTGAAGAGATTGGGACAATTCAATTGAGTAAGAAGGAATATAATAGCACTCTTTGAGATAATGAACCATACCAAGAAGGCAAAACAGGTTCTTCTGTTTATCCACTCAAGAAACAAAGTTTAATGAAGTAGAAAAGGGTGGAAAATGTAATCGAAGGAAACTTTATTCTTTTCTCTGTCTTTTTTAAACAAAAGCTGTAATTAACCTATTGAACTCCTTGCTACTAGGTGTAACTTAGGCCAAGAGATTAGTAAGATTCAAAAGGATTAGACATCTAAATGAATAATGAAAATATCCATCGGCTACAATGGGTAGAATATGATCTCAAACCATTTTATAGAATAGCTTGCCTCTTAACACCAAGTGAATCCTGTGTACCAACCCCAATATAGTCAAGAGCCTTGTGAAGCACCTCTCTTTTTACTCAGGATCTTTGCTCATCACCCCTGCAGAAAAAATTAAAAAAATTTGATGGCTAAAACTGAATATGCTCCTCTGCATTACTGTTGTTCCAGGGAAGCAGCTGTCATATTGCTTACATGGAATAGTGATTTTACAAACTTATATGATATTTGCATACCTCTGAAACTGGCATTTTTATACTGTAAGTAAAATTCAGCCCTGGTGAATAAAGAGAGGGAGAGAAGCACAATCTGACCATTCAGCTAGGAATAAAACATTGGAGCCATTTCTGTAAGAGGCAATCCACAATGGTGAGGTTGTGATTTCCCACTCTAAGTGTACTCTTACTTTCAGTAGGAGTGAGCTGGCAGGAAGGGTCTTTACAGAGTAGTTTTATACCAATAGCACAGCGAGAGAAATGGATGGCTACCAAATTCTCCCTGTGTGCATTTCATGCAGGCTGAGGTTATACCTTTTTCTACCCAGTAAAGTTATAGGTGCACACTGATGCTTGGAATATCAGCAATAATTTCTGAATATCAGGGTTGGGTTCTTCTTCTTCCTTTCCCTGGACTCGGTTATTAAGAAATAAATAAGGACGAACAGATCTTAAAATGTCAGGGCTGTATAATTGGTTTTAGTCTCTGGGAGGACATAGAAGTTAAGGGAAGACTAACCCTTAGATTATATTAAGTCAACAATTATTTACTGTCTGTACTAAATGTAGAATCAGAATTGCACTGGCATTTACAGAACTTTTTCTCCTCTGATGCCTTCTTGATGGCTCCTCTGGCCACCTATGCCTTCGCATTCCTGAGGAACGTTGTCCTTCTAGTCTCTTAATGTGACCCCAGGTGTGAGAAGACCACCTGTTTTTCTGGTTTGTGCTGCATATATCATTTTACTGCTGTGAAAGTGTAGAAAGGTCTTGCCTTGCTGCCAGAGCCATTATCTCACTTTCTCAAATTCAGAGTAACAATCCCACCACCTTTACATCCACCACGATGGGTTAAATATTGATCATGCACCCGAGTGTCCTTATGTTCTTGGGTACCACTAGTTTTTTGCAGTGCAGAGCTGTTCAGTGTTTTAAGTGATTGGGACTAGGGAAAGTAATTCCTAGTTAAAGCTCTTTCTACTGATACAAATTTGCCAGCTAAATTTAGTTGTGAGTGATATTTAATAATTTCAGAGTCCCTTTGCTCTTGGTTTACAATTTGTCAGCATTACTTTATTACTGTTTGCAAAAGTAACAAAAGGTGTTGCAATGGGGATTCATTTGGGCAAATTAAACCTGCTATGGGATTTCAAATCTAGGCATTTGTCCTCTGGGAATAGACATCAGCAGCCTGTGGAATTATTTCTGACATTTCATCCATCATACACTCAGAATAACTAAACAAACTGGTGCTGCTCCCTCCCTGCTCAAAGAACAACTTTCACAGAGCCTTCCCACAGAAATATCCCAACCTATTAGTGTCAGGAAACTGTGCTTGGAAAGTTAAGAGAAAAAAGAAAAATCTTCTGCAAGTGAAAGGTAGAGATGTTATCGCACATCAATAATGTGCATTGGGAGGTCTGCTCATAAACAGTTCTTTGGCTGGTGTAAATCAGGATGACATAACTGGTGTAGGCACATTGATTTTTTTCAGTGCAAGGATTTGCACCATAGGAGTGACTAAATCTACGACTGTGGGAATCTGGACTTACTCTTCATAAAGCAAGCTGCCAAATTGATATTATGTGAAATGGGAGGAGGTCTGGGCCCTGAAAAAACCCCATTTCTTTGAAGATTTTAATACACACAGATTTTCAGCATAGCCTCTTGCACCCTGCCTTTTTCAGCCTTTTCTTGAAGTGTCGAGCATATAGTTCAGCAGACAAGGTGTTTATTTCCACCAGCTCATTCCTGGCTAAATATGATCAAACAAGATTAGTTGTAATATTTAAATACCATATCATCAGTGAACAAAACCTGTAGACTAGCTCATTATTAGAAGATAATACCCTTTTAATCTATATTAAAAAAAAAAAAAAAAGAAAGAAGTTGTCTAATAGACCTCAAATTGGTTTCCCATTCTGGAGAGCCCTCCAAGGATATATTGCAATTACAGGAGGTTCCCCCCCCTTAATAACTAATGTAATGTGCTTTGAAGTAATGTGGTCTCACACTGAAATCTAAAATCAAACACCTAAACTAACAGAAAAGGTAAAACTACCACAAGGGAGAATTTAGAAACGGAAGTGCATAATCAGATAAACGAGAGGAAAGTTTTGAAAAGGATTGCAGGGAGTAACAGGAGATATTGCTGGTGTGTTTCTTACTTCATTGTTGTTTTCCTTCAGTAAAAGTTCTATCAGCTGGGGAGAGTTGCTCACTTCTTTGAAGCTGGCTCTTGTTTCTCTGAAATCAGATTCCTTATTCCCAGGGCTCTACTCTGCGATGCCAGCACAAACATACATCAGCAGCTGCACAGCACTTTAAAGAGTTAGCAAGGAGCTATCAAGCAATTACTTATTCCATTTTAGATCTTCGTCCATTATTTTCACTGAGCAAGTTTGAAGTTGAGGGAATAAAAATCGGAGAATGCAAACAAACATTTTGGAAGTTTGAGCATCACACCTAAGGAGCGAAGCTCACCTACTGCTAACTAAAGAGACCAGATGTGTAGGTGGGAAGTGCCGATGGGAAGAATAATCCCTTTCCCACGAATAAAGCCTTAAAAAATACCTGGGTCTTCACTCTGATGAACACAGTGAGTTTTGGTGCCTTGAGCTGGTGTCAGCCTTATTTCTGTTGGGGGCAAGTGCAGTTTTGGGCACTTCTGCACTTGGACAGCGTGGTATGCAGACTGGTTTCACCTACAGCAGAGTCCCTTTACAGTTAGTAGGGCTGTGCTGTGGATGAGTTGGGCAGAAAGAAGTGAATGAAGAAACTGAGCTTAAAATTCTTGGATTACTTCCAAAATTATCTTGTTGTTGTTGTTACTGAGCCTAGATTTGTGCTGCTTTCTGATGTGTGTGTTATGTGTCTCTGTGCGTGAAATACAAGCTATTGTAGACAGAGATTGACTTTTCATTATAACAAGTGTACATTTTTCCTTTGGCCTGAAGTATATGATGAATAAAAACATTAACAAGCTTCTCATAAAATAAGCAGTAGTGGAACCATTAACTGCCTTTGCTTCAGAGGAATCTATGTGACTGGATGTTGTTAATAACACTCAAGGTGTCCTTCTCTCAACACCAACACAGTCAGATGCCATCCCAACGAGAAGGCAGCAAAACCTCAAGCAATCCCATGCAAGCTTATGAGAAAAGACAGGCTTTGCTGTTTGCCCTCAGGTTGTCTATTGGCTTGCATGACATTCATTAATTTTATCAATGGAAGCGCTACACTAAATAATCTGAGAAAAAAGAACCAAGCATACAGATAGGATTTAGCATGGTAAAGAACTCTGCAAGTTTCAAGCCATAACTTCTTGATGCTTTACAGTTTTCTTGATCTTTGGCCCCCTAATTCTCATCCTTTCCTGCATTTTCCTAGGTGAAAAAAAAATTGGTTTTGCCTGAATGGAGCGGAGGAGAGCTTCTCCTGTGTACAGTTAGATAGGCATAGTTGCTGTGGATGTAGGACTTGGATAATTTGGCAGGACACTTTTTACAGTTTTTGACAGTTATCCCCAAAAGCAAAACTATGGGACTGTGTAGAAAGGACCTTTTCCCTCTACTTCCCTCATTTCATCCCAAAGCAGTGAGATTTACTTCTAGGTGAGCACCAAGGACAAAGCTCTCTGCTTGCATCCCACTGTCAGAGGCATCCAATATTCCTGGGAGAAAGATCAGTCAAACTCTCCCATTGATTTACATTCTGACTCTTCATCTATCCTCCTTTATTAACTTATGTGCAAGTGCATGCAACCGATTAAATGTCTCCAGAATTTCAGAGAATTGTGCCATAGATGGAGTGAATCTTCACACACCAGAGCAATTTGATAATTTTGCTGCAGGAGTAAGAGATGTAAGCAGGTCCACAAGCACTCCTGGGAGCCAGGCTTACAATCACCTTCCTGGGTAGCTTTTCCATCTCTCTTCCAGACCAATTTAACTTCTCTGAGAGTATATTGTTATGAGCTGGGACAGAAAGTGAGAGGGAATGAGGCAGGGCAGGATGGCTTGGGAATACAGCCAGGCTTTACATAAACTGATAGTTCAGTCATTCACCCAAAACATCAGAGGATCAGTCCTAATCCTCGAGTCAGTTATAAAACAGTGTCAACATGGAAGACAGCACTGCGCATTTTTGGATACATGGGGTTGGATGTCAGCTTCAGGGAGACACGGAAAGATATGAGTTGCAGCAGAGCAGAGACAGGCATCAACTCAGGGCTAAGGATTTCCCCAGAGGCTGTAAAATTAGGTTACTTTAAATATTTTTTTATCCCCCTAGACTTTTTTGAAAATCTGGTTCTGCTTCTAAAACATTCACAAGTAAAGAAAGATTTTGTGGAGGGTATCTGTAACTGAGTAATTTGTAGCAGGTAGATTTTTTTAATTAATGATGATTTTTTTTTTTTTTTTAATGTCCAGAAAGAGTGAAACTATTTTATCAAACTTGATGCTGCGAGTGGAGAATATAATTTATGTGTGGCCCCTGTGTGGTGGCAACAGCTTTGTTAGGTTGCACAAACCGACACGAATGGTTTGGGGTAAACAGCTCTCAGACAACAGACTAGATGAAACTTGGTCGCTTTGGTTTCCAAAGTGATCCTGAAGATGTTGAGAAAATAAAGAAAAGGTTTTCCTTAGCCCCCTCTTCCTTACTGAACAGATAGTTAGGATGGGAACCTATATATTTAGGATGTGAACATATATGCCAGTCTTAATCTCTGTCTCACAGGAGTGGAAACCCAAAGGGGATATGTACTCCATAAGGACCCTCATTCCCTCCATCCCGTCCATGAAGCAAAACACAGTGTAGAAATCAGATCATCCCTTGTTTTATATTCCCCAAACTGCTCTCTATTTCTACGCCTTCTACACTCGAAGGCATTGAAAAAAATTAACAGTTCAAAATGGCAATGAGGGAAGGCAAGTTGCCTACGATACATTGTGATAGTCCTGCCCAGCTGGAGAAATCTCTTTCATACAGACAAAGAGAAGTTGTCTGGGTACCTAGCCTGAAATCAAGACACCAACTCTACTGTATCGCTCTTTGTTTCCTGCCTTTTAATATCTGTGGAGGGAAATAAATACTTGTAGATGAGAGAAACAAAATTTTAGACAGTTAAAGGTGGGTGAGTTGAGTCCCACACATTTTTACAGCTAGATATTTCTATGAGCAGTATAAAACAAAGTTCCTGTCAAATAAAGATAAGTTTTATAACATTTTACAGTAGTACCTACGCATCTCCCAAAAGACAGGAAAAAGTTTCAAAAGGTTGTGGTATCATTTCATGTATGACAGTAGCTGAGAGAGACAGCACAAGGCCTTAGGCTGCAGGGAAGAGCTTGATCGTGTATTCCTGAAAATCCTTAGAAATTCTGCCAAAGGACTGGACTAGGCACACTAAGAATGCTAAGGAGAGATACTAGGTTGGGTTCAGTATGTTAAGATTAGGCTTAGACTTGCTGGGATCCTTTCTAGCTTCTTTTAGATTCCTGGCTTGAGGTCAAAGGTTAATAAATGCATGTAAGTAACGTTAAAACTCTGTTTTGCCATGTGCTCATGTATTCTGGGGAGAAAACCTGACTTTGACTGTTTCTACACATCAAGTTTGTTCAACACTGGAAGGGTCAATCATGTTAAACCCGGGCCAAAATATAGTCCTGTTGGTGCCAAGTGCAAATGTTGCTTTGACACAAGTGGGAGAAGCTTTCCAAATAAAATTTGCAAATTTCCTCACTTGGACATCATGTCCTTTGTCCCAAGCAGCTAAGGTCAGAAATGCCTCAAACCAATTTGGCCACAGAAGGTGTATAAAGAGGTAAGTGGTCAACCATTGTCGCTAGGACTATGATTTCCTTACAAGAAAGGTTATCTCTGACTAAAAAGTCTGTTGTGTGACAAGATCACAAAGACCAATTGATCACTCCGTCACTGAAGAGCATGCAGGTAACTGAGAGTGAAAGGCTCACCTCTGACCTGCCCTGTGCATCACCTGGTACTCTGCAGTCACTCTACACACCTGTTGACAACAACAAAGTTGGCAGAAAAGTATGCATCAAGGTGACTCTAACTTCTGCTTTGATTAATTGACTTTATAATTTACCACTTTGGAGGGGACAAAAAACGGGAATGTATCATTAACCTCTTTTGAAGGAACAGTACCTCAATCAAGTATAATTATTTTTTTAGATTAAACTATTACGACCTCTTCCTATACTGTCAAATATTATCTTAACTGAAATCTGGTATCAGTAAAAAAGTACCTAATGTATTGACCTAAAATAAATTGTGCTAGGGCTTGTTTGTGTGTGGTGCATTCTGGAAAGGGCTGTGCCTTCTCCATCGGAATAATTTACAACAAAGGTCATACATTATGAAGGACTGAGTTCCTGAGGACCATGGCTTCATAAGACTGGATTTACTGTAAATTGACACGAATTAGTCACTGAATATTTAGAAAGAGTCCTGAGCAATTCACAAATATTCAACTAAGTTTTAAATTTAGCTTTTTTAAAAAACAAACAAAAACTCAATAACAAAATTTTAAGAAGATATATAACCTTAAGCTATGTGAAGTGTCAAAATACATTTAAATACATACCAAGAACTGAACGGTCTTGCTTTATTCTTGTCTGGGCATCATGTTACCCAATCAGAACTTTAACGTTCCTTTCTTATTCTGGGTGTAAGACCACGCTATTCACACTGGTTTCCAAGTATGACAGATTCCAGCCCAATCTGATACTGCAGTGACTGTTCATTTCCCACTAGTGATCACCCCCTCATCTTATGGCTGCAAAGAGAAACACAGAGAAGGATCACAAGACTCTCTATAATAATAATGTACACTTTACATGCATCCATATTCTAGCACTGAAGCTGAAACATTGTGCTCTGCTTCCTTACTTTGCCATTTTGTTTGGTGCAAATCTTAAAAATTAATAGGAGATCAACATTATTTCTTGAGCTGGTTTATTTATTTATTTATTTATTTTGGTATCTTTCTTACCGAGATAATCTGTGCAGATCATCGAGGTACATAAAATAAGCAGAGATATTTGCAGACAACACATTGGCAAAGGATTGGAAATGTTATTCTTCAAAAACCCTGAGTACTTTCTTCTTCATGTACAATTTAGACTGTACTAATGCAATTGCTCGTGCATGTACTTTGTATATAGGCACTTAGGACATTTTCATTTACTAAGCTATAGCTCTGCTGTACATTCTGTCTACCGCTTTTTCACTACTTTTAAAAAGATTTTGGCTGTAGCCCTGATTGCAATGCGTGAGTTTAATTAAAATCTGCAGATGTTTTCCATAGACTGTGTGGAGTGGGATTTAGATTTTGTCCATGAATGTACGTTGGCTCTCACTTGAATACATGCATGTACACTTAAAATACATGGGCAATAAATAGATCCTTTCTTAAGAAACAAGAACAAAGCGTGCAAGCACGTACTCTCTGCAGCGGTGAGAAACAAGAACGGCACAAGGGCTATCCCAGATCCGGGAGCTGTCATTTGTGTGGTATAGGCAGAGATAAGGAGGAAGCTATAATATAAACACAGAGAAAAGACTTGGTTTTCATTCCAATTTAATTTGCCAGAGCATGATCTTTTGCTCACATACTGAAAACAGGGACACGTCCTCTCTCAACCTGCAAACCAGCTAGCTGAAAGATTGGCAGCTGCCTGCAGAGCAGGCACACCTTGCACTGAGTCCTAGGCAGGCGATGTTTTAATCATGGCCTTGGTGATGAAAGGGCTGGGAGGGCTCACCTTTCATGCACTGACCTAAACAAACACAACATAACATAACGTCTCTGCTGCAACCCAAGCTGCTTCCTGCTTCAGCGTTCCTGACAAACGCTTGGCTCACTGCATTCTCTCAAACATAACTCCTCTACATGCTCCTGTGTCATTTTACATCGCTGAGCTTGGCCTTTTAGAAACCACAGGATAATGCTTCCCCATCATTCCAATAAACTGCAATTTTGTGTTTACCGAGAAACAAGAAAAGGAATGAAATGAATTTCAAAAACACTCTTAATTATTGATACATATAAAAATTGTCCTCTTGTGTTCAGAAAACTGGTGTAAAATGTCACATCTAGAGAGTTTCTTTCCAGTAAGTTATTCTCAGTAAATTTGGTCTGCTCGTTGCACGCATACACATATAGATATCTCAGATCTGTCTTTATATACGCTTTCTCCTCATGAAAAGCTTTCTGACTACTTAACAGGCATGTGGGATCCTGAATAAATTATGCTGATTCTATATGATTCAAACTATAAAATGTAAAATTACATTGCATTTTCAATAAGCGTGTACACAAACCATGTGGAACGTGAAAGGTCAGACTGGAAATTCCTCATTCCCATTTGTGAACAATTTTTTTTCATCTAACAGTCCCATTGATTTCAACTGGGCTGAGTAAGAGTACTCATGTAGGACCATCATCTGGCGTTGTTTTAAGACCACTTCAGGGCTCCAGTCTTGCAATCTGATCTGTGCATAGACAGACACATACTTAACTGATGTCAGTGGGCTGCTTTTTTGGCTTGGGAAGGCATTTCATGGATCAAGGCCATAACAGTTAACTACCCAAACAAGAACATGACGAAGCTCCACTGCAACTTTTAATCTGATGCCTTTGACATTATATTAACTTTTAACTTCATGGATATGTGGTGTTTCTCCACCAAAAAAGTATAATGTTCTTACAGTATTCCCATGGCTTTAAGAAGACAAAGGTTAGAGAATGAGCATCATTTAGTATATCCCAGATGTACTGCACCAGTAAAATGACAATGCCTACAGAAAATCTGATCCTTTCAGGACACCTATTCCTCCCCTTGAATTCATGCATGCTAGTTTTCCTTTGTCTCTGCTGCCTTTGACTGCACTTTCCAAATTTGCCTGTGTATGAGCTGCCATAGGAATTAGGTACTTGTTTTCAGAAATAAGGAGTTTCTATGAGTGCTGCTGTGTTCACACACAGACGGATATAACATTGAAAACCAACTATATTTTGATGCTGGAGAAGAGATTTCTAGCTTTAGATTTGGATATATTAGTACTTGGAAGCTGGTTCTGATTGCTTTTGTATTGTGCTGGGAAGTGCTCCCGCAGTACAGTGGGTGTTGAGTCAACACCCTTTGAAGTCCATGGAAACTCTCCCATTGACTTACAAACCAGGCTGAGTTGTGCCTGAAATCCACAGCCTATTTTTTCCATCTCAGTCACCAGCATGGTCTCCCTTCTGGGTATCATGGGTATGGAATCTAAATTAGACACCCAAAAAATTTATCAGACCATTAAGCTGTGAAGGCACAATTTCTGTGACAGTGGAACAAAGATACCCACATATTTTAGAGAGCTTTACAGTGCCAGTCTGCTTTCACTGCTATCCATTTTAATATTACCTGTGATCAGAAGTACGAGTACTCTCTACAGGGTGCTTTTCATATACTTTTACTGGACTCTGCCTGGCACATTCACTGATCTCTGCAGCACTTCAGCGTGTTCTCTTTTTATAGAGGTATCAGTCATCTCACTCTAATATATGGCATACAGATAGATGGATGCACCTACATGAACCCTGTTGTGTCAGTGTGCATTGGTATGGCAGTCAGGCATGCATTACGAGAAAGACTAGAACTTGACAGGAATAAAAGTGTCCTGTCATATTGTACATGAGATGGTCTTTAGTGACTTTATCTGACCATTATTTTCCAAAGCATGAACACCAGTGTAAGCTTTGTTGGTTGCCAACTGTTAAACACACTATCATGAAGGCCATATGCACCTACAGTTTCAGTTTTAAAACATATCTTCCCTGAGTGTGAGCAAAAATGGTGGATGACCTAGAAGAAAAACTTTGCTTTGGGGTTTCCAAGTCGCTTGACTCATAAAATAACACCGGAGTGCTGCATGCCTGCAACTGGTTGTCCGGGTTAGAGCTGGACTGGAAGGTCTCATAATGAATCCTTGCAGAATTCAGTGCTTTCTGCATCTTCTTGGCTCATGAAAAGTCATACTGTTGCCCACAAAGGTTCAAAGGTTTAATAAACAATTGTTTCAGGTAGTATGAATCCAATCCAGTGCCTGATTTTGGATGGTCATTTAGATACCTACCAGGAGCTGTAGAACACTTTGAAGAGCATCCCAGTGGGATTGCTCCTTGCTGGATTTACAAGGAGCTCTTCTGATCCTTCAAACATACTGCAGAGGGTAAGCAAGGCAGGTACAGGCCTTACCTGTTACCACTTCTGTTCATTTTCCATTTGGCAACTGTCTCCCCCCTTCACATGTTCAGCACAGTCTTCCCTTGCTGCGTGCACAGTATGATCTGCATACGGCCGTCACAGTCTGGATCAAGGCACAGTTAGAATTAGATTTCTCTGTCGTAGTCGAAGGAAAGATTCTTGGAAAGTTGCTCCATGCCATATTTTGACTATCTACAGATAGTTGTTTTGGATGAAACTTTTGTTATGGTTGAAAAAATGAGTGCATCTTTCTAGTTCACTTCATGCTTCCACTTAAAAAAGATGACTTGGAGGAAAGGTGAAGACCACAAAGCTTAGCCTGTAATGTAAAGGCTTGAAAGTAAAGGTTAGAAAAATTTGAATACATAAATATAGGAGCTTAAAATGGAAACTGGTACATCCCCTTAGCCATGGTTATTTTGTGCATAAATCTACCTGTCTGTAGAAAACAGGGGGAGACTGACACCTTACCGGTTTTAAGTAATTTTTACTTTCAACTAAGGGGAAGACTTCAAAAAATTAATTATTTGCATGATAATATTAAAAACAAGGCCAGAAGAATTAACGTTGCTGAATACAAAAGAACGTGTGGAACAAATAGGGGTCAGGATCAGGAACACTGAAATGTGAATATTCAATTAACAATAATAGAAAAGATGTGGGTCACGGTATGTAAATGAAGGCTGCCTGGGGCCAAATGTTCTCAATAGCGAAGCCAAAAAGATATTAAAAACACCCCACATGACTTTGTTTTTCAGCTCATGAGCAAATCCATGTTGAAAATATGTTTATCTGTTCAAACAGCAAAACCAAACACATTCCGTAATGTATGTATTAAGAGGATGTATAACTTGCACAGCATTCACGGCTAGGAAAATGTGACTACATGCAGTAAGTGTGGTGGAAGGGGAGCGGGGAAGAAGGAAAAGTGGTAAGAAGGACAGATACTTGAGGAGAAAAAACTTGCTAACCAGAGGTTTTTGCATGGACCACAGCGTCCCATGTCCCACATGCTAATTTCTCACGCAGACCTGCCAAGATAAATTTTTTCTTGGAGTCTAGAATTTATAGGATGTGCTTGGCTTGCATCAAGAACACAGCAGTTCCTTCCCCACACAAACAGCTCTATCTAGCTAGGCTGGATATAAACAGAAAGACTGCTTCACTAATTATTTTTACAAAGACAAAGATAGCTGCATTCTGGAAGGTTCATAGGAACTGATTTTTTTTCCTTTTTTTTTTTTTTTTCTGTCTTACTGTGTTTTTGACTTTCAGGGCTGTCACTCCACTGAAAACCACCTAGACCTTCATCCACAGGAAGGTAATTCATAAGTTTACTACTCTGATTCATGCAGTGATATATTTCCCTCCCCACCCCCCAACGGTATTGATACTGTTTATTTAATAGTAAAGTATTTACATAAAGCAGGACCTTTACCTAGACAAGGAGTTTCTCTTCCTACCTGCTCCCCTGGCTTTTGAGCCTACTTGTGTACTCTAGAGCTACCAGCATGAACTTCACTGTAAATGTTTGCATTATGAGAAGATTCTTACTTGTCCTGGAAATGCACTACACTGACTGACGTTCCAGCAAACAGTGGCTTTTTCAAATCAATGTGACTACTTTTATGAGTCAAGTGAAACTCATTCATAAGTGTTTTCATATTAAAGCCAACTGTTTCTTAAGTTAAGCTCCATTTTTTCCCCCTTTCTCCCCACTGTTAGACCCAGGACTTGAAATACTGAAATAGGTTTAGCCAGGGGAGTAAGAGGAAAATAATTTTCTGAGTGCTTCACATACCATTATCCTCATCTTATTGCTTGTGCATGAAATGCAGCTGAAATACAGAATACATAAAATAAGTTCTTGCAGGTTACAGTAAAGCCACAGTGAAAGGAAGTGAGAAAAGAAAGGATAATGCAGTCAGTGGACAAACAAGCAGTGTTTTGGACAGACAGAATACTGCTGAGCTGCAGTCACCTAGGTCTGTAAAATGAACCTTGCAAGTGGTCTTACCCCATTTTAAGCACATTTTAAGGGCCTGTGGGATTGGGTCTCAGTTTAGACTCTGGGATTAGCATTCCTCTTGTGCAAAGTACCATGGAATTTTAATGAATACAAGTAGTCACAATTTTTGCTGTATCCCAGAGATTTGTTTATTTACTAATTTAGAGACACATCTAACATCTTACTTCAGTGGTGCAGCTGTACCAGCACCATACTGAGGAAATGGTTAAAAATCTGATGTTGAGAAAAGAGTGGCATCTGTGAGTCATAGATAGTCCTAGACACACATATAAATGATGGCTGAAAATACTGTTTCCTGCTTAGATAATGAGATATTAAAAGATTACAATGGACACAAATACGCAGCATCAAAGAGTCTAGTCCAGTTCCCTCTGGGGGGTTTCTGCATTTAAAATAAAAGAAAAAATGAAGATACAACTTCAGTTTCTGTTGTAAATGTATGAGTATTTCTCCTTATGACATGGATGCCTCTAGGACCTATTTAGCTTACCACCTGGTTTGGTCAAATAGAGATTTTATATTGAAATAACACATCAGGCCCATTATCCCAGGTCCTCAAGGGGAGTTGGGTATTTAACTCAGTTTTACATAACCAAACAGTCACTTTTCAAGGTCTGTAGCTCAGCTGTTCCTTTTCTTTATTTCAGGTTTGCTGAATTATTTTCCATTTAAAATCTTCCTTTAGAGTCGCAGGGACCCACCAGCAGCACAAGCGAGTCATCTGGTTAAGAAACTTTCTGAAGTCCTCAGTCTCATAATGACTAGCCAAAAAGCTTCGTCTAGCCTGAGAAGCAAGACGGTTGGCCCAATTACCTTGCCAGGTCCAAAACTTCGTGGATGTGGTCTATATGGTTTTAAGAGGACTGACCAAGAAAGTTGGTTTTGGATATAAGATGAGGCATTGGGAGCTGTATAGTAGGTGCTTTGCGACAAAGTTTTCAGCATTTCATTGGCTTTTGCCAATGTTAAGTAGCTGCCTGTATGAAATCCAGTCACACAGTCCTGAAAATCTAACGGTACTCTTTCCGTTAAACAGAACCAGACAATAATATGCAACGTGGTCATTTTTATTTCAATAGTATAAAATATTTTGGATATTATCTGCTTCTTAAAATGAATATAAATTTCAACAAATACCAGGAAAACCAAAAGCTTCAAACAAAAGTAAAAATTAGCACCTCACCACAACTCCAAAACAGTCTGTGAGTATTTTATACAGTCTCTGGAGCTTAGTTGTACTTTCAACAACTGTCTGGTTCAGTTTCTGGAGCTACAAAAATCTGTTCTCTGTCACTTAATTTTTCTCATAATGTCACAGGTAAAAGTAAATGATTATTTGCTGAATTTTCATCTGCTTGAAAAAAGATACACGTTTTTGTTATGATTTAAATGAGTCACTAGAAAAAAAAATAGTTATAGACTGCTGGAGCAAAGCTGAGCTTTGGTAAAATCTGGCTAGATAATATATTCTCTTTATGATAATTCAGCAGAGTGAATATTCATAACTGAAGTTGTGTTCCCTGAAATACAAAATTTATAATAGGAGTGAGATTGTGTTCTCAACAGCCTATATGAGGCATTTTTAAAAAAACAGCTATCTAATTACCTTTTAAGTCAGTTGCTCAGCTTGTTCCCTCAGTGACTCTACCCAAAATGTATCAGCTCAGTTTTTCATTATTATTCCCCAAACAAGAAAATAAAAACTATGAAAAATCAGTAGCAAGGTTCAAATGGGCAGATAGTAATCTTCTGCATAGTTCACCGTACTTTTAAGGTGGTGATCTTATTGGCACGGGGCCTGATACTTTTAATGGAGCTTTTGAAGTTAGTAAAGTCAGTAGCAGTAGAGCCTTGGAATTGGTAGCAAAAAGTCAACTGCACATTTGAATACTTAATTTTGCAGCTATAAACAGCCACGTCACACTTCCAACAACAACAATGGGATGGTTTTCAGCACGGCTCTACCAAGCAGGCATGTTTTCTATTTTCTTCTTGTATACACGATTAAAAGCATTCCCACTAGAGAACTCTGCCCTGCATTCACTTCTGAAGCAGAGCATGAGGGATGTCTCTCAAAAGTCAAACCCCTGCTTTTGCCTGGGCCAAATAATGAAAGAATAGCCCAGCACTGCACCGTTACTTCGAAGGCTTCTATTAAAAGTTTTAATTCACTGACTAATTGTCAATATTTGCCCCAGCGTGCAATTAATAAGGAGATCTTTGGCCATGAGAAAAGTACTTTTTTCTTTTTCTGTGTAAAGGTGGGTTTACCTTTTATCAGGCAAGAGACAAGGTATTGCCTGCATGGAGTATAGGCAAGTTTTCATCTTGTTCTAGGATATCCACCAGTGTCTGCGTTCTTGTTGAGTAATAATGAGATACCATAACCAAACAGTAGAAGATGCATGTCAGATGGTTCTCCAATAACATTAGAAAAAAAGCAGCTGATGTATGGGATATTGAAGGCAGATTAAGTTGTTAATGTATATTAGTATATTCTTAATTTCCTTTTAATTGAAAAAGACATATTGACTTTAATTAGAACCATTTCACAGGAACTGTCAATTAGCACATGTCAAACTAGTTAATTCAGAACAGAATTCTTTTAATTAGGGTCTGCTTTCCTTTAACTGTGGGGCCAATGAAATCAGCCTTTCCTTATCAAGATTTTAAATGTCTCTAAGACATACAATACAAATGTAGTCTCTTATCTATTATTAGAAGCCCATATGGATAACATTAAAATGATGATGCTAGCATTGTTCATGCAGCACAAATCAGAGTTTCCTTTATGACTGTTTAAAAAAAAAAAAAAAAGGAAAAAGATGGCTTTGAAGAAAGACTATTTTAAATACACAGATTTATCCTACTTTAAAGAGACTACAAAATTTATGACACGCATGTTCACATTTAAAGTATTATTTAATACGTCTGCTCAAATAAATGGGCCTATTCAAACGTTTTGTGTGTTCTATCAGCCAAAGACACATAAAACATTTTCAAAGCATGCAGTAACGTTCTTCCCTTAAATGAACTGTAATCAAAAGGAGAAAACAGACTTGATTTTTTTTGGGACAATATAAAACCAGCATTGTTAACTTTCATTGCATGTGAAGATTTAACACTGATTGCTAATCCAGTGGCTGCGAACACTAGTGAGATAATGTCATCTCAGTTATCAAACAGCATATAATCCTGGTCTTGACTTTCATATAAATTTTCTGAATATGTCTCGAGTTGCTGATGGATCTCGACTCTTGGCTGACATACTGGCGTAAAGACGTTCCCCATGGATTGTGGGAGCTGCCATGTGCAACATCTGTAATGCTGGTCACATCCTTTCAGGAGTACGAACAGCTGAGAAAAATATAACAAAAACTACGAAAAGGAATGATTGCAAAATCTAGACTTAGTTTTGTCATACGGGGTTTAGCCACTGTTTTACTGACCTATATCAACAGAGGATTACAAAGATTAGTAAAAGGAATACTTAATAACTGAACTGTGGATTCCAAAGAGGATTATCTGGTAAGATATTTCATGTATCCTGATGCTTTGTTGAACTTATTAGGGACCTGATTATAGGCCTGAGTAACTCAAAAATAAAAGAAGCACCATTTCCCAAAATGAAGTACAACTGGGATGCATTAAAATGTAATGTGTTCTAGAAGTACGCTTTTTTTGCCTAGGATCCTAAGCACACCATTTTTTTTCCCCCAGGGCAACATTTTGGTGTGTAGTAAGTAGTACAGTGTTAAGCGTGCTGAAAGGTGGGTTAAGGTGTCCACAAAACTTCGAGAAGTGGATGTCCTGGTAGTTCTTCAGCTCAAGCCAGAGGCTCTGTAGACATGTCACTTCACTGTCTACTGTCCAGTATGAAGTTTACCCTGGATATAACTAACAGCTGTAGTTCTACTTTTAAATGTGATTGTAAACAGGTAACATAAGACTCTGATATTTATTCATTAATCCTATTGTGGCCCATATTAAATCTCTGCTTATCAGTTTAAATGCTTACCATAATTTAGCACTCTCTAAGCAGACCTAAGTCACTTTGGCACTGAACTGCATAATCCAAATTCTTTTATAACACAGCAGAAACAATGCTTTGGATTTTGATCATATTGCTCAACCACCAATATATTGTTTATTTAAAAATGGCAATTAGTAATAACTCTTCTGTTAAAATCATCCCCATATTGAGTCTGCACGGGAGTATGGGTACTTTCACCACCAAGGTTATAAAACATTATGTGACTGCCTTTATGCTCAAAAATTATGATGAACCTCAAACTGTAGGAATATTTGAACAGTGTAAACAATAGGGAATATTCAGATTATGGTGAAATTTTTGGTCCTTGCAGTATCCTAGTCAGGTGGGTAATAATTTATCTAACCCATACTTTATGACTGGGACAGTGGAGAAACAGTTGTGTGGAGGGAAAATAACTTACCCAAGACCCAAACAAAGTCAGTATGAAACAGAATTAAAAGCAGACACTCCTGATTTCCTGAAGTTGCATGATCCTCCCTGCAAATACACCAAGGCTCCTCTCAGCGCAGCCCCACTGTGTGTCATGCCCTTAGAGCAGTGCAAAGCACTTTTTTCCTAATTAATACTAAGGCGATTCATTGCTTAGCGGCAGCACTAATATTTACACACTTATGGACCTCATGATTAAGTAGCAAGCTTTGACTTCAATTAAACCTGACAGTTTCTGATAGCAAAAAGTCATTACAGAACTTCAAAAGCACTTGAACTGCAGCAAGATCTTTACAATTATCTATATAATATCTTTCAGCCTCTGTTGGCTCCTTCATCTTCTGCGGCAGGCCCAACTTCTCTGTCAACTTTGGTGTATAAGAAGTTGAACCTTAACACTTACTATTTAAAAAAAATATATATATGAGAATGCTGCAATATACAATGGATTTCACCCAGTCTGACATTCTTTTTGGGATAAGTGCTTAATAAAAATTGCCCATGTGAATCATGTACTGTTCATGTATTGTTCATGAATCAAACCAAGAGCCATTTAAAAATGACTAGCATTAGAGAAACGTAATAGCTTTTTAACAGATTATTTAAATGACTGTAGCTCTGATTTCCAGTCATTTTATCCAAACAGCTATGGCAGAACTATCCCTGAAAAGGGAGTAACTTTCTGATTAAACCCTTTTGTTGTTGGATTTAAGAAATATTTTAGAAGAGAGAATTTCTCAATTATGTATTCATCTTCCAGAGCCTGGGCATGTAGGGTGTAACAATTTGATCAAACCCAGCTGAAAGCACTAATGGTTTGGAGGATTCATTCTGTTCTTACAATCAGGGCAAAGAAAGCCTTTAAATACATTCAGAGCAGAACAGACGGTTTGTTCAGACTGACCAGTGTGTAAATCACTTGCTCGGTAGTTTCTGGTCTCTGCAGATTGGCTTGCTTAGTACTTTTGTAGCCTTGATGTGACAGTGATTGAGCAGTGCATTTGTGCAGTTTTGCAGCCAGATTATCAACGCATCTGAGTCCTTGATTTTTGCTGTGTTGGTGTTATGCATCCCGATGTAATCGAAACCAGCATATACTCTCATCTCCTCTTGTGCTGTTGGCTCCTTGGCCCAACGTTGCCAGTGGCTGAACATTCCATCCCTTCCTCCTTTTCCAAGGAGAACTTTTGGCCATGACAGCAACCATTTTGCAGCACCCAAAGACAGAGCCCCCTCCCATTAAACTGGGAGGGTTCCTTACTCTGAGTCCCCCACACCAATGCCTTTCATTTACTGTAGTTGTTTTGAAGCATAGCCCATATTTTCTCAAAAAATATGGTCTTTTGCACAGCTCCCCATTCTACCAGCTCTTTTTGATACAACCTGAGCATCTTTGTGTTAATGATGAAAACTACTCAGTAGAAAAATGATGCTAAGGTACTTAATACGTGCCTAATTATTTACAACGTGGTTTAGTAGCTGAAAACAAGGACAGTCAGCTGGCTGTCCTGTCATCTCAAAGAAGGGACCTGTGGTCCATCAGCAGTTCCCTGATTATAGATGAGGAGCTGCTGCTTTTGCTCCTGCAGTGTCTGCAGGCGTATTCCTCCAGGTCACATCGCCTTGCGCTACAGCAGTGTTAACTACTCCTTTATTAAACAATTCTCCAAGCATAACTAAAGCATTTGGGTTGTTAACATTCATAATAAGTTATATTTAAGAAGATTTCAAATCAGCACATTGTATTTTGCAGCAAAGTCATAAAAATATGCTAACATGATAACATCTAATGAGGGAAATGTTGCATGCAGATGTCTGTTTGCCTATTATCCCATAAAATGACTGTATATTTTTATTTATATGAGTAACGTTAGACACAAACATGTTACCAAAAAAGCATTCATTTAGGAAATGTATAAACACAATGAGTCTAATAGAAGAAACTGTTTTAAAACAGGTTTTTTAGTGTTTATAAAATGTAGAGAAATTAAAAAAAAATTGTTCCAAAGTACATTTTTTTTCTCCCTCATGATAAGAAAGAAATATAGGCTCTCAGCTGGCATATTATTTGTGATGTGGCAGCGAAGTGAAATTTGTGCCTCGCGTCATGTATCCTTTACATGATGCAAAGGAGTATAATTTTATTTTTGTTTTATTTGAAGGCCCTGTCTGGGCACATTGGCCACCAATTTCATTTTTATTGCAGTGCATGGATAGCAAAGTCACATATCCTTACGTTAATGCAAAGGGCATAGGAAAGGAAAGGGAAAGTATAATTTTTGTTGCTGCTGTTGTCATTTGAAATTTCCATAGTGTCTGTGCACATTGGGTACCATTTCATTTTTATTGCGCTGCACTGATAGCAATGTCACATATCATTAAGTTAACACCAAGTTAGAAAAAAAAAGAAAAACAGATTTTTTTTCCCCCCGCTATTACCATTGTTTGAAATTTTTTGTACTCTGTGTATATATAATTTCTGTAGGCTGGTGGCTGTACTGAAAATATAATATCCAATGTAAAAAAGGTATACCAGTTTATGGTTTTGTATTGGTCCATGTGACAGTGGATAGAAAGTGTAATCCTACTCACATTTCTTATCAGTGGGATAAAGATTTGTTCAATATATAAAATTGGTTAATGCAGAAACAGTCATTCTTGAGGAAAACTGGAATGCCAGAGTTTAATTTCCCCAAATCAGTATATTTTATTAAACCTCTTATCTCATGCATCCAAAAGTACCTTCCACATCCATGTCACTGTCTTTTAACCCCTGAGTAGAGGATGTGACCCCCATTTTGGGATGCGGAGGGTTAATCTGCTGTTGTAGTGGACCCACTCCTCATTGCTGACATGTGTAAATAACTGCCACCAGGATGGGCATGGTGCTCATCTACATGGGGAGCACCAGGCAGCTGTGTGGCTGCTCCGTTTTATGTGATGGGTCTTGTACAGGCCAGCACTAACAGCGGGCAGGAGTACAGCCCTCGGGCTCCTTTTGGAAATTCATATGGTGAATCTATTGCCAACAATTGTCTCAGTTTTGGATAGCAAAAGAGGCCAACTTGTTTTATTTTATTTAATTTGTTATTAACCATTCCTGTATCATGCCCAACACTGCCTCTTTATCCTTGACCTTTGGAGCAACTCTGTTGTGGTCCTGTAAGTCAATGCCCATTTTTAAGGAGCCACCCTTAGACAGAGAGATGCAGGACTGCCGACAGGAGATGGCAAGGTCCAATACAGTCTTTCTTGGTCTACAGTTTGGATAGGTCTACTTGTTTGAGTTAGACTCTGTATTGCAGCTTGGACCATGCTCTCCAGGTAGAATACCCCAAGCTGGACAATAAGGTTGGTGAAACAGCTGGAAGACATGTCCTATGAGAGGTGTCTGAGGATCTGCGGTTTGTCTAGTTTGGAGAAAAGGGGCTGAGGGATGACCTTATTGCTCTCTACAGTTTCCTGAGGATGGGACATGCAGAGGGAGGTGTGTCTGGGATCCAGGGACAAGACAAATAGGAATAGTTCAAAGCTGCACCATGGGACATTTAAAATAGACATTAGGCAACATTTTTTTACCAATAGGGTGGTCAAATACTGGAACAGGCTTCCTAGAGAGGTGATCGATACCCCAAACCTGCCAGTGTTTAAGAGGTATTTGAACAATGACCTTAATATGCTTTATCTTATGATCAGCCCTGAACTAGTCAGATAATTGGACGTGATGATTGCTGTGGGTCCCTGTCAACTGAAATCTATTCTATTCTATTCTATTCTATTCTATTCTATTCTATTCTATTCTATTCTATTCTGTTCTGTTCTGTTCTGTTCTAAACTGGCTGCTGTAATTCATAGTTGAATCAGTGGCTCAAGGTAAGGAAGCTACATTAGATGGGGCTTTGCACTCTTCATTGCTCTTGCAGTGTTCTGACCTGAGGCTCACAGTGGAGATGAGGCCATGGAAGATGGTCTCAGACAGCATATTCAGCACCTGTGATGTCCCTTTCTTTTCTGTCACATAACATTTTAAATGTGAACCTTTTTAGAGGATGTGGTTTGGCCCCTTCATGGACAGACAAAAAGCTGTGGCAATTCCAAGACTGTCCAGGGCCCTTTGGAGACCCTGTTATCCTGTGGGTTAAAACAGCTTCCAGGGTTTTCCACTCTTGACAAGGAGTAGAGCAAGGAAGGATCTTGGCTGAGATTTGTGGTCTACATGATCCAAGCTGAATCTGGCAGGACAGAAGAACCTTGGCCAACATGTGTTTAATGGAAGCTGTGTGACATCAAACAACCACAGGTGTATGTAATAGATTTTGTGGTGTCACCATAGGCTACATCCCAATAAGCCACCTGAACACACAAATGTGTGACAGCTAGCATGGCTTACATTTTTAATGTATTTCCTTGTGTGAGGCTTGGAAAATCATCCTTCTCAACCCATTGCCACAGGCCACTCGTGTGCAACTCCATCCTCAAAACATCATGTGTCATGAAAGAGAAAATCACAAAAGGCTGGCCAGAATGATCCTATG
Organism: Rhynochetos jubatus; assembly: GCA_027574665.1. Classification (NCBI taxonomy): domain Eukaryota; kingdom Metazoa; phylum Chordata; class Aves; order Eurypygiformes; family Rhynochetidae; genus Rhynochetos; species Rhynochetos jubatus. The sequence goes on from CM050690.1 coordinate 20,632,472, forward strand.
AGTCCATCCATTTACACCGAATCTGAGGTGCCAATACCTGTACTGCTGCTGCTGTCCCTTGGATGGAGTCCATGAAACAAACACACTTCTGCAAGGAATGCAAGGGCAGTGGGGATGACTTGCTTTGGAAGCGTTGGTTGCAGTGTTGGGCACAACCGTTGATGGTGCTGGTGTCCTTTTCCCCCTGTACCTCGAGCAAGACAGAAAACGTGTGAAATATTTTGTAGCAGGTGTTAGGGAAAGTGGGATACCGCTGCAGTTTGGAAGAAGTGCTGGAATGTGAATATGCTGCTGAGCTCTCCATCTGGAGAGGAAACCCAGAACCACCCTTTCCTCATGAGCTGCAGGAAGAACAGGGGAGTGTGTGTTTGGGAGTTTGTAGAGGACAAATTTTAGCTTGTTTCTAAATGACTCCATATGTATTTATTTGTGTTGTATACTTTCCTCTTGGCTGTCCTGGAGCTCTTTTGTTTTATACTGGCATGTCCCAGAACATTTTTAAGTTATAAAAACTTAGGGCTCCACAAATGAACTCTGACTTTTTCCCCTCCCTGGGTTTTTATTAAGCTTGGTGGGACTAATTGCTCCGCACCTCGTGTAGGCTTTTATACTGATGCCAAATGGGTGTAAAATGCTGGCTAAAACTACACAAGATACCTCTGACTGATTGAGCTTGAGGTCTGGGATCACACACCAGAAATTTGTGTCCAAACCTTACATCTTCAGTGTGGGTTGAGCCTCTCCAGATGGCAGGTGATATTCCAGGTGTTCAAAAGCCCCTTTCTCTCCCACTTCTATCTCCACAGCAAAATGCTGACAAGCCTTTTGTATAGTCCTTTAAATTAGGAGAGATCATACACACACACACACACACACACACACACACACACACATACATATGCATATATACAATGTCTTCCTTTTGAAGTCAAAGAGATTGCACGTGTATCGTTTCTACATATATACATATATATGAAGTATTTTAAAATGACTGGCTTTTAGGAAAGAAATTAGTGTGAAGTACAATAGAAAATGAAAATTTTTTTTAAATGAAAAGCAGTTTAGTTTGCCACCTGTGCCACCTGTGAGCCATGGGAAGAAGGGGCAGGTGAAATGCTGTGTGTGAACAGTGTGACGCTCTGCCTGTGCCGGGGCCTTGGGCGTCAGGGGAGGGCTGTTTGCAAACAGTTTAACTTTCTGTCCAGGAGGAATGGCAATACCCCATCTCCCAGTGATGGCAATTTACTTGCTTGCATTGGATGTGAGTCCTAGCAATTTTTGACAGCCAGGGGATACCAGGCAGAGTACAAGGGCTCGGATCTCGAGGGCTGGCTAATGCTCAAACATCAGTTTCACATTTTAAGGATCCAAGACATATCTGGGTGTGTCTGGGTGGGGTTGGAGCGTGGGATAAGCTGCCCATGTTGACATAGCCATTACTTATTATAACCATGTTGACACAGAAATTACCGAAGTTCAGCGTTGGTAATTTCAAACCCACATTGCAGCAGCTGTGTAATGGGAAGGACAATAGAGAATTGGGGTCAGTATACAATGAATTTTAATAAAATTCTTTATATGGTTTGATTTCTAAAGGATCTCTCATCAGCCTATTCGCTGCATTTTTGTGATGGTCACCACAAACATTGGCATGAGACTGACTCAGAATGGAAAATATTAACAAGAAAAATGTTTTTTCTCAATATGTTGGATGCACTGCCAAAATCCCTTTGCAATCCACCTGTAGTCTGAGGATTTACTTGTTAGAGTAACTGGAGTGAAATAATCAAGCATGGACTTTATCTAGTCCTCATATGCTACAAAAAATAAAAACCCAACCAAAAAAGACAAACCCTCTAATTTTTAAGCAAACTCACATTCATAATACAAATTATTGATGACTGTCTTTGATAAAATTTCTCCATGTAAAGCTCTGGGATAACTGTAATGGATGGTGATAGACACTAGTCTTCAAATAAATTTAGGGTTTCTGTATTAAGACGTGTCCTTCTTTTGACTTGGTATCAAACCACATCTCTCATCACAGTGACTTTTCAATGGAAGATCTCTGCTCTTGTGCACTTCTTGAATAATAATTTGTCGCATAAACGTCAGAGTAAAAAAAAATCCCTCCTGCTAATTTGATCATTTATGTATCTGATAGCTGAGATACAAACAGCCTGGTGTCTTAACCTTTGGAAAACTATAAAAAAACGAAAGCAGAGCACTTACAGTAACCAAGAATTGTTATTACTCCATTCTGTGGAAACAGAACAAATTGGGTACCGATAGCTTATTACCCCATTCTGTAGAAACAGGACAAATTGGGTACTGATAGCTTATAAACATTAACATGCTTTGGCAAAGCCAAGTTAGTATGAAACACAATGCTGAATAATAACTGTCTTGGTAGTAACACCAGGAAAAAACATAACTTTCCTGGGCGCTATATTTACCACAGTGAAATCCTTCACTCAGGCAAGAGTACATTGAGCAGGAATTTTGTCTAAACTGGAGAAATGGGGATTTGGCCATATGTAGAAAGTTAATTTCCCCCCTTCATGAACTCAAGCTTTGATTAAAAAAGAAGTAATTATAATTTTTCAGCAAATTAACTCTAAGTTTATAAAACCATTAAGTCTGATAATCTATATTGTCAAGTCATGTTTAATACTTATTATGAGATTAAACCACTACAATTTCTCTAGTTTGAGGAAATATCTTCAAACTTCAGTCATGAAAGAACTATATTAAAGCAAACATTCAGATTAATTGATGATGGGATCATTTAGTGTCTAACAGCAAAGAAGGAACCTCAGACTGAATCTATTAGTGCTGGGTGAAATCTTGAGGTCATCACCTACTCTTTCATTTACTCCCCGAAAAGTTTATACATGTAAGTACTGACTAAAAATGAATTAATAACTTCAAGATTTAATCTGATGTTATTAAAGTTTTTGCTGATTGTTTACTGTGTCTGAACAGCTTGTGTAAATACTTTAAGCTGTTGCATCGTCTGTAATTGCAGTGCAATAGAGGAGGTTATAGGCTAGTTAAGAACATGTGTCTTGATCATAAAAAAAGGGAATCATTCTAACTTCATTTCAAAATTTATGTAAAACTAAGTGCATCAAAATATATATTAAGGCATCTGATTTTTTAGAGCCAAATTTTAAAATCCCGCTAAAATGTTAAATATATCATTAAAATTAATTTTGAAATAGATAATTTTCCCCTACATTTTAATACATTTAATAACCAAAAATTGCAGTAGCAAGCCAAGAGAAGGCTGCATGTCCTACGGAAGACCTGTAAATGTTCAGAGAAAAAATTACAGAGAAAACACGTTGGTACTTCTTTGCAAACAACATTTAACGCGAAAGCAGTATTAACATGTTTGACCTGCCAGAAAGGGTAGCAGAATATGATTTGATGTAAATACAAAGTTATTGGGACGGGCCAGAAATTTGACAGAAAAGACTTTGTCTTTATCTTGTTGAAGATTATCTTTCCAGACATATAGGACAACAAGCACAATTATTGGTAACATTCATATTTCCTTTCATTGATAATATCAGAGTCGTTAAAATAGTGTTTGGTAGTCTGCTGATGGTCTGTCATTTTCCTGGCATGCATAAGGAATGGAAAGAAAATGATTTGGCATGAAAATGATTACTTCTCTGCCCTACTTTTGTAATTATATTCATCACAGGAACAGATGTTGTGTTGTGCCATCAAATGACTTTGTGTATTAACCAATAGCTTTCTACCTGATTCAAGAATAGGCTCCAGAGATTGGCCCAGAAGGAGAAAATTGCTTGCTGAACCAACTACTTCTCTCTTTCTCTCAAAACATGACCATCAGAGCACCTATGAGAGGACACTGCGACCAGGCACAGAGACCTCCTTGCAGCAGAAGGAGAGGGTAAGGAAAAACCTGCAGATTTCCAGGTGATTGTCTCCTTTAAGTGGAAACTGCTCATACATGGGGCTGCGACTTCATAGAATCACGGAATGGTTTAGGTTGGAAGGGACATTAAAGATAATTTATTTCTGACACCCTGCTGTGGGCAGGGACACCCTTCACTAGACCAGGTTGCTCAAAGCCTCATCCAGCCTGGCCTTGAACACTTCCAGGGATGGGGCACCCACAGCTTCTCTGGGCAACCTGTGCCAGTGCCTCACCATCCCCTCTGGGATGAATTTTTTCCAATGTCCAATCTGAATCTCCTTGCTTTCAATTTAAACCCATTACCCCTTGTCCTGTCACTACAGGCCCTTGTAAAAAGCACCCCCCAAGCTTTTATGTCAGCCCCCTTCAGGTACTGGAAGGTGCTACAAGGTCTCCCTGGAGCCTTCTCTTATTCTGGTTGAAAAAGACCAATTCTCTCAGCCTGTCCTCATAGCAGAAGTGCTGCAGACCTGTAAATATCAACTTCTGGTCACAGGTGGAAGTTTCTTCCCCTTAAGAAATGACATTGCAACATCTCATACTCTGGTTTAGGGCCAGATAACCTTAGTTTAAAGAACCACTGGCAGGAGCTTAAGAGCCATTGGTTTTGGTGAGCACCAAACAGGCTAATGCTGGTTTCTATTTTTTTTAAGAAACACTTGAAAAACAGCTACTGCCATGATCACAAAGGAATAGTGATCCTTCTCCATAAATCCAATTTGTTCATAACCTTTTGACACAGACCATAAATAACCTTCATATATTTCACACACACAGACGCATGTAATAAATTACATGAACAACATATATAAATATTTACTTTAAAATCCCAAACTAAATATAAAGTGCCATATGAACAGCCCATCTATTAGCAAATGGTTAATTCCCTGTGCCAATTGACAACTGGGTTACATGCCTACCTGCCCCATTTGCTATGCCACTCTGCTGGTTGTGGGTACAAACTGGTAACAAAGAAAATATTAATCAATTGGCAGTGAGGCTGTTTCAGCAAGGCTTAAACCAGACAAAGGAAAGGGGAGGATGAATTCTGACTCTGAGAAAGGTTTGTGTGATTTTCTATGACATGTGGAAAAGGGTGGGAAAAAGGCACCATTTTTATTTCTGAAAATTGTTCTTCATGAGTTTATTTATTATGTTTTATTTACATACACAACTAGTATGACAATTGTAGCAAAAAAATTAAAAGAATGTGCCAGAATTTTAAAGTGTTAAATCAGAAAATATTTATGGGAGAGAATAATTTTTCTTCCTCAGCTTAATACCTAAAACCCAGGTATTCTATGCGGATTAAAAACAGAATACCAGCTTGTATATCTAACTGCTTTAAATTACTCTTTGTGCTTTAAAACCTAGAAAAGATACCCTGTGTGATGAATTAGATGCTTTATTTTTAAAAAAATGTCATATAAACTGTTGATGCTGTTTAGGGCAGAAAAAACCCTGAAAGTGCTATATGTAAGAAAGTACTGAAATTTATTGCTTGTTTCAATGTTAACATAATTTCTTGATGAAGAGCCAGGGAAAGAAAAAAGATTAAATTCACAGACTATTTAATTTTGATTTTGGTTCAAAATAATATAAAATAAATAATTGTGTACCTTCCAAGTACAATCATAGGACCACAGAATCACGGAATGGTTTAGATTGGAAGGGACCTTAAAGATCATTTATTTCTGACTCCCCGCCATGGGCAGGGACACCCTCCACTAGACCAGGTTGCTCAAAGCCCCATCCAGCCTGGCCAGGGATGGGGCATCCACAGCTTTTCTGGACAACCTGTTCCAGTGCCTCACCAGCTTCTCCAGGAAGAACTTTTTCCTGATATCCATTTAGATTGGACATCAGGAATGATGGTGATTTTCAAAGAAAAAAAGAGAAGATTAAGCAATGGGAATCAGAGAACCATTCCCACTGCTGGAAAAGTCTACAATACTTTTTTTCATCTTTGCTGAGCATGAAGCTTCGTCTACAATAAACTGTCAGTTTATCCTATTACCATGAGATAACACAGGGCTGGACAATGGCTAGATCAAATGACCATACACAAAAAAGGCAAGGACCATATAAACTCTGTTTCTTGCGTACTTTTAGGTAACCAGGATCATGGGCCTAGACAGTGAAGAGCAAAATGGGCAGAGGGCAGGCAGCCTTCTCCTTCCCAGACATCAGGTAAGAAAACCTGATGGATAAAAGGGTGTTGTGAACTCAAACACAAAACCCATCCATTCATTTTAATTAAAAGAGACCAAACTTCCTGGTGACACAGCTGCAGGACTGGGTTGTGGAAACCCAAGGAGGGATCTGATCTGCAAGTAATGTTGCAAGTCAAAACAGTTCCAGCTGAAGTTGAGTAGGAAAACTCGTTAGGACTATTATCAAAAAGGTGGCCTTTTGCTGATGCCTATTTGGTTGATAAGTACATTGTTCCGTAGTCATTAACCCTTTTGTAGCACCAACATTATGTGCTGATAAGTAGAGGAATTGACAGTACAACAAGGTATTCCCTTAACTAAGTAATAAAATGTAGAATTGTAGAATCATAGAATGGTTTGAGTTCGAAGGGACTTTTAAAGGTCACCTAGTTCCAACCCCCCTGCAATGAGCAGAGACATCTTCAACTGGACCAGGTTGCTCAGAGCCTTACATGTAGTCTAAATCTACCTTCTTTTAGTTTAAAACCATTATGGCTTGTCTTGTTTCTACAGGTCTTATTAAAATACCTGTTCCCATCTTTCCTATAAGCCCCCTTTAAGTACTGGAAGGTGCTATAAAGTCTCACCAGAACCTTCTCTTCTCCAGGCTGAACAAACCCAGCTCTCTCAGCCTGTCCCCATAGCAGAGGTGCTCCAGCCCTCTGAGCATCTTCGTGGCCTCCTCTGGACTCAGTCCGACAGGTTCATGTCCTTCTTATGTTGGGGGCCTCAGAACTGGATGCAGTAGTCTAGGTGGAGTCTCATGAGAGCTGAGGGAGAGAAGCGCTTTCCTCAACCTGCTGGTCATGCTGCTTCTCATTCCCCAGTACCCCCAGATCCTTCTCGGCTGGGATGCTCTCAATCCATTCTCCCCCCCAGCCTGTAATGATACGGGGGGTTGCCCTGACCCGTGTGCAGGACCATGCACTTAGCCATATTGAACTTCATGAGGTTCACATGGGCCCACTTCTCCAGCTTGTCCAAGTCCCTCTGGATGGTATCTCGTCCCTCAGGCATGTCAACCATACCACTCAGCTTTGTGTCATCAAAATACAAGGTATATGAGTGCAAAATAGTGAAATTGGAAATAAATCTTCAATCAATACACTTGAAACTATTACATGGCTCTACCAAAGATTAACTGTGATTACTTAGTCTCATTTGGTTCTATCTTTCCACAGAACTTTCAGTTTGTAAGAAAATGAAGGCCATTCGTGTGGAGTAAGATGACCTGTGCCTTCATTTTTCCCCCGAAGCAGTTGGAAACAATCCTGCCTCAGCTTTATTTGTTTTAATTTGAGTTTAGGAAAGTATAAAGTTAAGGCAGGACCTCAAGAACTCAAAGAAATTTCAGAGTTGAAACTCTGCCAGGTAACATAAATAGATTAGAGCATACACTGACGGGCCAGAAGCAGTTAAGAATAAAAGATCAAAGAAGCTATGAGAAATAAAAATAGCCAGAGATCTCTTGAACAGATATCATATTATTAAATTAATTACCAGTACAAGTGGTACATGTGTAGACAGCACTATGTGCTAAAGAGAGGGGACAGCCAGGTTGGATGTTGAATTTCTCTCTTCCTTCGTTTCTTCCTTTCTCCACCTCATTAATCCCCACGTCAAAGGAAGGCTGTTTCTGACCATACTTTTCACTGGAGTTTTATCTAGCTAATGGGGATTCTGCAAAGTAATCTGGGATGCTAAAGCATAATTTACTGGATTATGTTTTCAAATAATATTTCCAGACATTACTCTCTATTTTCTTTTTCATGTTTTCACCCCATTATCTTAGTTGAAAATCTTACGGTGGTTGTGATTAAAGGTTTAAAATTAACACCAGTTACCACACGACAGTGTCTGAAATACCGAGCCCATTTTCTCTAATAAGACACATACATCAGGATAAATATTTTAATGACAAGTCAGTATTTTTTTTTCTCCATGATTACTGTTAAAAGCCCTCAAATATTAATCGATTTTTATTACATCTCTTCATTGTCAACACTTACCAGTATTCAGAACTTGAACCTTTTTCTAGTTAGTCAGCTCCCCCACACTTTTAAGGTATTTTTGTTTCTAAATTCTGTTTCAAGGTCATTTTTCAGAGGAAATAAAAATGTGGCCTTAACAGGCTGATGTATGGCATGAAAACAATGGAGCAATTTGAGGGATTCAGTAATGGCAAATTACCAGGACTGAGTGATCTCCCTCCAGAATTCTGAAGCTACAAAATTATAAAGTGTGTATACTTCAAGCACATATATATGTGTGCTTGAAAGGCACTAATACTGTTAACTTCAGGGTTTTGAGATTATTTTAAAAAGTGCCATGACATTGCAGATTCATTTTGGTGCTGGGAAAACTGTTGAGTTCTAAAGGAGATAATAATGTGAGACTTAGAGAAGAATAACCTGAAAGGACCAAAATAATGACGTTTCTGCAAACAGAAGCTGAGTTAGGGCAAAACAGCTAAAAGTGAGCAACAAATAACACCCCCCACCCCCAGACTTCCCAGGATCTTATGATAATAATAATAAGAGAGTGCTTAAGGAAATAAATTGCTGTGCTTGAAGGAATGTACTGCTACTTGGCACTAAACTGGGTATTATTTTGTTATTTGTAATGCATCGATTCTCTCCCTCCAGCATGAAGGTCAACTAAAATTGTACTAGCAAATGGTTAGGATGGATGACCAGCTCTGTTGTGTTACTCTGGACGTTGGGAAAGAGAAGGTAAGAGCTAGTTATTGGCAACATGTTGCTTTGAGGGGCTGTAGAACTAATTTGGCCAGTGGAAAGTTGTTGGGGCAACCAAGTTTGTTGTTGGGCTTTGACTATCTCTGCCAAGTTCTTAGAGGGTCCCACACTACACGGCAACCTTTCTGGCTGTCTATGGCCAACCTGGGGCTGTGTCTGCTCCTGATACCAATCTTGACTCTCCTGATGTGTCCTGTGGGAACAGACTAAAGACCCTACAAGGATGTCAATAGTGCTGGTGGAGACCCATGCAAGATCTGCTTATAAGGAGCAGTGAGCTAGCTTGTGTTCAGGCCATCCCATGGTTGAAAGAATAGCAATAACTCAACCATCAATTAAACAAGTTTTTTGGTGCTGTAAACCTGTAAATAATACAGTCATTAGTGTCATATTGTAATACTAATCATATCTTGTTGGGTATAGGCTCATTCATCTCACTTTGGGAAGGACACCTTTGTCACCCGGGTGACACATCTTGGCCATAGGTTTTATTTAGCATGTCAGATTGCAAAGCAAGCTGTTGGACCTTGGGCTGAGGCTGATTCACCTTGGATTCACCCAAAGTCTGTAAAAGAGAAGACTAGTTGTGTTGAGGTAAGCGAACTACAAAGGGCATCTCCTATGCTCTACACAGACCCACAGACCAAAAATAGAAGAGCACATGTCTGGAGAGAAATAAAGATTAATTCCCTTATCTGGCTAGAAACCAAATGGTGGAATCCAGCACCATTCCACCAAATATTTTGACTGGATGTTTTAAAAGTGTTGGATTAGTTAATTTTTATTATTCATGTAGCTACTCATATAAACAGATAAACATGTTACTATTTAAGCCAAATGCTCTTTTCCAACTTCAAAATTATACAACTGAGAGCAAAGTTTGACTATCTAAAAGTAATCAAACCTAATGCTGCATGCTGTACAGTAACCTTTTTGCCTGAAGAGGTCAAGAAGGAAATATTTTCCCACACTAATGGGTAACGTCAGTTTTGTTTTTCAGCAGTTGACATGTTCTTGAGGTACTTGCTCGTTAATGGTGGAGACACAACGTGCCACTGCCTAATTCTTTGTGGCAGAGGTGTTACTATTCCAGTTAGGAGGAAACATTTAACACCCCAGAAAAGAGGAAATAGTTGCTCCTTTTCCTTCTCAAGGTATGGGTCAATCATCTCTCTGTGGTCCATCAACTTTGAGTGTACTTCCTCACACTTTCAGTTGATCAAATGTAATTTTTAAGGTCTCTCTGCCCGGGCTTTACCTATTAAGCCACAAGCAAGCACAAAAGCAATCCAGGGCACTGGGTAACGTCAGGTCTCCCGCGTGTAGGTACAAAACTTATTCAGTACACCTCTGCCTAATGAGAAAGCACAGAGGCTCTGACGAGCAAGAACAACAAATTAAAAAAAAAAAGAAGATGCTATCCTGTCAAATACAGTGTGTTTATCAAGGATCTGGAATACAAAGCAGACTTAACAGCAATCACATTTTGAGCAGAATTCGCTTGAATGTAACACCCTCTCCCTCTAAGGTTTTGAGTGTGGTATCTTAAAGAAGATCACACAAATTACTCATTCTGGGAACAAAGGCTCTTTTTTGAAAGCTGTCATCTTGCTGACAGTTATGATGAGCATTTACTTCAGGCTTGTAAAACATATTAATCAAACTTGTTCCTATAGCTTCAGTCCAAGGAGGGTTACTGTTTCTTTTAGAGGAATGTTTTACATAAGTGAAGAGCTCTGAATACGGATACACCTCGACTGCAAGCCGCTGTCTATGCCATTCATTTATTCGTAATGAATAAATACTAGTCTACACCAGGCTTAAGGAAGATTGAAGAAGTATATGGAAATCTGTTTATTACAAGACTATTTGCCAAAGACCTATGCACCATTCATTGAACCTTGAAAAACATTTGAAAATATGGGTTGCATTTGCAAACTTCAATGTATGACATGGAGAGCTGGCAAGCTGCCTGGTTTCTACTTAAAGGATTGTCATTCTGGGAAAAATAAATTTCTCTAACTAGACAAAAGTCAATGTTTTCATGTTTTACTGCAATCAAACTGATATGGCTGACAATTTAATGTCTCAACACTTAAAATATCTGTGGATAATCAGTTACCTCAATCAATCATAACCACAAGATTTCTCTATTTTCAAAGCCTGTATACATATGACTGAGATATTTAACAGTTCAGAGAAACCTCCCCATCCTTAATCCTTCATGATTTCTCTTGGGCTGTGCTTTTTTTTTCCCCACAAATGCATGATTTTATAATTGCTAGGAAAAAAAAAAAAAAAATCCAACCCTGCACTGTAATCAGATTTTGAAACCTTTGTGTTAATGTCCTGTTTTATTTAATTTTATGTATATTTTATAGTCTGCTTGCCTGTCAAAAAGATGTGGAAATGTGCTGGCATTCCAGCTGAAGACATCATTATGAGTGAGAAAATGCTCAAGGCTTTTTCAAAGTGGGTGCTGAAACATACGTTTCTCTTCTTTGACTCCAGGGGATGCTAACAGCTGCCCCAGCAGACAGGTATTGCAAGGTCAAAGGCTAGCAGAACTGTGCACCTTCAGGATTTGACTGCCAGCAAAGTAGATGGGTAGTTTCTCAAAACTAATAATAAAAATAGCAACAATGATGAGAAGAAGAAGGAGCTGACAACAAAAATGAAAAGGAACCTGCAAGAAGTGGATTCTGGGTAGCACAACACTTGGCAGAGCTGATTTTAATATCTGACAGGTTGAGTTCACTAATCTTTGCTATTCATATTGACGTGAAACTTCATACAGTTTTAGAGATTTGTATCTATTAAGACATGCAGCACTGTTCCTACAACATGGGAACAAGTTTGCTAGCGTCTGCCGTTCTTCTTCCATCGTGATAAAAATTGATATGAACTGTTTTAAACGTCTAACAGATAATTACTCTCAACACCCAATAAGGAAAGTTACATCTTTAGAGCCTCCTTTATCTTTAAAAAATAATAAAAAAAACGCAAGCCCAAAACCCACCAACAAGACAGAACAACATTCTTCCCCCTATTTTCCCCCCTCTCTTTTGTTTCTTTGATTACTTGGAGCCTTGTAATCAAACTAAGCTTAGTTTCAGGACCCTTGGGGCAGTATCTCTTAGTTCCCTGTCAGGCTGCGTTGCAAAACAATCAATCTTGCTCTCACACTGGCTTGGTGGAAGTGCCACGACACGAGGAGTGCAATGCTTTGCTCTTGCTGTGAAGCTTCGATGACAAAAGTTTTTATCAGAAGCTGACTGTATTTAGGGTTATGAATATGCAATGACTCTCATTAGTATTGAAGCACAGGAGCACGGGCTGACATCCCCCGCCACTTTTAGCTGCTGCAGAGTCGTCTAATGAATTGTCTTGCTCTTTCACTCACACAGGCTTTGCTGTTACGGCTCCCCGTTCCAAGGGGAGTTGCCCAGTTTGAGAATACTATTGACAGCAGAAATTAATTGCCAAGAACTGCTCTTGATTTTGTTAAACAGTGTTGAGACAGTGTTTAAATTGTCAAAACAGAAAACCATTAAACTCTCCAGGAGACAAGATCATCACTGGCGAACAGATGCGCCTGTCCGTATGCACAAGCACACAGGCGTGGCACAGGTGTGTGTACGGTCTTGTAATCATACCTATGCGTGCAAACATATGCGTGTGCACCAGTGACAGGTCTCAGAAACCTGGTGTCCTGATGATTTATCTATTATTTTTCCAAATAGAAGGAACGGAGATAACATAAAGTTCTCCAAATGTGCAGGACTCTAATACATTGCTATTTGATCAACCCTTTAACACTCTCTCTTTTCCCTTTGGGACCCTGCCAAACATTTTTCAGCTCACACATCTGCAGTTTCTATGAATAAGTTACTGATAAGGATGTTTCCAACAAATGATTAAGATATCTGGCTTGATTTGTCGTATTTGAGGAGATGTGTAAGCCTTCAGAAAGAAGTGGAAATGACCCTTTTTTTCCCAATTGGTTAAATTAAGTATTTTTTTTCCCTATTCATCTGAAATTTCTTCTGACATAAAAGGAGCTTTTGTGGTTCTCTGCAGATTGTGAAGGATAGAGTGAATTGAAACAGATAATATATTCCAAGAAGCCTAAGTAGCATTCTGAAAGGTGTGCGTGTCCTGCAAATAATAAAGGATACGAGGTTCTCCCAAGAAGATGTCAGCCCCGTGCAGCTCTTTATCCATTTAATCAGTAATGGAAATGGTCCCAGTGCAAGGAAGGAGGATCTGTTTAATTTTTACTGCCGTTCTTGGCACCGTTGCTCTAACGTGAGCTTGGCTTACCTCTTGACCCAACCCCAGGAGTGCCTGTTCTCATCAGCTGGAGAAAAAATAAACATAAAGAACATCTACATGTTGGGAGTATCAAATACAAGAGCAGTTTAAAATAAATGCAGTTCTGACAAAAGTGGCTCAAGTATCATACATCAAACACTTGTTACCTCTCTTGGCCTTAGTGATTGCACGTGACTAAGAAAGAGTGAGTGATAAAATCTGAAGAAAGATGAAACCAATCTGGGCCTTTTTAAAGGTCATCAATCATTCTGCGCAGCCATGATATTATTAGTTCCAGTAAGCCTTGTTCTCCCATTTTATGGACATCATAAACCCCCCACCCCTAGACCAATGCTACCATGGGAAATCATTTTTATGGGCAGCATCTTAGTGTGGGCCAATCAGATCTAATCACATAACAAGCTACTGAATTATTCAACGTTCTCCCTAATTTTGCATTCTTCCTGCACTTTGCTGTCACTGCAGGGTTTTAAAAGTATGTGTTTTTACAATATTTATTAAGAAGATAACCATACGCAGGAATTTTGCTTTCTCTGTGTCTTTCAATAATTGTTTGTTCCCTTAGATTGTTGCAGTATACACCTTACTATATAGAGAATATTTTTCTAAAAGGAATAGCAATCCTCAGTGTGGCACTCGGCTTTAAACTCTTTCAGCTTTTAAAATACTGAATGTAAGGACAACAATAGTGAAACAATTGTGTTCAAACATAAAATATTCAGATTTACTGAGCAAACTGTAACCAGCATGTCTCTTTGCTGTTGCTATGAATACAGGGCTCACATTGTATATGAAAATATTTCAGTTTTAATTGCAAATCTGTGCAGAGATGATTTGGGGTCTGTAATTAGCACATAAATTCCAGACTTTGTGACTGCTGTGAAAACACACATTATTTATGGAACGATTATCTAAATATAATTCAGTGTTTTTTGCTTTCAACAACTACTGTAAAAGTCTGATTTAATAAAATGTGAAAAATTTCCCATCTCTTGCACTTCTGTTTACATTATGAAGTATTCATTCCCCTGCACTGCCATTTCCCACTCGACCTGCAGTGGACTTTGCTTTCAGTGGCTCTGTACTTCACTCACACCTCGGGGAGGTTTCTTCACAACCATAAAGTGCCAGGCACTTAATTTGTTTAAAATGAAAGCTTGGATTATGCAAATAGCTCTGAACTGCATGAACAGAGTGAGTTTATGTGACCTCCATCCTCGTGCTTTACATCCAGGCTAGAAGAAGGAATAGATAGGAGCCCTGTCTGAGCTGGCTTTAAGCTACTGTATGCAGATTACTGGTTATCTGGACAGGGTTACTGGAAGGACAAAGTGGTCTCTCGTTCCCACCCACTTATTGTAAACTGTAGGCTCAGCCACCTCTACCTCCCATGAATGTATGGTGCAACTAGCACAAAATTTGTCTTCTTTTCCACTGGAATTCTTCCTTACTAGCCATCCCATGCATTTTCAAAGCTGGTTCATTGTGTGGCCCATTTTACAGCAATAATTTTTGAGACCCTTATCCATTCTGGAGTTTAAAAGCTCGTTTTCAGGCTATATGGAATTGTGCATTTCCCTTGGCAGTGTTGCACTTGTCCCTAAGTTAAAGATGAAGCTGCTTGTGAAAGGGCTGGACACTGGGTATGCACAAATACCACAATGGCAGGTTAAACAGTAAAAAAGGACTTGCAGTAACAACAGCAAAAATCCATAATATGGACTTAATTTACATCAGAATGCACAACACCTGGAAATTTCTCCCCTCTTCCTTTTATTCCCCCATCCCCTTGGGCTGCTCTGTGTATAGTTTTGCTGTCTTTGAAGGGAAATCTTTCCCTGCTCTCCCTCTGCATCCCAACTGTGAGACACCTATTGCCTTACTGTCTCCAGCCTCTCTGGCACCTCTGTGCAATGGCAAACTCAACAGCTACTGCAGTAATAATCACGATAATTACTGTCAGAATTGCCTCCCCTTGCACCAAAAGCAGTGCCTGTGGGAGCAGCCCTCACCCCACCCCATGGAAAGAGAGTTGTTGGGCTGGACCCTATCTCAGTGCCAGAAATGTGCTTTTTTTTTGCATGAGGCTAACAGGATTTGTCCAGAACTGGGAGTGATGCTTCAATGTATCTCCACCCGGTTGCCGATGATGGAGCTGGGCAGGATCCGTGTATGGCGTACCTTGCAGCCCGGCCCCCGGGTGTGAATTTTGATTTAAATGGCGATATCAATGTCGTGGCGTACAGGCTCTGGGAAGGGAGTTACGAAGAGTAATTGAGAGATTCAGCGTGAAGCCACTGAAAGCTGTAATTTAAAGTTCCAGTACTACCATTACCATTAAAATTTAAAGTGACAGAGACCCAATTATGAACAGTTATTTTCTTAAATAAAATTGCTTTTTTTTAATCCTCTGCCAAGCACTCATTTCTGCCCAGCCATTGCTGTCACCAGGACCTGTCTTCTTTGTGGCTTCTGGTGTCGGTGAGATGCAGAGCCTCCCACCCCTGACAAGGAGCAGATCAACAGGGCAAAGGCTGGGAGCCTCGCGGGGAAAGACTGCTTCATGAGGAGATCTGCAAGGGGTCCAGCCTGCTCTCCTGGCAACACCAGGCACAACTTTAGTGTCTGAAGGAGACACCAGCCCTACCCTCGTGAACTGGAAATGGCATTCAGGGACAAAGGAGACACTGATTATGTTTTTAGTGTGGAAAAAAAAGAAGGATCGAGACTAGAGATCTTTTCTGAGAAACAAGTGGGTTAGTAACTATTATCATTTCTTCCTTCATAATTTTAATGCAAAAATTTGCTGGTTGTTTACATGATAAACCTTAGCATGCAATACAGCTTATTAGGTTGTCTACTCAAAGAATGCAAAATATTCTTCTGGGTATTTATTTGACTGGTGCTACACCTAGATTCACTTCACAAAAATAGGTTATACTGCGTTTAAAACTTCAGTGGGATGATGGCAGGAAAGCGACAGGATGCAAGTGCTTGCAGTGGTCTCATAATATTGGTACATTTTTCTTAATGCTTGGCATGATGAGATGCTGCGAGGACTTGAACTTTCATATGAGAAAGAAAGTGTGTTTTCTGGGAATACATGAAGTTTTAATAGAGAATCTCTTTAAAAAGTGGCAGAGTTCAGCTGCCTTTCATACGAGGACCTCCAATAGTGAGAGTGGCATTTGGCTTTAAGGTAGCAGAACTGTAGCCTATGAAGTTAGGAAAGTAGAGCTGTCATAAGAATATCATCCAGACCGTCTGAGTATGTACATGCATACATGATTCAGACCAATCACTGTGATTTTTTTTCATGTTATTATCAATATAAATGTATTTTAATTCCGGATGCAGAACCATGACTCCAGTGTTTTCAGGTGGGATCAGTGACACACAGCCTGGGCAGCCAGTAACAAATACCTAGGTAGAAAAAAGGACAGGGCAGTTTTTGCAAGCCTGACACTACCAATTATTTGTCTTTACAAGTGATATCAGCATATTAGGTTATTTTCCTAGCCACGTCTCAAGCAAATGCACACAAGACCATGACATACTATACTCACCTCCAGCGATGCTGGTAAAAAGAATAATGTAAGTTGTTTTCTATACACTGGTCATCATCAGCCTGAACAATTTTCATTTTTGATTCCCACATTTAACCACAATGAGAGTGATCAGAAGAAAATTACTGAGAAAACTCTCATACCACACGTTTACCAGGAGATGGGTAACATAGAAGAAGAAGGATGGTTTTTTTGAAGGTACCTCTGAAAGGGTAGAAAATGATTTCAAGAACTGAAGACACAAGTACATCCACCAACTTACAGAGTAAACCGTTTGATATCCAGGAGTATTCACGCTACAGAACAGAGCAGGGAGACAATCCATGATGCGGTAGATCTTTTCCCTGGCTACTCCCCATAGCAGAAATAGAGACTGTCAGTGAAAGAGTTTTCAGTTATAGAGTGTAGACTGTTGTCGGCGTTTGTTTTCTGCAGTACTGGTGAACTCAGTGCTTGGGGTTCATCTGCTACTTTAAATATTTGAAATGGGACAGGATGTAGCAGCCAGAGGCCAGCATCCCTCCGTGCTAGGTGCTGTACAAATACAGGACCAAAACACCTGTTCTCCATGTCCAAGAGCATACAACACAGGGGGTTAACTGGCGACATTTTGCCGAACTTTTACATTAAGGCCAAGCTGGCAGCGATGCTGAACTTTAGAGGTAAAAATTCATCCCTTACATCACTTCAGTAGGATCCATGTGCTCATATCATCACATAATTGGTTCTGAGTTTGACCTGATCTTGTGCTCAGAGTAAAGCATCATTGTGTAGCATCACCAAAGCAGCTCCTGCAGACACCATCCTTGCAGCTGGGTGAGTACTGGGTCCAAGCAAACTCTGTGATTCAGCCAGGGCTTTCCTGCAAAGACCGGTAAAGACTGGTCCCAAAGAAGGTTAATTAGTGTTGGCCTAACAAAAGCTGGTGAATCATTCAAGGAAGGACACATGCTCTGTGCAGATGGACAAAGCTATGATCTACTGCCAGATTGAAAAAAACCCACAATTTTATGTTATTCACTGTAGATACTCCTTACCTGTTTTAATTTTTAATAGAAATGTTCCTTTTTAAGTACCAGGAGCAATACGAGTTTAATGTGAGTTCAGAGGACTGTGGAACACAAGCACAATTGACTCCCTGCCATCACTTGCTAGATATTTTTTCCTTTTCCTTTTCTAAGTCTTAATGTTTCCTAAGTTCTTAATGGAAACAGAACATGCTAGAGAGCCAGCATTTGACACAGAGCTTACAACCTAGTAGTCAATATTGAAATTGGATTTGAATTACTGTGTAAGTAATTGCCAATAAGAAAACTGGAGTAAAAGGGTTGTGGAAAGACATAAAGCACCTGCAGGTCACAGACAACGGAAACCAGAAATAAAAATGTTTACAGAGGTCAAAGGTTTGATTTTTTAATTGTTATTGTATCAGGGAATAGAGAACACTTTTTACATGTGTGGCTTTCCTCTGTATAATTTGAGTTTGTCTTAAATGGAAGTTTGGTATCTTTCCACTAACCAGTGTCACAACTAAAAAGCCAAACAGATGAACAATATTTACACTGAACCTTTGAACTGTTGGCCTGATACTATCACTCTTTTTAATGACAAAGTAGTTCAGTGTTTAACTAACCTTACTTTCATCTTCTCTGTCTCCTCTTGTGCTACATTACCCCATCTGCCATAAACAATGAAGAAAGCTGTAACTTCCTGAGTAGTGACTATAACCTGTCCTCCCCTTAATGACAGGTTTATGCAGTTCGTCAAAACCCATCATCTGAACAGATGAGAATGAAACCAGTGACTGGTGAATTGGACATACTCTGAGCTGAAATAAAAGCAGCGAGGTGTCTGTGCTTATTAGGGGCTTCCTAATAGGAGAAGTCTTGGTGTCTTACTGAAAGGCAGCCTCACTGTCATCTATGGTATTTTCTGGAAGCTGAAGCTGTAAAAATGAGTAAGAAACATTATTTGCTGTATTCACCAGACAAGACCTCAGAATACTACTTTAACTGTGAAAAGAACATCACCGCTTAAAAAAACCTAGAGCCAGTCTCAATTTTAGGGGACGGATTAAGGGAGATGAAGTCATCACATCCTCACCGAGGACTACTAACAATGCTGTGTATTCCACACAAAGCTCCCTACCAGACTGATGATTCTGTTAAAAAGTTCAGTAGTGATCATGTCAGCTGGGACGTAACCTGAAGTTCCCAGTTAGGTTTCAGAGTAAGCAACATCCTGGGCAGAACCAGAGCCCTTGCAATCTCTAAAAGCTTATTATTTATTTTCCTTAACAAAGTTTTTAGTAAAAAACAAACCAGAACAAAATTAATATTTTTTAACACGCTTTTGCAAAGAAGGATGGCTTCACAGCTCTGTCTTGACCCTCAAGCAGATTTAACTAAATATGAGCAGTCTAACTCAATGACTTTTAGGTATTTTGTATTCCCAAAACAGCATGAAGCAGAGAAGGAGGGAATCTATTTAGTTGCAGCCTAGACCTGTGGTTCTATCTCCAGCTTTAGCGACAACTTTTCTGGTAGTCTTGATAATGACATTTTTTTTTCTGCATTTCAGTGTATTCACATGAAAATGAGTAAATTAATACTTTTCTATCACATATTGAGGCTAGGATCTTGAACTATGCATGCAAAGTATTTTGAGATCCTTGTAGGAAAAGAAGTATAGGAAAAGAAAGCTGTAATTGGAGATAAACTGGCAAGTAACACCAGGTTAGGGTGAGGCCATCAGCTCACAGTATACCCTTTTCCCCCTTTCCACTAACAGACCATAGCTCAAACCTTATAAAGACATTATTTGCACAGAGGCAGAGGTGAGCACAGCCCTCAGAACTGTCTCTGAGACAAAGGAAAATGTTTTCTTGTGGAGAAAGCTCATTAACAGTCTAAGCAACGATGAAATCAGCACTTGGGGTAACTCCAAAACCACCTACTCAAACTGGCGAGGAAGAGAGTTAGAGACAGATCCTGGTGGCAAGATTAATATTTCCCCTGGCTTGGCTTGTGTGATTTATGTTCATGGCTATTGAAAGCAAGAGAAAGAAAGGTTTCAAAGCTGTGTTTGTATTCCCCAGCAGAGCTGGTTTTGATTTCCATTTTGTAGGAGCTTTTAGTTTCTCTTTTATCCATTACCATGCAGACAAAACCAAAGACTTCTACTAATTCTTTTCCCCTCCGTTCACATCACGACCAGATATAAATTTGGGAAAGCTACTTGCAGCATTCAGTTCAATTAATATGCTGGCGTTGTCCCTGGACTGGAGAACGGGTGTAACTATGTCTGCTTCTCACTGTCCCCACAGCAGAAGTACTGGAGAGGAGAAGGGAAGGAAAGGAAAATTTTAACCTGTTCATCTGCTTTCCTCTCTCTGTGGAGTCTTTTCTGACAGACAAATAGAAAACAAGGATGCAAGCCAGTTAACACCTTCATGAACAATAAAATGCCTGTATATGTGAGATAAGCAAGTGGACACTAGCCTGAGGTTTTGAGTTTATGCTTTGTTTGTGCTTCTTATTGGCCCTATTCCTTCATTCATTCTTTAGTTTGTAAAAGCACATAACACATGGAAGGCATTCACACAGCTAGCTTCCCGGTGCATAGGGTCTGGAAAAGAATGAAGAACCATCATTAAAACAGCTTTCACTTAACCACGTCTGCATTCACAGTGTGTTATTAGGCACACCGACAACAGCAATGTCAGGACCAAAAGGAATTTGCCAGTACCGACATCAGTTTGGCCTTAGCTCTTGAGAACTAAGCATATATTTAAAACTGTTTTTGCTCAGGAAAGTCCTCACTTAAATCTGTCTGAGAAAGGATGCAAGACACCCTTTTAAATATAAGCATATGTTGTTCCCGATAAACAGACTTTGCATTTTGTTAATTTAATTTGTGTCAGCAGTAAAAAAAGAAGTACATGTTGCTATATGACTTTCATTTTAGCCCCAATATCATACCCTCCACTTTCACAGGTATAAATGGTGGTTCAGACTGATTTTGTAAAGCCATGGTTAGGCAATATCTGCACTGATATTTTGCTTAATGAAGAGGCTGCTCTAATGAGCCTGAATTACATGAACTAGAGTTTGTGGCTACCGAGACTGCTCCCCACGCCAGCTGTGCTCATACATGGCTCTCACTGAAGGCAGAAAGAAGCATCCCAGGTTCTCTGAACAGAGGACCAGAGTGGGACCATCCTCATCCAATGAAGTTTTAGGGTCTGGGCTAGTCTGACCTGAACTCTCAGTTCAGACCTGACCATAATGCTTTGTAAGATCAGATCCTTGATTTAAAGCATTAGTGGAAACCTTGAGGTAGGTTAAATTGTCAGACACAATGAAACAATGACAGCTCTGTCCATGGATGTCCAGCTGAAGGCATGGATGTTTCTCCATAACACTGAGAACTGTAATCATACACAGCAAGATGGACACATAATGGGGGAAAGGAAAACTCTCCTTCATCCCTCACTGTCTCAAACCACCACTCTCCATAACCTCTTGTAGCTTGAAGCAAGACAAGAAAGTCAGCGTTTCACACCCTCCAACAGCTTTGACATGACAGGTATGGTATTTTCTTACCCACAGAATTGCCAAGGAAATCCGCCCTAGCAAAAGTGCAAAAGTTTTCAGTGTAAGGAGGTGGGATGCAAAAACTGGCTTGTAGGCAAAGGTTGAAATGACTCAATCTGAAACAAAATGTAAAGCAATTACTGCTAGGGAAAAAAAAAAAGATCATGCTGACATTTAAAGGCTGCACTGATAGTATCTGTCCCTTCCCAGGCTGACATAAGCAACCTTGATTTGATCCCCAAATGTTTTTTGTTTTTCTTTTTTTTTTTATGTTTAGAATATCCTTTATTTGGAGTTGGGGGGCAGAGGGGTGGATTGCCTTAACTTCAGTTGTTGATGCAGAGAAATAATTGCCACCCCAGAAATGTAATTACATATGCCATTGTTTATACACATAATAGGCCTGGAAAAGCATGTTCTGCAGATAGGGTAAAAAAAAAAAAAAGAAAATCCTGCTTTCACATCAGGGTGGAACACTATGTAAAGTGACAGATTGCCACAAATAGCATTCAAACCCTTGCACATTAGTGGTTGAATTTTCTTCTGGGGAAGAGGGGGAAGGGATGAAGGCTAAGGAATACGGTGGAGAGAAAAAAGAAGACAATTTTGTTCAACATAGTAGCATATCCAGTGTTTTTTACCCTCCTGATTGCTGCTGAATGAACCTGATCTTTAAGAAGTTGTTTTTAAAGTCACTGTCTCAAAAGGACATTTTCTGTTGTTGCCATCTTGTGCAAATACCACTTCCCCTAAAGTGGTCTTAATTTGAATTGCCTTGAATGCAGGCCAAATAATCTGGTAGAATATGGTATGGCAGGATGCATCTCCTCTTTGTGCCTTTAGTACCATGTAGAAAGTGAATTTAGGTCACAAAAGGACAGCATAAGTCTCTCTTTTGCCCTCCCACTGTAATATATCTAACAACAAAAGAATAAAACAAATAGTGTGCTATGATGGCAAATCCGTTTTTTTTTTTTTTTTTTAATGCAAAATATATATTTCTTCAAAATATTGAAAGTATCAGGGCTGAACAAAGGCAAAAAAATACATATGTATTGCGATATTGAACCGAGCATTGTTAGATGCCGAAGCAATTCATAGCAGGGCTATTCTCTGCTGCGGTGTCCAGCAAATTGCATGACCTGCTTGTTAGGCTTGACAACAGTGTTTTACCTAACAAAGGCCTCAACAGCTCAGAGCAGCAGAGGAATGTCAAAATGAGCACATTTCACACACAGATGTGTGACCATAATAGTCTATAAGAAGATGCATGGGGTGGAGGGAAGGGGCTGGGGGTTGGGAAGGCTAACAGTTAGCAGTAGGGACATGGCCCTACTGACCACATTTAATCAACCCTTCTGTAAACAATTCAACATTTTCATTGTTCTCTAAAAACTAATAAAGAGAAACAAGCACTTTTCATTCATCTTGAAGTAATTTTCTGTCAGGTTTGAGCCCCTTGTGGCCTACAGCTTGTGCATTGCTAGCTGTGTGATACAACAACTATTTCAATTTATTTTACAAACTCTGGCCATTCACATGTCAGTTAGTGTTCACCAAGCCGGCATCTGAAATTGTGCAGTTAACGAGTTTTACAACATTTCTATCAAGAGAAACTGTTTAGCATAACTGACTCTTAAGGAGTTATTATACCTCTAAAAATCCATTTTAAGGGGCATTATTTAAATAAAATAGAAAAACGGTTCACTGCCTTTTAAAGGGGCTACAAAAAAAGTCCATCAGATCCAGTGCAGTAATCCTCAGCTTAAAGCACTCTTGAGAGCACTTCTGGGAATTATCAGCATAATGAAATGTTTTGTGAAATGTCCAGATAGATTCCTCTACTCAACAATTTTACTGCACCATATTTATTTTCCTCCTAGTTTTTAAAGAAGTGAATTACTTTTTTGAGGGGATGACTCTACATTGTGCAGATTAACTGAACACATTATTGCCAAGGCTGTAGTATAAGTGAGGGGTTCAGTCTGTGTGCAGTCTATATACATTTGCAGGGGGAAAAAAAAAGAAGTCAAGTCCTTTATGCTATACTCAGCTCTAAAAGGGTTAAATCACAATGAGGCTTATGCAGATTTGCATTTCTCTTGTACTGCATTTTTCCCATACTCTTAAACAACTCTGTTATACAATGGCACCTGTAAAATGCTTTATTGAAAACAATTCTTAAGTTAATTAAACAAACAAAAAAGCTTATAAACCTGAAATTTGCTTTAAAGTGCTCTGAAAAGGAGAAGTTTCTGAATTTTAACTTCAAGAGTAGATATCTATTAACTGCAGTGACCAATGGTCTAAAACTGTCCATAATGGTAGAAAAACTGCAGCATATGAGTGAGTCGATCTCAGCATATTAAACCACCTAATGGAGTAAAACTCATGTCTGCCCTGTAAATTAGTAAGTGTTTCCACCTAAAATGATCACTGTTAAGAGAAATATTACATCACAGTACAATTACAGATACAATAGGTACAATATCCAGACGTACATGTACAATATGCAAATACAGTAACAACATGTATGCAGTGGCCTACTGGCATTATTTGTTAAATATCACTTCTCTCTAGTTCCACTAGAAGCCTCAGGATTAAGTGCCAGGAAAAAAAAATCTCCCTGGTCTTGAGATTTTTTTGCACCAATTCTAAGACAGAGTGCCTAACGTATTCACTTCTGGAGTTTGATGGATAGATGTTGAGTAACTTTGGTCCACAAAACATCTGAACAATAATTTGTGGTCTTGGGACCTTCCCAGACCAAAGGTAGAACCTTTCCAAAATCTGTAGTACTGTAAGCAGTACTGCAGCAGCAGTGCCAGAGGACCTGTCTCCTGGGGTTTAGCAAGACAGAAATGCATGCAGGATGGCATCCAGACTAGCAAATCTATGACTGATCAATAATATTAAGTGAGATAGTGGACACTTTCCTAACAACTGGACTACAACTCAGTTTTGCAAGATGCTAAGCGTTTTGGCACTGACTGTACATATTAAATCTTAAACACACAGTCACTGGCAGAGCTGGTTGCCTTATGGTTAAAGCAGTGGGCTTGTTTATGACCGAAAGCTTTACTGGAGCGGTGTCATGCTCCTTAGCACTCTGCTTCAAACCTTGCCATAGGAAAACACATAAAACAGGAGAAAAAGGAGAGGGTTTTAAAAATATATTGCTCAGATTTATGTTGGGATCAGTGGAAAACTTAACTACACTTAAATAATGTATAGGTGGTTGGACTACTGGAAGGTTGGGAAGGATGAAGGCTATCAGATTTCTAGGCACTAAAGATTTTGGACGGTGAAATTTAAAAGCACCCACTGTACTGAGAAAAAGTGTGTTGAACTCCAGAGAGCAAACTAGGGAGGGACAGGAGCAGAAGAGAATGCTCATTTTGGACAAGACTGCTAATACAGGCGATGGAGCTGAAGAAAAACAAAGGAGTGAGCTGAACTTAATCCTAATGACATTTTCCGATATTATGCATTCAGGCTTAGTCATTCCTAGCATGGTCAACTAGTAGAGGCTGTAACAGGACCAGGAAAAGTCTGCTGGAAGGAGGTAGAAATGGATCATTAAGATATCCTACATGGTCCTCCCATGTTTATAGCTTATGTCTCTTCC
Source organism: Rhynochetos jubatus (assembly GCA_027574665.1). NCBI lineage: Eukaryota > Metazoa > Chordata > Aves > Eurypygiformes > Rhynochetidae > Rhynochetos > Rhynochetos jubatus. Next base: position 20,657,517 of record CM050690.1, read on the forward strand.
TCTTTGCAAACCCCACTTCCTTCTGCTTCTTGGCCTGAGGAGGGTTTTGATGGGAAACTCAGAGCTGTATCTACAACCAAGGGCTGCAGCAGGAGCTCTGAAATGAAAACAAATGGATAACCAAAAATTTGAAGACCTCAAAGTGCCCTGCTTTCCCATGTGCTGGAGAGATGTGAAAGATGCAAACACCCAAGAGGAAGGTAAGGATAGGAGGCAGCTTGACTGCAGTCATATATTTCAGCACAACTAACTACAGTCATGTATTTTCCATGAGTTTAAGTACCATGGCAGCAGGATTCCTTTGTCCCCTCTTTATTTATACATAAGTATTTGGCCAAAATGGAGGTAAATATTTTTCAAGCATGCACAGAGGTGTCACTGATTTGCTGTTTTGCAGTGGAAGGTCTTTTCCTTTTGGGGAAACTTCTATGCAAAACAGAAAAAGAAAAAAAAGGGTGAGTTTTAGGTATGACAGATTTATTTGTGACAAATGAAAATGCAGTAAGTCAAAACCCCAGTTTTTTGTGTGAGCCTTGATGTCTTTTGGTTTATTTACACAGGTTCAACTTTTTGCACAGCAGTTGTTTTGTTTATTTTTTCTCTTTTTTTGGAAGGACTACCCGCCCCACCCTGCCCCAGTAACATGCACACCTGATTTACCGGACACTGGAGTAGGGCTTGGAAGTACACAAGTTTGAAAGGGTCCAAGCTGGGGTGCATACAAGCTCTAAATCTGTCCTTCTACACTCCGTGGAGGGTCAAGTCCCTGACAACGATCTGAGGGTGGGAAGTACCTTGGATGAATATATCCTTAGATCAGTGTTGCGGTTAATAGGTTGTTGCTGGTTCATTATTCCACTAAAAACTATCTCAGCTATCCTTCATCCCACACTGAAGTCTACAGTTTGGACACCTGAAAGCTCTAAAATGTGAGAGAATGTTACTATTTCAATCCTGTATCTGTATACACAGCCAGCCTTTTGGTGCATATTCCTCTACACTGCTAGGTTAACCGTTTCCCATCCTTATTCCCTGAAAAACATGTCATAAGTAGGCAGGAAGCTTGCTCAGTGGAAAGCTGTTCAAGTTCACTCTACCTCTCTGCAGGATTTGTTGTCCTTGCTAAATCTTTTCTGCTTTAAAGAAGGCTTGTGAATCCTTTGCAACACGAGAACTGAACTGAAAGAATGATAATGGCATTTGAAACATTTAAGACACTGTAATTTAGGTTTAGGTAGACAAGTTTGTCTTCAAATTATCATTCAAAAATATCTGAAATCATATAGAAATGGAACACACACATCAAAGCTGACATTGCCTGGTGAAGAAGACATTTCTATTCACAACCTCTGTCCCTAGGTTGGTGAAAATCTAAATGTCGAATTTCACCGAGTTCAGCAGAGCTATGTATTAGGATAATGAGATGCAAGTCCATGTCAGTTTGCTACTACAAGTAACAATATCAAAAAGCTTTGTTCTGAACTACTTGTGACCTTTGATAGTCAGGAAGAAGCAAAACATGAAAAAAAAAAAAAGAAAAAGATACATTAAAAGAAAAAAAAACCAACTTCTTTTAGTTCAACTTTATATATTGTCAGGTGTCTTAGGCTGACTTTCCTTGGCCTTTTGGGATGTGATGACACAGCTATTTGTCACAAGTCCGAAACTCCAGTCACAGACTTTTTTTAACTCTGTGACTTTTTAACTTAAACTTCGTTTAAGTTTCTTTTGCCTGTAAATTTGAAGCTGGATGGTATAATCACCTCTGCGAGAGCTGGAGATGCAGCCTGCCTCTATCACTGCCACAGCCACCTATAAAAATAAAAGCATAACAGTAAGAATATCCCTTTTATTGCTTTTTTCTACCCTGGCTTCCAAGAAACAGCTTTTTTAGTCATGGAAAGGCTCTGTAAATGTCCTAATAAGTTTTGAACTCATTAGCTAATTTCAGATGAATTGCTAAGGATATGAAGAAGATTGCGAATCTAGAAGCACAGTGAGAAACTGCACTTGTACCTCACCATGGTCAGGTACATTCAAATGGTATGTGTGGTAGGTTCTTTCCCATCCCATAATATGCCCATTAACTTGTTAATATCCAATACTGGATCACTGGTTTTGCTCATGGTCCTTTCACCCTCTCTTTCTCCTTCAGCCAAGCTGAGCACTACTCACAACAAATGGACAAGTTTCACCCACACAACATCAGTTGCCGTAAAAATGCAAGATTAGACTCGAATTCACTCAAAACCACTTCACTTGCTGCTTCACAGACATGTAGGTCTGCTTATTTTTAAAGAATGATATAAAAGAATATTTTTAAAAAAACATTCTTCTGTAACCAATTGAACCAACCACAAACAGGAGAAATAATGTGTAAACGATTACCACTAATTAAAGTCCATGAACACAACCTGCCACATCAGTTCATAGAAACCACTCTATAAAAGTAGCAGTAAAAAGCATGTGCATCCTGTCTCATGCAAGGAAGAAGTGAGTGAGTGGAAGAAAGAAAAGGAAGTATCTGCATCTACCTTGCGAACTTGGAAGGTGACTGGGTATACTGGAAGCTGGGAAAAGACCAACACCATGGTTCATAGAATCATAGAATAATGAAATGGTTTGGGTTGGAAGGGACTTCAAAGATCATCTATTTCTGACTCTCTGCCATGGGCAGGGACACCCTCCACTAGACCAGGTTGCTCAAAGCCTCATCCAGACTGGTCTTGAACACTTCCAGGGATGGGGCATCCACAGCTTCTCTGGGCAACCTGTTCCAGTGCCTCAACACCCTCTCTGGGGAGAATTTTCTTCCTGATGTCCAGTCTAAAATGTTGACACAAAATGTGCAGGTACACCTGTTGCAAGAAATGTGAGGTGAAATTTTTCTTGGGGGTGAATGAAACCTGGGACTAAAGCTCATCTGCTTTTCTGCTGCTTGTGGGTAATTTGACTGTGGGTTGGACCTTGATGGGCAGCCCTGGAGTGGGGCCAGACCCATAAGTACAGTCAGAAACTGAATTGGGCAGAGGAGAAAAGCTGAGACTTACAACTCATGTGATTTAATAGATTTCTGTCATCAAAGTCGTCTGGGACCTGTCCTGGTGTATGAGAAGCTTTTGACAGCAAGCTGACAAGGCGACTGAGCCACACATCCCTGGGGTAGACTGAAGCCTTGTCCTTCCTTTGTCATCTTGGCTGGCATCAGGACTACTGTGATATGTTTCCTCGGGGGTGGGGGTGGGGTGGGGTGGGGAGAACACCCTGTTTGTTTGGGCACTGCCATTTTCTTCAACTAAACCACAATTTCTGCTTTCACTGAGTGCAGGATTCACTTGCTTTCATCTATCTGTGGGGAATTTTCTTCATATGAATAACAATGGCATCATTGATACGGTGATTTTCTTGGGAAGGTCTTGCAGTAGGTTAGCAAGTCAGACAGAAGCTCTAGCTAGCAATCACTTGAGCAACAAATAATATCTTTAATGTCCTGGAATGCCAGTGCTTGATGTTTCAGGAGTAGCTTTTATTTATCATTCTGTATGTCACCTACCTACCTCAGATGATAGTGTTAGCTGTTCTTTCTGGATGAAAGGCAAAAATAAAAGTCTCGCTGTATTTTAGAGGCACTTCAAACAGATATTTTTGCATTGCGAAATCCGCACCGCCTTTAAAGTAAAAACCTTTTGAAACAGAAGAATGTACACTTAATTAACATTTGGCAACATCTTGTAGTCAGTCAAAGCCTATAATCACAGTCACATTGTCCCACAGCTCATGTGACAAGCTCCATTTTGTGGGACCTAACCTAAAGCTTGCAAGGCTGCTGTCCCTGTGCTCATGCAGAAAATGTGATACAGAGTGGTGTAAAAGAAAAGTGCAAGGGGATCTAGCAGTCAGTCTGTTGTCAGTTACCAAAATTCACACGGTAATATTTGGACAAACTGAGACAGATGTCTTGAGTGGTGTGATCACACTTAGGCCAACAGACATTGACTTTAGTGGATTTAGACCAGATTCCTTCTTTTTCAGTGGAAATGTGACACTGGAAAATTTACTGATCTACTGATGATCTAGGATCTTCAGTGTGTCAAGGAAGGGGAAAGAAAGGGAGAATGGAAAGACTCCGTCTAAAATGCTTCTAAGCATATTTTCTTCACTCTACTGAGGTCTTGCCATATTTCATGTGCTTTTGGATATTTGCAAGATTCATTTGTAACCTATGAACATGGGACTGGAGTGCAAATGATAGAGCTTGAGCAACACGTCAAAACCAAATTTCAGAATTTCATAGATATGAGCTAACCACAGTACAAAGAAGCCAGAAAAATCTAACAACCAGAAGAAATGAAATAGTGATTTTTTTCGTCAAAATAATCATAAGTAAGAAAATTGCAATCTATAGTATTTTTTGTTGCGTAATTCCATTTGAAAGGCCATACTGGAAAAATTGCCCATTTAAATATTAGTATGTAGATCTTTGACACAGGGCTCTCTAAAGCGATTTGCCCAATTCCCTTGAGTGTATTTTCCAACTGTACATCAGACTACCCGCAGTCACAAGCTATGCTACAGATTTATCACATCACATGGTTCTGTGGTACTGTGAGTAAAGTGCTTGCTAACGTGAGTTATTCTAAATGAACTCTAAAAGAGACAAACAACTTTCTTATATGTCCTGATGCTGTCCTTAAATATCAAGGTGCTGTCTTTTAAAAGATATATATCCATTTACCTTTCTTATTTTACATTTATTTCATTAAAATGATGCAAATCTTTCATCCGGAGTTTCAAATAAATGTCTTATTGGTTCATACTGATTTATGAGCTTGGTTAATTACTGGGCTTTGCTAGATTTTATCTAAATAAGTGTGTTCTTAATAAGCATATTAAACTGATAAATTAATTTTATCGGTTTGCACCAGGACACCTTTTATTTAATGTAAGAAAAGGTCTAAGTTAGGATACATCTAGAAATTCAAGTTATAGCAACCAAATGCATAATCATTACCAAATGATGCCTTCAATTTTTTGATCACAACTGACTCTCTCACTGTCTCTGTGTTAGATGTTGTATTGTTTACCACTGAATAGCTCCATCCAGGGTGTAAAAGGTGGATGCACAACTTTCTCAAATTCCTGTGCAATAATTCCTATGTAAACTCTGAAAAAGTAACTGATAATATGTCAATGATTACTATACAAAGAGGTTAAATATTACAGCTAATTTCCTCACTGAAATCCAATCCAGGGATTAGCAACAATGGGGAATCTGTTTTATTTGCATTTAATTTGTACCTTCACACTATTATCTCTCCTGTTTTAGTTTCAGGAAATGTGGTCTCAGGCTATTATAACCACATTTCATGCTGCAGTTGCACTGTTATTTGAGCTCTACGCTTGGAAATGACTTACTGAAAAAATAAAGCTAGCATACTTTATTTTAATTATACTAGAGCTGTGTCTAAATACAAAAAAATACTACAGTATATATTTAATATGGAGCACAGATTAACAGTTTTATGAGACATAAAATCTATCTATATCATTTTCTATTTACAAATCAGTTATATATCTTTCAACAAAACAAACGCCTATAGTGTAAAAATGAATAAGGAGAGCATCAAACTAGCAATCACGTAAGCGGTAAATAATGCCTTAATTGGCCTGGAATGCTGGAGTTTGATTTTTTGGGGACTAGCTTTTATTTATTGATCTATGTGGCATATTTATCTTTCCCGTGATTTGTACAAGCTTATTCCCTTTCCTCAATATCGGATCCATGTATCGTTTTATATTGCAAATCCCATCTGGGGGAATAGCCAAGAAAAGAGAAGCACTGTTGCTTCTGGAAAAGCCATCCATTTAAAAGCTTTCACCAAGGTAAGGATAAGTTCGCAATTTTTGCACTTTGTCTTCTGATAAAAAAGTGGGGGACAGAGGGAGAGGGAAGAAATGCTACTGTTATGACGTTGCCACCCAATGCATGCTTCAACAGTTCTTTACTCTTCACTAGTTTGGCGGCAGCAGGAAAACAAGAAAGGATCCCGCGTACCCTGGGAAATGTCTTTTAAATGCTGGTGGCTATGTTCCATTTACCAGTGAGGTTAGCAGGCAGAAATTGATAAGGGGGGCTTTACACATTACATGCAAGCTCTGGATTTGGTTCTTCTCAAGAGCATTTCTGCAGGTTTGTTCTTAATACTCCCTTCGTATTTCAAGCCAAGCAGCACTTCATCCCCACTCATCGTGCTCGGCCGTGCTGTTGAGAACTGGCAAACTCAATCATCCTCAGCCGAGGCGGCTTGCAGGGCATTCTCTTCTCTGCTAAAACATAGGTGTCTGCTGCTGAAGTCAGCACCGGAGGAAGAAGGAAATCTATCAATGACTCTCTTGTTCCGTATAAAAATGTTGTTAAGAATGTCACCCTGGAGACATTGCTTAGTTATTTTGCTTAGGACTGTAAAGGCTGGCCCTTAAAAGCACTTCTGCTGTTGATGGTGGAGGAAAAAGTTTACAAACAGGAATGTTGCCCTTGCCTGATTTCTGCTTTTGTCAAAGTGATTTTATAAACATGGGAAAGATCTTGCTCTGATAGCTGTCATTGCTCTAGTATAACCTTAGCTGTCTGGAATGGAGCTAATGAAATTTTTTGGTGTGTCTTTTAGAGAATACATTTGCATTTGACATAATTAGTGGTAGGCAGATCCAGCTACATCCAGAGGGAATCTCAAGACAACTGCTTTGCTGACTATTAGTGCCTAATTTCTGAATGTCAAACCCTGCACATCTTAATTTCTAGAGAATAAGCTCAATTGAACTTGCTCCCCAGTTATGCAAAAACTGCTCAGATAAAACCAAGTGGACACCAATGTAATGAATGTGGTTATTAAATTGTTTCAATTGAAAGAACCCTATTCTTACACCATCATAATGGGAACAATTTATCCCCACTGATCGGCCTGTCTCTTTTTTCTGAGCTCTCTTTGATCTTGAAGCATATTGCAGTGGTGTGTCCTATTGAAAAGCAAAACTGGGGCAATTTTAATGCTTTTGTACCTTACCAGTGCTCTATTTTTTCGCTGTTTAAAAATAGCTGTTAATTATAAGTGCAGTTTAAATGTCTCAAGTGACCCAGAAATGCAGGTTGGAATGAGACAGATTGTGTGTCTCATATAAAACAGATGTACTTTCACAGAGCAGTCTGAATTCAGCCCTCAATATGTATCTTTCTCTAAGGTTATTTCAGTCAGGTATTGAGCTTGTCTAGCACTAAGCTATAAAATCCCACACATTTTGAACAATGAAGAGAAAACTGGATCTATATTTACCTCAAGAATAAAAAGCCTCTTTTTCTGTGTGGGTGTATTTTGCTGGTAGTGGTTGATGGGATGAGGGCATTTCCCTTCGACTTCGGAGACCCAGGAGACCAGAAGCTTCATTTAATCTCCACCTCTTCTGCCTCTTGACGTAATAAGCCCATGCTTTTAAAGAACATTTAGTGATAATAAACTTTCAGGAGCTCCTCTTATTTCGACTGGATTAAGCACTGCATGAGTACCAGCCATACCTTGCAGATATGAAATTTCAATATTTTTCCTGGGTTTTAAGTGGCTTGAAGAAGTATTTTTTCTTCCTTCTTCTGCCAACAATCCCTTTTAATTCCTGTCTGTGATGAGGTTCATCAAGAGAAGTCTGAAAAGTAGCATGCAAATTAAATTAAGGCATGTTAGTGATTTACCGGAGGGCTTGAACAAATCAGTTATTTATATGTCTATTTATTTGTATGTTGTTAGACAGCAATTTACAGACGTTTCAATTCAGCAGCAAGACTCTGTTTCAACTTTCCGATTAGAATAGGCTGTCGAGTGCAATGAGTTTGATGAGCTCTCCTCTGTCCCCAAAGATCAGTGGTACACATTTCAAAGCCACCACTACTTCATGAAACTGAATGGTTTAATGGCGAAGGAAGCCAAGGGTCAACCGAGCTTGGATTGTACATTCAGATCTCACTCATTAAGAGAGACTGACACCAGGTTAAGGGGTGGATGCTGCAGGAAGGACCAATCTGCAAACGTGGAAGAACCTACCTCCTCTGCAGCTGAGCAGGAAACCTAAGCCAAAAGAACATTGTGAACTTTTCACTCTCTGCTTAGTTATTAAACATCACACGCCTTTTCTTCTTCATGCCACTGAAGAATAAGGGGGAAAAAAAAAGCAGCAGCAGCAACATATTTAATTAATTGGCTCACAAACCATTTTTCTTAAAAAACCAGAATTTTGAGGTTCATACTCAGAAACTTACATCCTCACATAGTCAGCCTAGTCACGTGATGAAAAGAGAAATATGCTCATTTGATAGTGGAAGTAAGTGCACTTCTTTGTTTACCACCCTCCTGGAAATCACTTTCAATGACAGAGATTTTTGCAATGAGATTTTACTTTCTTACTCTTTTCAGTGCTTAGAAAACCTCTCTTGAATCTCAGAGGATGATACAAGAATAAATTGGTTATGATATATTGCAATACTGTGTATTGCAATACTGTGAGTCCAACTTCAAGAGAAGCCACAGACCTCACTAGTTTTGAACATCAGTCCCCAAAAGACCACAGTGATTACATCTGCCTTTGGGAACTTTCTAATTGTGGAAACAAAAGTGCTTCCTTTAACTATTCCCACATTAACACTTAATGCTATCACAATGAAAAACACAGATTTGAGAGTAGCTGAAACAATAGCACATCTATATTTGAAACAAGAAAACTAGCATTTGGAAAAAGTACTCATCAACCATCACTATCTTTCCACCTCTTTGGGACTATAATACGGTGCATAAAGGATTTCTCAAGACAGTGATGTCAAGAGAAAATTTTCTACTAAATCTCCATGTTCTTCTTTTCAGCCTGTAAATTTTCACATTGTTACTTTGTGAAGCACTAGGACTGAACCTCAGCTTAAGCACGTGCACGAATTAAGCACCCCTTTGACAAAGCAAACTCAAGCTCAAATGTATACTTAAATTAGAGTGCTACTACATATGGGGTAGACACAGACTTAAAAGTTCTGCAGAACTGAAACCCTTAATTTGAATTTAGGTGAAATTCTTTTAACTGCATTTAAAATACTCCTTCCTAAACTGAGTTAGACAGGGACAACTGTGCTGCTAGAGGAACTGTGCTGAGAGCAAGAAAGCGTCATCGCAGTGGTGGTTTGAGTCTGTATGAAATTTGTGCTTTTATTTTAAATTTCCCTTTTCTGCTGTGCGACAGTGCCTATGTTACTCTACTGAAATCAAAGCCTTTTGGCATATGAAGTAATGGCAGGGTCGTTTTTAGGCAAAGAAAGGGTGATCAACTTAGAAAAGGTTTTTGTGTTTACTTTTCATTGGAATAGGCAAAATGGAAAATTTGTGTCTCTGAAACAAAAGAATAACCTTATGAAAGCAGAGTGGGTCACAACATGTCAGGACAAAATATGTAACAAATCTCTAAGGAGGTAGAAGTAACAAAGACTTCTCTGAAATCTTCAGGAAAGGCTGTACAGATTGTGTAAGTTCTAAATAGGTAGCAAAGAAGAGCAGACTGCAAGGTTAACGGGCAGCAGTGACAGAGGACTCTCTTGCTGTAGGTCTACATTCATGGTAACACTTCTCTGTGTAAAGTCCTAAACTGGCCTTCGTTGAACAGCTAAACTGGTTTTATGGACCACTAGTTCTATTCAGACTTGGAAAAGTTCATGCAAGCATGCGAACTTTTTGTGTTGGTAAGATTAATTAGACCGATTCTTTATTTTTTTTTAAGTCTGATAAACAATCTTTTAGTAAATTCCTATTTGTCAGGGAAAAACCCCCACTGTGTCAGGGAATTCATTATGCTTGCTGGGAGTAGTTCTGTTATGATTTCTCCCTTTATTTCAGACATAAAACAGAACAGCTGTATGTTGCATATCAGGCAGAACATACACATGCATATAAATGCTTCCTATCTTCAGCTTTTGAATTTTCTGTCATGAATTCTAATGAGTGAACCTCAAATATTTGGAGACACAGTTTCAGAGAGAAACCCAATGATTTAAATATCTAGCATCCCTCCCATAAGCCATCTTTTCACTCAGCTTTAATGAAACTTCTGCTGTCATTCTTTATCTCATTTCAGACGGTACATAGCTGAGGGCCTTTGGAGAAAGTCCAGAGGAGAGGAGCAAGAACAAGGTCAGGGAAATATGATCCATGAAGAAACTCTGAACCAGGGTGTGCAGCCTGTAGAAATTCATACTACCAAGGGACACGGTCACAGTCTTCCCCTACTGAAAATCCTGGTGCAAAAGAGCACAGAGATTTGTCCTCCCTCAACACAGAGGGTGGAAAAATTAGGTATAGGCCTAAACTGCAGAAAAGTGGAATCAGGCTGGATATAGGGAAAAGGCCAGAATTTTGGAGGTGGTTATGGGAAGATACTACAACCATACCATGGGCAGGTTAGACAGAAATGGAATAGTCATGGTTTGTCCTACTTTGGGGATACAATTGAAGCATTTACAGACTCTTTGACTTCATTCTCTCCTAACTGCTCTCTCCTTTTCCGTTCCCAGTAATCTGTAATCCACTGTATTGCTTCCTACTATAAGACTTCCACATACATGTTACTTGTCTTCCATAAAAATGCCTGTATCATCATGCTGCTCATTCTCTCTCCTTCCCATTCCCTTTTGCCTCTCTTCATTGCAGCTATACATAAAGATCTAATCGACAAACCACAATAAATTGAAAAAATACAATGTGAGGAGGTGAATGGGATTTTTGGTGGCCTGCCAGCACCTCTTCTGTTTTTCTGTTTACAATTCTCTTATAATCAGCAAATTTAAGATTTACATTCTGTGCTTAAATCCAAACTGATGGTCCTAAAATTTGTGCCAATATTTCAGCTGAAGCTAGATGTATTTGAGCTTTGTAAATGTAACTGCTTTATATTTTCCTAACGAGACTAATATTTTGCTTTCATTTTTGCCCACAAATTCCTCGGCTTTTGCAGTGATGAGGAGCTTGGAGCCAATTTCATGCTTATGTTATGGTAATCCCAAAACTGTTTCATGTAAACTAAATAAGCTGTCCTTACAGGAGGGACAGAACCAGGATCCTTTCCAGACAGCGTCCTAATGGGTGAGCTTATTTCGGCTGTCTCTAATTCCTTCTCTTTTCTTTCTTTGTCACATTTTGCCTCTTACTTACCCTCTGTTTTCATGAATTTTATTCTGGGTGATTGACCTGCTTCAGGTCAGAGAGGAAAATATTCTGAATAAGAGTTTGTATGGTAGATAAGGCACTTTTTCAGGGAGGAGGGCTTTGAATATGAAAGGCAGAAGATGTGGTGGGGTCTCCCATCACCGAGTTATTCCAGAGACAGGATGAAAACCCACCTCTCCTCTGACCATGGTTGAAAAGGAAAGAGTGAACACACATTATGCTTTTGGTTTTTTTTGGATTTAGTTCCAGCTCTGAGACACTGGTGATAGTAACTCACATTCATAGAAATTTTAGGAACTGTAGCTGGAACAAACCCCTTTTAGGAGAAACCAAGTCACTGTTTACTCATACCGGTGTTCTGGCATCGCTGTGTCAGGTGCTGGATGGAGGCCAAGTCAATGAATCTGTAACATGCTGTAATCCTGGACCATACCAAACAACATCTGGGGTTTGATTAAAAATATATTTAGTTGCATGCATACTTTCAAATTCTTCTATGCAGTGGACTTATCATACACAGCTTAGTCCTATTTCCCAGGGCTCTTGCTTTGTGCTCTCACTCGTTGCATCCCATGGTTGCTACCAGCCTTGATACCCAATTACAGTGCCACCAGCCACACGTTTATCTGACATTGTCTGTCACTGTGGAGAGAGCTGTGGGCAGAACTGCCAAACAGATGCTGTTTATTACCTCTTTTACTGTATTTGTGCTATTTTTTGAGCAAAACTTAAAAAAACCCCCAACCTAGAAAACCCTTTAATAAACTGAATAATGCTTCTGTAAATTATATTCCATTCAAAGCAGCCAGACAATTTTTGCTGCCCGTGTTTGTACCACACTGCCCTTCGACACAAACTGGTGTAGAGCTAAGGATGTTTTCCTAGGTGCTAAATCCACATGAATCACTGATGGGTTAGAAAAAAGAAATCTGAATTTCTGTGATTCTTGACCCTTTATTCTAAATCCATTAATACACATGGAATTAGCATGATTGGACCTGCTGGCAGCCAAGTAATGGACTGACTCTGTTGTTGGTGACAAGGAAAATGATTCCACTATCATTCAAGCCCTTCATTGCCTTCCTCCCCAAGACCACAGTACACATATTTTCTAAATCTGAAGATTGAAAAGATACACGAAGCTTAAAGACAAAAGCTTTATGCACATCTTTGTGCACAAAAAAATAGTAATATGGTCCTTGATATTTTAATGTACACTGGAAGTAGAGGACAGGTTTCTTCTGTCACAATCCCTTGCTTCCACAGTTTGAAACAGTTACACAGGGGAAAACTCATTGTGTACTTGGTATGAGGAGAAGGAGTCAAGTTTCAGAGGTCAGTTTAGTTCGTGCATCATTGTAAATTAACTTAGTTGATTTAGCTAAGTGTGTTATTTTTGTCTTTTGTCTATAAAGTGAGGGGAAAAAAATATTCAAGGAAACTTAGTTCTGATTCTAAAAGAGTAGAGAAGATGTAAACCTGATGCAGTGATTTGCTGACTTGCAGTGAAACTTTGGATCAATCACATAAGTCTTTTGTAACTGAGTTTCTTTTCTCTGAAATTATGATACTAAACCCCCAGAATATCTTGGAAAGGGAATCAGAGAGAGATCAAAATAAAAGCAAAGTGGTATTACTTCCATGAAACTAACTGGGGTTGGACTACTGAACCTCCACAAGATATAAATGGGATTTTTTTTCTACTAACCACAAAGGTGGCTAATTGCAAAAAAGCTGTGGTAAAAATAATGAGCAGTTTGGGAAGATCTGGTGTAACAGTGTGAGGGGAGACTGATAAGATCAATTAGGTTAAAGAGAAAATGAATTAAAGTTTGATCTTGTTCTCCCTGAACTCAATGACAAAACTCTCATTCACTTTATGAAACATAAAGATCCAGATGCAGAGGATGACCAGAAAGTACAAATCTGTATATATTAGTAAATGGTGGAGAGACAGTCAATCCCTTAAGTTAAAAATGTGGCCCATCAATGAAACTGCAATGCAGAAACCTTACAGCAAACAAGGTTTTCCTGTCCTTATGCAAAACCTCTTACTGTTCAGTGCTGCACAAAGACCAATAGATCAAAAAAAGGCAGAAGACTTTTGAAGATAAGAACATCCACAATAACATTAAATAAAATTGCCTAAAAGCTGAGAAAATCATCATATTGTAGGACACGACTTAAGCCTAGAACTGTGTAAAAACAACTTAGAATTTTGTAGAAACTACTCTCAAGGTAAATTGTCAATGTTGAGACTTCATGCAACTTTGGCTGTCTTGCCCCTATCAAGGCCTGAGCAGACAATTCCATATACCTCCTGTTCTCACACATTCTTAGAGTCAGTGAGCAGTCGCCTTCTTTTCTGTCATTTTCAGACAGTTTATGTATAATGGATTTATTCCTCTTTATCAAGGGCAAGAGGTATGGCAGACACCAGGGTTAGAAATGTAATAATGGGAATTGATTTAGTTGTTTTCTTTGCATCACTCTTTGACTTCTACACAAACCTTTCATTTTCAGGCTAAATTTTGAAAGCAGTTGGTTTTTGTTGGTGTCATGGGAACCTGGATCTTACATGTGGAACTGCTCAAAGTGTGTGTGGTACTGCCACACAGCCAGGTACTTCCCTACAACCATGATTACATCTTCTCTCTGACATGGGGATAATAACATCTGAATCAGACACTTGAATTAGAGTACAGGAAAACAGATGTGTCCTCCAAAACATTATGTTAATTTCTTTGGATTTTTCCCCTTTTAAATTGCTCAATAAAGTTTTAAAATATATTTTTCCTACAACATTTAATACAAAGAAATATTCTTCACATGTAATTTATGCAATGAAGGGCAGCAAAAAAAAGATGTGTTTTGATGACACATAAAAAGGTGGTGATGATACTTTGGAATTATATTTGTAAACTCCTTACTCTGAAAGTTTTTGAATTGTTTGTGTGGGAGGAGAAAGAAATCATAGTTAAGCTATTAGTTAAAGTGAAACTCCTCAAGCATCTGAATTATACATTATTTAAATTTACCACAAAATTGTGGAACTCATTGCCACAGGATGTTGTGAAATCCAAAGGTAGAATAGAAACCAGAGAGGAATCTGATGAATTTGGTGGGGATTAGCTTGATAACGGCTATTAAAGGTTGAAATATGCAGGTCTCGGAGTCACCCAGGTGATTCTGGAGGCTAGATCCTGTGTGTATGTGGTGAAAGATGCCTCTCCTTACTCTGCTAGGCTCTTTCTGTAGGAGTCTGGCTGCTCTTGGAGAAGGAAGGACACAGGGCTTGAGTCAGTATGGTCTTTCTTAACCTCTGGTGCTGTGCAGTTTGTGAGTCCATTGAGACCTGAATCTGCACAATGGAGACAAGTGCAAGGATGTCTGGGAGGAATGAACAAGTGGTGGGAAATAATGACATAGTGGGTGATTTGGAGAAGACAGAAAGCAATAGTAGACTTGAAGATACGTTGTACCTCATTTGAAGGAATATTGCTGAAATGATAGAAGGATGTTTAAGTAACTTGTTCACAGATTTTGGACAAGATCTCTCCTTCCCTCCTTCTTCTCCTCACCAACCGTTCACAGAATTTTACAGTCTTTAAAGGAGAGGAAATTAAATGCACAGGTGAAAAAGGGGCTGACATGCAGACTTTTACAAATCAAATACGTGTTCAAACAGCGGATAAGACACAAATACTGTTCTTTAGCTGTAGATAAAGGCTAGTATGCCTAGAGTGAGTACATCCAGTCTGAGAAATTGTAAAACAAAAACAAGGGCAATGTTTTTCAGAGAGCTGTGTATGGCAGCCAGAACACTAGACCTGTGTCTAATCAGGAAGTGGAGGTGGAAAATAACTTCACAGAAGGTGTCTCATTTTAACTAGTCCTATGGGAAATGATGCTGATATAGTCAGGAGTTTTTGACAACTGTAAACAAATCACTGCCTCTCAAACTGTAGCTTAGGTAGAGTGTTAGCTTAGATCCTCCTAAATGTGCTGAGGTAACCAACTAAGCATCCCAAAAAAATGTTTTGAAAGAGAAGGCACTGCTTAAAAGTGATTCTAGTATCTGCAATGTTAAAAAATTAGTTTTACATAACCCTGCTTATGAACAAAAAGAAAAGAGAGCAGGACCCATCTAGAAATAATGGGACACAGGAGGCACTGGGGGACTGATTTTGAAGTCTTTGTGAAACCGACTTCTTCACTAAAGCCATGTGAATTTGGTGAAGACTGCAAGTCTGTTTCTTCAGGAAAAATTAGAAAAGTAGTGGGAGATGCAGGTATAAAGGGTCCTCAGTGCAATTCTCAAGCCAGAAAAATGATGGAAAAATGTTAATAGTTTTTACAAATGGTACCAGAGGTATTTCGTAGATCAAGATTTAAACCTAGAGCCAGCATGAATATAACAGCTGGCCTGTACAAACCTTCTGAAATTCTCCTTAGTCCAGTTGTTAGCCATTACACCTGGCAAGGTTTAGGATGATCCGTGCGGGACAATGTATGAGTCCAAATCCGACTCACCTCTACAGTGGGCTTCAGGGTTATCAGGCTGTTTCTGAGGTTTACGCTTGGGAAGGATGCCATTAAACCTGCTGGGAGAAAATAGGACTTGTAGAAGCTAATCCATGGTATTTGTGAGAAAACAGATAGTGGA
The DNA here is from genome assembly GCA_027574665.1 of Rhynochetos jubatus. Lineage (NCBI taxonomy): Eukaryota > Metazoa > Chordata > Aves > Eurypygiformes > Rhynochetidae > Rhynochetos > Rhynochetos jubatus. The sequence continues at coordinate 20,673,426 of CM050690.1, forward strand.
ACATGAACTCATCACTCATCAGAACTCTTGTCGTTTGTGTGCTTGCATCCTGGGGTGCTCTGGTGTGGGTGGTGGGACGCTTCTCAGAGGACATCTGGGGCAGGGCACAACAAACAGTGTTGACAGCAGGATGCTGGTTATGGGGCAAAGCCTAAGGGAGACAACTTTTTGCGCTTGGTGCTAAACTTTCGCACCGGATCTACACCCCTACTCAACAGTAAATGGGAGGATGAAGGGTTTCCTTTCTTTCCTGGGGAAGAACTGATTCAAATCACCCTGTATTTTATTCTGAGCACGTACAGACATGGTTGCGAAGGAGTGGTTGCTGCTCTGGAAGTTCACAAGAAAGTCTACCTGGTGATAATTTATTCATACACTCAGTTCTTCAGTTGTCGGCATCCTGAAGGTGAAGATCAAAACAGCTTAATGCTGTAAGTGTAACACTTCAGTCAAGTTAAAGGCGCATTTTGGGCTATGTAAGGACCTTGCTTTATTTATGTGCTTGTTTACCTAGTCACTGTTGATTAGTACTATTGAGTAAATTAACAGATTTAAATCAATAGAGAAAAAAGCTAAATGCTTTCTGTGAGATGACCATTTAAACAAAAAATTCAAAACTAGAAATCAGAAAAACTGTACGTTCTTTAACTACTTTGCAGGAAATTCTAATTCCATTTAGCTTTTTAAATGTAAGCTAAAAGAGAACTGCTTAAAACAATACAAAACAGAGTAAACACAATTTCTTGCAAAGCTGTACACTTTCAAAGACAATCTCCTTTAGCTCTGTCTATAAGGAATCCTCCAGAGATATTTCTTGGGTTTGTCCAGTTTCGTTGAACTTATTTCCAAGTGACCTGTAACTTTGTTAAGGATATAAAGGTAATTGGATAATACATTTACTATTCAATAAATTGAGAAATGTATTTTAGCTGTGTAAATATAGCTGACTCAGCACTTTCCTACCCTGTCTAAAAGCCTTTTCACTTGCAATAAAAAAAAGGAAGCTCTGGTTTCATATTATACCACAACAGACTTCTTGCAATTGATTCAAAAATATGAACTGGAGAGCCTGCAATGGGGGGTGGGGTGGGTGGGGTGGGGAGTGGGTCACGAGCACCAGCAGCCCTGTCCTCACTGCCCAGGGATGCCAGGAATGCCAAACAAGCAACGAACGTGATTTACTGATCCAGACCTGCCCCAAAATTGCTGGCCAGATGAGACACATCTGGAAGACTGCCCACTGGAAAGGCAGGAATGGGCATTATTTAATGCCAGAGATTTTTTGGGAAAGGGAACAAAAACATCTTCTGTGGGAGGAAACGAGAAAGGAAACAGCTTGTTATTCAGAAAAAGAGAGAAAGAGAGAGAAAAGTGAACTGTGAAGGTGAGGATATGGCTGGCAAGGAGGAGAAGGTTCGTGTACAGTATGTGGGGAGGAAAAGAGCTGCTGGAGTAGGAAGTATCAATGGGCCAGCACAGATAAGTAGGAAACAAAGCCTGTGTGGAAGGTAAACAGTTCATGATGGAAAAGTGCAGCCTCGCCAAGAATAATAATTTACAGATAATTAAGGGAAAAGGCTAGCATAAATAAGAGAAAAACTACAAAAACCTCAAAGTGGACTTAAAAAAACCCCATTAACCTTACAATTCAGTATATTACAATTGACAGCAAGCAGGAAGAGGAAAGAGAGACATTATATAATCAAGTCCCAGACAATCTACCTTTTAATAAGTGTTATCAGTCAAAGTTTTATGTTGACTCAGGCAAGAGAAGTTGCTTTCAGCCCAGAATTGTATCACAAATTGCTCAGTGGTGGAAATTGCACTTACCAGGAAAAGCTTCTGAATACTACTGGTTCCAGGGACATGCATTCAGTGAATCAGCAAAGTACTTCAAAACCCTCATATTTTTACGTAAAGGTTCAAAAAGAGATGAAATCATTTAGGTATTAAGGAGAGACAAATCTTGCCCAGAAATATGTGTTTCAGGTCAATATTCAAACATTGCGAAGAAGCTTATACTATTGTACCTGATCTGCAGATGAAACGGGTAGGATTTCATTCTCTAGTGCCCCTTCTCAAGTACTAAAAATTGCAAAAATTGCAAGCAGGAAAAAATAGGTTTTCATCAAAACAATTTGAAAAAGGCTGAAATGCAATGGAGGAGTGTCAGAAAGTAAGCTAGAAAGCTTTGTACATCTCTATACCCTCCACACTGGGTAATAGCTGCTCTACAGGAAAAAAAATGCTTTTACTGTAGAAAGTGGCATAAAACATGGTGCTTGGACTCAGCACTGCCCCTCTATCACTGCCCAGTGGCAAGCCATGTCCTTTTGCATCTAGAAATTCTCCCAGAAGAAATAAATATTATCATTCATGATTCCCCGAGGATGCTAAGAGATCTAAACAGAATCGTTTTCCTTTCCAGGAGGAGAATCTTCTGTTGTTTGCTGAAATACCAGGAGAATTAGCATCCTTACAGCATTTTAACAGGAAATAATGACAGAGTCAATTTCTGTTAATATTTCGATGTACTGCAGGGTAACAAAAATTTGTGAAGGTTTGTGGGGCTGAATATATACATACATACATTTTTTTTTAACACAACTTTTGACATGGAAAATATACTATTAGCAAATGGATCTTTCTTCCTACACTTTCAGATTTCATTGGTGTTTAAAGGAAGATTTAATTCTTTTATCTCTGGGAGATGAGGATAAAACCATTTTCTGACACAGATAATTTTTGTGACATCTTAAAATAACATATGGAAGAAAATGTGAGAGTGTGGGCATGTCAGTACCTTACCTACCATGCCCCAAACTCAAATGCAATTGATAATTTCCTACTAAAATAACATTATAAAACCACTTATTTTTTCTTATTGCAGAGGGGAGGTTTGGTTTCATTAATACATATCTACTACTGGTGTATACATGCTTGACTTGCTTCACATCCCTAGTGCCTGTTCACTGGGATGATAGCTAGAGGCAATCAAACAGGGGCCAGTAGTACAATGCCTCTTTGAACAATGTTTCACAGAAAAGACATCTGTTGTGCATATAATCCGTCTTTCAAGAACTAAAAGAGGTGTTACCAACATTTCACTTCCTCGTACAAATCTCTAGGTTCCTTAAATTCCACATATATGCCATCATAAATAGTACAGTTTTCTTTGTGAAGACACACAGCTTGATTTGGGTATTAAAGGCATCTTGAAATTCATACATCCGGACTGGATAAGACATTTCTTCATCTGTAGGGCCTATATAAATATTGTTCTAGGGGAGATTCAGCTGAACCAGCAATTGGGAGAACTGAGTCTGCTGAAGGCAAATGTATTTCTTATTTCTTGGCTACAATATTAATAAGTGAGGTGTGAAATTCCCCTTTCATGACATGGTATTTGCAAGTAACTCAAAGCAAAATATTTGTGCTACATTCTGTTCACCTTACTCACTCCATTAGTCCTACCACCTTCAAGGAGGCTAGCGCTATGCATACAGCAAGCAGGATTTGGCTCTTTATTCTACTTCAGTCCGCTGCAGTTTGGTTTTGCACAATGACAGACCAGGGAGATAGATGCATGCATTAAATTTAAATTGCATTACATTCCCTTAACTGCTGCTAATGTTCAGGTTTGGGTTTCACAGTTGTGCAATTTTGTGCAGCAGTTTTGGCTCTGGAGATGTAACTGTTCTGTTCCCACAATGTAGAGTTATTAGAGGAATGTCACCTTTCAAACACCTTCAGGTTTACATCGTTATGTAAACCTGGTAATAAAACTTGACCTACTCATTTCTGCAGGGCCAATGGTAAAATGGTGTTATGGCAATATTTAGGGGTGTGCAAGCTGAGCAAGATAGTGGTGTTACAAGAGAAATCAGAGAAGCATCTAGGTTTAAACAAACAATAGGGAAAATGGCAACCCCATATGCAGCCTTTTACTGAGAAATGTGTGTTTGCAAATGCAAGGGAAACCGGTGGTCCTTGTGTTATTCTTGCTGATAAAAAGCACCTGAAATTACCCATTACTAACACAATCTTGTGTAGAGAAAAGCCAGCATTACTGTGAAGACTGAATGCATTAAGCCATGTGCCTTGTGAGGAGGGAGTTCTTCCTTCAGAAAGGCTACAGACCTATCATTAAATAATAATTTAAAAAAGTTTTTAACCCCTGTGGGTTTCTGCAGCATCTCGACATAAGTTGCCAAAGATTTCATTTATTAAGGCGCTTTCCAATACTAATCTACTTAGTCAATATCTTACAGTTCTGCATATGTATGTGAGAGTTTGTAATTTCAGCTTTAAATACGTATAAAATTTATTCTGACTTTCCTATCGCAGTGCTCCTCTCTTCAATTTTCAGCGGAGCGACTGCGGTGGATGACTACTGCTGGGGCACACTGTGATAAGAGCAACCACTGCTGAGCCTTTCAGTAGCAAGTGCCTCTAAGCCAGAGCTGCACGAAGAAGCAGCTCGGATGGGCCAAGGCATCTGACTCAGGCAACACAACTTGAAACATCATTATAATAATGAATTCAGATCTTGAGCGGGCTGACAGCACTGGATTTACAAATCCCTTCTAAAACACACAGGACTGATGCTGTACTTTAATTAGCAGTCCCGGTTGATCCTGGACTTCCAAAAGGGTGATGCCACAACATGTGCAGACTTTGCTAAAGTAAACATCACCTTTGCAAGAGCTGTTCTTCAGCCTGGCAAACCTCCTTCAGGTTTCCAGGTTGGCTGTTTGTCAAGCCCACAGCATTTGGTGGCTGATGGTAATGGATTTTTTGTTTGTTTTATGAAGAGTTTCATTCAAACACTTTGAAGAACCTTGGCAGCACTTAAGTGAGCGCAGCTCATGGTGGAAAATGAAAGTCAGAGCAGCAAACGGTCAGGGTGTGCCAGCAGCCTGCAAGTTCAGAGGATTCAAAACTCCAAGGCGATACTTTAGTTAGTTCACTGTAATAAGAAATAATTCTGCAGATCTAATCTGAATGCAACATACTGAAATGCTAATGTGCCTTTGGGTCTGTAGAACTCACAAAAGAGTGATGCCGGCATTGTGTCAGCAGTGACATTACCTACATTATGATTTTCACAAACACATCCAGGGGGGCAAAAAAAAAGATGAACTGATTCTTCTTTTTAAACAGGAACAGGCTGTACTTACTTATTACAAGTCTATAGGCGTATGAATAATCTTCCTCCTCTGATTCCTTATGCACTTTAGTAATCCCCATCTCCTCTGCTCCTTGAGCTGGCTGAGCTTATGCACTGTGATCAGAATACATACCCTACTGCCCGCCCCCATTTCCCACATTTACATGTCAAAACTAGCCACCTAAATTCATATTTAGACATCCAGTTTTCAAAGCCTTGGAGCCTCTGAAAAATACTTCTGTAAATTTGACACCAAACTGTGTGTTTGACACTCCTCAGCGTAGAAATAATAATGAAAAGTGCACCACAGTTGGGGTAAAAATACAAACTCGCCTGGCATTAGTTGCCATCACTGACTTCCCATCAACAGTTTCATGGTGAGGAAAAATGAAAGACAACAAAAAATTGCTAAAAATATGTACAATGTACATATTAATTAACAATTCAGGGTGAAAGTTGACCATCTCTTCTTAAACATTTTCTGCTATGACCATTGACAGGGACATGTGCAATGAGAAGGGACAAAGAGAGACAGCTTTGGAACACTCACGCCTTACGTGATTTTCGTATTACTAGGAGAAAAATGAATTCAGAAGGCAGTGCCTATGGTAGTCCAGACCCTGCTGCTCCTTGCAAACGTTGCTCTACCAGGGGTGTCCCCTTAAAAGTTAGCAGAAGGATCAGTGAAGAACAGGCACTTTTTGCCAGAAAGCTGCCTTCTTTCTTAATATATACACACAGCTCTTGACAGGGTGATGTGCTCCCCTCCAATGGAGTTTCCGTTGTGTAAGCTCTTTCAGCAGTTTTTAAACAGGGAGGAAAATATAGTCAGCTTGTCAAACACTAACTGGACGCGTATAAAATACACTCAGAATTCTTTGCAGATTCACTGTATTTTATAAAGGATTTAGTTTCACAGTCCGCAAGGTCAAATAGCAACATCAAAAGAGAAAACTCCTTCTGGGATCATGTCTTCTGCACTGAGCATTACCACACGCAGGCAAATAGTGGGTGACTCATACCTGCTGTTTCTTGACTCTGGGTTAAACTTGGAACATAAATTATGTCAATCTGCTCATGTAAATTTTCCACAAATCATGGCCAGCTTGAGTTATATGGCACACTTGATTTTCCCCAACTGCAGGTATATTTGAATTCTAGTAGGCTGTCAAGTAAATATTTAAAGGTGAAACATATAAATGAAGACAAAGGGCAGCCACTAAATGCTGATGTTATGGGCCTTTTTCATGGCCTAAGAGCCAAAACACTATAATGCAAATATAAAAAGATATCTAGATTAAAAATAACAGATGTTACCATAGTGTGTCTTAAGCAGTGAATAAAGATCTCTCATTTGAAGTAGTTATGGGTTTAAAATTTAAAATAAACCATTTTTTAATTAGAGATTGTCTTCTTCGCTTCCAGGCCAAGATTATATCATTACTCTTCAAGATATTATGAATGTCAGAAGAAGCAAAAGAATTAAGAATCAATTAATTATTAATAAATTATAATCGTATTTGAAGATAGTGGAATATTGAATGTATAGAATAAGAATTGACTAGGAATAATGGTGGAAAAGAAATTGTTAAAAAATAAAATAGGGTTTTTTTTTGAGACTGTTTCTTTTTTGCTTTTTGATCATAGACTAAGTTACAGCCATCTGTCTGTTTCTGCATCTATCTAAATATGTGCCTGAATATATTTTGGGGGGTTATGTCTAATTTACCAGGCCAGCAGAAAGCCACATCCACTCTAGATGCATACACTTCTTAAAGCTTCAGATAAAGGGGTCAAGGTCATAGCTGAGCCAGCTTGTAGAATAGGAATTGAATCACAGTAACTTTCCAAGGTTGAGAAATGTAGGCAGGAGTTTTGCTCTGTGATTCATTTCTTTTTAAGCGGATTCAGTTCCATCTCTCATGCTTGGGAATATTTTTAAGCTATCCCTTTGTTTTAGATCTTCCTGAGCACAACTTTGTATTAGTGCTGAGAAAACAAGAATAGGTTGGGTTTAAAAGTGCTGCTGTAGGTTTTGAGTGCCTTGTTCTGTATTTCAGGTGAACCAGGGAAAAATTTTCTCAGCAGATTCTAGGATACGTGACAGTTCAATCCCAAATAAAACTCTTGTGTTTCCAAAGGAAGCATGCCTCTTAATGAGTAATGCCCACAAGTCTAGCATAAACAAGGATTTTGAAAAATTCAGGTTCCACCTTTCTTGCAGAGGTAAATTTTACCCGATATCCAAATGTTCTCTCTGCATACTGCATAGTATAACATAAGGCTCAATTCACAGTTTGGAAACCATGTCATTTAATATTAAAGGCTTCCATCACCAAAGATGAAGTACTGAAGCTATCATGTTTCAAGCTTTGTCAGCAATTTAGTCAAATATATCACCTTAAATTAGAACAGTAATAATAGAGATTAAAATTTCACCTTTTTTGAAGCCTTCCAGATGGAAGCCATGCAAGACTCATGGTTTAGGTATCCAAACCTGTTCTCCTTAAATAAAATTCTAACACTAGCGAGATGGAACCATAACTGACATGGAGTGGAAGAGAAATTGCACGAGGAGCAATAGAGGTATTCTTCCTCTATAGTTCGAGACAGACCATTGAGAATCAGTAAAGTTGTTTTTCACTGCTCAGGAGGACAACATAAAGGACTGGGCAAATCACCTGCTTACCAGAAGGTCATGGGACACACAAATAAAACACACGGGTAAATTTACAAGGCATGTACCATGCATTGTGCTATGCTATGGGAAGCTCATACAACACGGTAATTTGCAGCCAGGCCCCCCAAAATCTGCCCTATTTGACGGTGTCAAATTTTCCAGGAAATCTGCTTTCCAGTGCTGAACCCCAAAAAACCACAAGAAGTTCCAAGAAGAGGCATCCCATGGTGTGTGTGACTAGTTGGTGTATAATTTCAGGTCATTTGGCGGTGAAATTTGGGCCAGTGGTTTTTAGAGCTTCAGTCCAGGGCTGATAGTAGTACATCTTAAACACAAAGTAAGAGAGTAATCAGCTCATCTGCAATGCTCTTTGTTCACTACTACATATCAGCTTCTTCTCTTGAAAAGAAATCATAGCAACTGAATGTAAGATGCTATTTTTATTTTGCAAAATGAAGCATAATTATTTAGAACATTTTCTAAAAGAGCACTTTGTAACCTAAGAAAAATATAATGCAGTAACAACATAATATCTTAAGATATTCTCTCACTCTAAGTAGTACTGCCTCTGTGTATATTCAGAAAAACATTAAGCAGAAGTATAAACGGCTCACAATTGTGTGTCTGGGAGGTAAAAAGACTCAGGGACCTATGAAAGACCAGAAAGTACTCCAAATATCATCCTGTAACTCCTGTGAGGCTTTTGGGTATGAGATGTTCGTTTGAGACTCCATTACCTTGCTTTATAACTGTTTTATAGCCCACACGCCTAAACAGCATGTTTAGTTTTGATATACATGTTCACATATTTCTCTGGAAATTATTACTACTTTTATTTGTTAAACTGGGGAGAATTCCAAATCATGAGGCATTTGTTTCATATGTTCAACCTCTGCCTGAGTTCACTGCTTATATTTACAGTCTGTGTTTCACAGTGTATGCTGTTGCTTCAACATTTTATTTAGCAAAATAGAAATAGAGGAACAAATAAAGGCACCAAATGTGAAGTATAGCCAGAAGGCTTTGACAGAAATAACAGCAGGGCTACTTCATCTTTACAGCATTTGATTCAGTGACATTGCAACTGACAAGGTTTCTGCTTTGAGCATTTAATTCTGTAATTTAAAGTACAATTCAATACAACATAAAAAGGAGGAATGTCCGATTCAGTCACACACATGAATCCGAAAGTTTAAAGTGATATGAACACTAGTGTACTTGATCGTAATTTTAATTTTAGAAATTTATATGCAAACCTGCTACCTCCATCAAAAAAAATAGTGGTCGTCAGGCACTAATATATTTTGCAGATGTCTGAAACTTAACTAATAATTCATAATACAATTGTTTATCGACACAACATGATAGCTAGAATTTTAAATTTACGGCAACTTCATAAATTATACAGAATTTCAGATACACATAAAAGCATGTGAGTAAAATTCCAAAGGAATTCAGAAATAATAGAAAAATCTATTTAGTCAAGGAATCTTTGTCCAGTGTACCATGATATTCAGTGTCATACATTAGATTATAATTTTATGCAAGGAAATATTAAATTAGATATAACAGAGCAGTGTGACTGTAAGAGGTCAAAATTTCTGAGTGACTCTTTGAATAAACAGAGAACTATGACCTTCTCATTGTTATCTGTGTTTCTCTTCAGTGATACAACATTTTGTCACATTAGCTTCTGATTAGTTACACATATGTTGAAAAATTATTATTCTCAAACAACACCATAGTCCCCACCTCCTTGTAGAAGAAAATATTATTATTATTACATATGGTTTCACTTTCCAGCTCTGATAATGTAGAAATTGATGCTATAAAAACACAATGCCTGGACAGTCTTGAAAGGTTTGCCTGAAGCATATTATGAATAAAGAGACAGAGATGATTGACTGGACATACAAGGCAACAACTTAACTCCACAGTAATATTGAAGGCAATCGGGAAGGAAGAGAGCGGGCCAGTATTTCTAGCCTGTTGTACCCTGTCATGTATCCAGTGAGATCTAATCGCAGGTCTGTTGTAACATCATTTAAAAAATCAGCATAACTGGATTTATTCCTAGTTGAAGCTGGTACAGGATAAAACTGAAATCCAGATTTCATAGGGGCTGTTTAGGGAAGACTCAACTGACCTACCAGAAGCACCAATTTCACTACTGGTGGGGATGTCCTGGCTGTCTAACTCTGTAGTCCCTAGGTAACAGAATGTCTAGACATTGCAGGTGCCTGAGCTATGGCAAATAAATGCATTTGTCAGAGGTGAATTGGTTATATCCCTGGGTACACCCACTCTGTATCAGTAGCTCTGTGGGATTTTATTTGTTATTAAATTCCTTCACCTTTCTGTTATGGGAAGTAGGTATGGTCATGGCCAGTTGATCCTAAAAAGGATATTCAGAACTACATCGAATTTGAAAAAAAACCTGTTTTGAAGTCAGAAAATGATTGAGGCTGTTTACGTCCGATAGGAGAGGCATGAGAAGAGACACTGTGTAAATATACAATGCAATAAATACTCTGGAGCATGCAGAACCCTGCATGTCCACTCATTCTAGCTCATCAGGAGAATGTGAAGGGACATTTAATAAACCCAAAAGGTGGAAAATTAAAGAATGATAAATTAAAAAAAAAATCTTTCACACAAGATGTATAAAAACTGTGAAACTTCTTATCATAGAGGCTCTTGGGTGACAAGAAAGTAATAGGATTTAAAAAGGATTAGGCATTTATATACATACCTGAAAGAGTCAGGGGTATAATTAAAGATACCAAACATTTTGGAAGGGCTATTATACCTTGCATTCAAGCCTTACACCAGCCTCTGTTGATGAAGGTATTTCTACATGGGCACTTGCAGACAGATTGGGCTTGGCTCCACCAATACTCTGATGCCACTGGACATGACACAGCTTCACCTGCTGCAAACCAGTTAGAGCAGCATGGAGTCAAGCAAGGGAGATGAGCAGAGCTGTCAGCTTGGAAAAAAATTACAAAACCTAGAGATCTGGCAGCTCTGACCATCTGAGAGTGGTACTTTAACAAATTTATTAGAGTTCTTTTTGTATGTTGCTGCAATAGTAAAATAGCTGCTACATCTTTAAAAGTTGGCTTAAATTTCTCAAAATTAAATTAGTATTTAGTTGCTTCTACAATTTATTAAGAGGCCTTTTCCAGGGCTATTGTATATGCAAGAAGAGCTTTTTCTCTCTCTAAACTGTTATTTCTACTTGCCTGATAGGAAAGAGGAAATATATTCTCACAGGCATGAAAATAAGTAATCTATAGCTTGTTTTCTCGGTTTGATAATATGACTTTTGATACCCTTTCCAGATGACTATTGTAACTGCACAGAGATGATGAACACTGTTTAGTTTCTTTGTAGGTGGCAGGGAGTGATTATTTGTTTCTTTGCACCATCTGTCTCTCATGACTGGGACCCAGCACACGCAATGTCTGAGCTGGGCAAGGAGAATGCGTGCTTTCTCCTGCAATGCTGTTACAGGCGCAATAACCCATGGCAGGAGGAAGGAACTTATTGTAATATCTGTGCTGTACTTGTTGGCTGAAGATACTGGATGAGACTTACAAAATTGGTGGTTCATAAGTAGGGTCTGGCATCTGAGGAAGTAGACTGACTTTCAAAAGCTAGAAGGAGCGTTTCAGTATGTTCTTTGCCAAGCCTGCTTCTCTATGGCACCTAGAATATATTTGTTGATTAAATTTTCAAAAGCAATTGCAAAACTTGGGATCCTTTCTTCCCTGGCCAGTGTTTTTGAATATGCTTTAGGCTCCCACATTGTCCTAGTCTCTTTGCAGGATGACCTGACCAACTGCGCCCTGCACACTGTCCTTAAAGAGTGACCAAACCCCTGTTCAAGTTAAATTTGACATACTGAAGCAAATGGATATTATCCTGATCTTAGGTCTACTGACCTATGATAACAGCATATAGCATTGTGCCGTTACTCGATCACATCGTCACTTTCGTAATAGTTCTATACTGCAGAATTATATAATTTCATTCCGTCACTGAAGACATAATACACACGTGATGAAGAAAGTTATTTAAGAATTATGCAATAACTATACATTCAGATAGATGAGAGCTTTAATACAGATGTCTTAATATACAAAGGATATCATAAAACATAACAGCCTTTTCAGTGAGAACTATTTTTTGAGATAATAAACCAAAAGCTGCACTAGTGAATTAATATGATATATTGAGTTTTTGCAAGTTTACCCTGCATCTAGATCAATCTTCCAGCTATAACCTGGTGACGTTAGGATAGCCTGATGGTTATGGTATTGCAGTATTCCTTGGATTCAGTTCCTGGAACTGTTACAACCTCTGTGATTATCATGGGGCAAATCTCTTAGCTCTTCCATGTTTAATTTCTCCATCTAGAAGGCAGGAGTAGTAATACCTTCTTCTTCACAGTGATACTGTACACATGACTGTATGAACATACATAAGTCTATATCACATGTGTTTACCATGTATCATTTGAATACCACAGTGATTGGGAGCAAATCCAACTGCTGGATACATACTCACTCAAATCTGCAGCAGCTGTTTGACCACGATGAAAAATCAGTCAGCAAGGCCTGATAATTCAACACAGATACAACCCAGAAGAAAAGGCTTTCTTTAGCACTCTATTCTCAGAGAACAGTAGCAAAAGACAATAAGGGACTTTCTCTCTGCAATCAAACTAATATTTAAATGCAATTCAAGAGATGGTCAGAACTGCATTAGTACAAGGCTGGGTAATGTTGATGCTGGTGGCTCTTCCATGACTACCTGGATGACCTCAGCCATCAGAGCTAATGAAGGTGAGATCTTTCATAAATATTAACTGTTCCAAAGTTTTTTCCAAAACATGGGCAGCTTTGGCACAGTTATTCAGGCAGTACCTCAGCTGTGGATGTGATTAAACACCTTGCTTATGGTACAGGATTACTGGAAGAGTGTATTCACAGTGAACATCCTCAGTGCTCTCCCAGGTGACAGACTAGACATATCAATACATAGGGGAACGAATTAGGACAGATTAGAACCACTCAATGCTTTAACCCATCAGCCTTTGTTGAATGTAAAACAGCTACAAGAAATGATGGGCTAATTTCAGATTTTGTATGGGCCTCTGCAGCTTGATAAAGACCAAGAAGAGTCTAGAATACAACAGGAGTGATTCATACCACAGATGTAAACATCCCACCTGGAAATACTTAACTTTAACAGCCTTCACCATGCATCCACCACAGAACAAAGCTTTATGATGAAGCCCGTAATTCCCATCTGTCTACTTCTTTCATATGGGTATATAACTACCATGGATGCACCTGGGGCCTCACAGAGAAACTGGGCAAATTTTGTTCATTGTCAGTAGCTCACTGCTTTTGTCTGTCTGTACCTTTAGAGGAAGACATGTGAGCAAACCGCATGTCTGGGCAGGTTAGCTGCTTACAGAGCAGTAAATACCGGCTGAAACAGCTGTGGCCAAGGGACGCCCCACTGACAACAGCCCCTGATCCAGGTGATGAGCCCTTTGTGCCAATTACCTCTTGTGGAGGTCTAACCTTCACTTTCTCCATGTATACAGCTTCCACCAAAATTAAGAGGAGATACCTGCATATAGTGATAGGCAATCTTTTGGAGGATTGGGAGGAGGATCCAGTTTACAAGCGGAAAAAGAAGAGTGACAGAAAAACCAGAAAATCCTCAGCTCACTTAAGAAATCCCTTTTCTCCCTTTCAGAGTACTCATTGCTTTCTCACAGGCTGGTATTTTTCTTCCTACTGATGCTGAATGCTGATAAGACCATTCTTGGTGCAGCCTCTGGAACTCACTCAGCTGCTGAACAAACCCAGACTTTTTCTTACACTAGATTATAGCAAATTGCCTTATTTATGCACACCTCTGGCCAAATACTACCTCAGTAATGCCAATATAAATCCTAAATAATACCACTTATATTGGCAAATATGGCACAGGATTTGCGGGGGGATAGCAGAGTGGCAACACAGCAATAAACTGTTAGCTACTTTAACATCATATTTGAAAATAAATGTGCTTTCTTTTCATACCTGTGTTTCTGTTGCCCTCTATAGCACCAAATGTAAGTAACAGAAATGTTCCTATGCCTGCATTTAATTCACATTCATTTAATTCACATTCATTTAAGCAGACCTTGCATCTATAACTTTAACTACCTGAAGTCTGTCACCATACAAAAATACTATATGAAATTACCGCATAATAATTATGAAGATATTTTCCTTATATTTAATATTAATTTATTTATTCTCATATTAAATACAAGCAAGAATTACTGAAGTTGTGCAGTCCTAAAGTTTTATGCAGGTCAGTAGTGGGAAAGGCTGGAAAAGCCTAGTGTTTTAATGGTACTGGCAGACGTACCTTCCTCCGACTGCATGCGATAGAGACATTGCTCGCCCAAGGTCCAGTAAAACCCTACATCAGCTGTGAATGAATCATACGTTCGATTGAAGAAGAGACACCATTTTTCAAACACGAAAGGATTCAATATGTCCTGATTTTGTACTGATCAAAACTTCACTGGCTTCAGTCAGAGTAAGGCAGGGGATCTGAACAAAAGAAACCCACATAAAAGTAAATCTGGCAGAGAGAATACATAAAATAAATGGTGTATTAGCTGAGTACAGTCCTCCAAAATGGATTAAGGGATCAGGTCACCCAGTGCCTCAGGACAACTTCTCAAATCTGAAATACCCTGGTGTTTGCTGTCAGTAAATGTCCTGATGGAGTCTTCTTAAAAAAATGGGAACCCTAACTGATCATTGCCTCTGGAAATGTACATAAAAGTCACAGAAACAGTTTAAAAAATAATAATAGAAGAATAGGTTATTTACAAGTCAGTCTTTGACCAAAGGCCAAATCTCCATCTACTGATGTGGAGTGGCAGTTCTTTAAACCTTAGGCTAACATGTTGCTGTATTCCCAAGCTTTAAATAATTTTCCTTTGAAACGTGGAGTTTAAAACCCTCAGTAAAGTATGCACACACAGCCTTCACACTGAAATCCAAATCTGAACGGCTTGCTCCGCAAAGCATTTTGTATTACACACCTGGGGCATAACATACATGAAAGACTCTATATTATTCACCTCACCTCCCCACATAACCTTGCATTTTTTTAATCTTTTCACTTAGTGAGAACAGAAAGATCACTCGTAAAGATTACAGGAAAAACAGCAGAATCTAGAAAATAGCATTTTTTTGTTTAGGAGTAAACAGGGGGTGGTTAAATCTGATTGTTTATCTCAAACTTTATACCAGCTTTGCCGTGGGCTTGTTCACAGATCTTCTCTCCTGCCATCAGGAGCCTCCATTTGCACAAGCATATGTCCCAGTAACAGGTCCTAGGTGTTCCCCTTGCAAATAATGTCTGAGCCCTGTAAATGGGGCTAAACAGCAAAAATGACTGACACAAACAGTGACAGGTAAGATATTAAACAGAACAATGGAGAATAGGATGGGTGGTTTTCCATGCAGAGAGCTGATATCCTTTTCCAAGTTAGAGCTGATGCTCATTCATCCTAAGAAAACAATGTTGATGTGCAATTCATTTTGAACAGACATGTACAATTTAATCTGGTTTGTTCTTTATGTTCAGTAGCGAATCTTTTTGGCAACTAGTACCTTGCTAATGCATAGGTCTCTCCCAGCCCAGTAACTATTAAGGAAACAAATAAGAGAACTTTATTTTTCAGCCAATGAAAAATATCCAAATAAATCCCCTTTTATCATTAGAAGAATAAGTTATCACCTATTTAAAAGGTAAATGCACACTCTAGATCATTCTTCTTTTGCACTTCTAGTGTAAATAGGTGTTTTACTCAGCCTACAGCTCTGCTGTGATCAGACCACAAAGCTGACAACAGAAGGGATGTTTATTGTCCTGCTACTGCCTCACTCAATGCTGTTGAGCTGCCCTGTATTAAAGAAACTTCAAGGCTGATTGTACTATTGCCTTGTACAGTAATGGCAGATAAATAAATGAAGTCAAGACCCGATAACACCACCCTGCCTTTAACTCTGCTTCTGGTTACCGAAGCCACCACTGTGGCCCAGCCTTGTACAAACTGGTAAAAGGAGCTTTGATGGCATGATGCATGTGGGTGGCTTGTTATTGGAAATTCAGAATGCTGTTGATTTCAGCCCAGGTTATTTTGTTTGCTGAACCTTTTGCGAGTGGTGAAGAAGCTGTCCCACTCGTGACAATACCATACCAGTGTTGGGAATATTCCCCATGCCTGGTAATGATGTTGCACGAATCAATGATTGAGGAGGAAAAGAAGTCAGGAATTATATCCATTGGCACTCCCTGCCAACGGGCTGCAAATTCGTTTAAAAAGCAGAGCCACAATGAAAAAGATCAAAAACAGTGACAGCCTGCAACTGACTAGAATTCAGCGAGGCTCAGGGATGGGAACGAGATAGCTGTAAACCACCTTTGCTCCTCTCTTAATTTAGTGCTGATCTTGTTCCAGTTTAAATTGGAGAATCCTGACGGCTGCTCTGAGTTATAAGAGTTGCCAGCATTCTCAGGAGGTTTTCTTCTTTCTGCTGTTTGCGAACTGAAAGTCACGCAAGGAAAGTAACTCGTGTCAATCATGGACTGGTATTCCTTTGATGCTGCCATTTACTTAAACTTTTATGCTATTTTAATATTTCACAGCTAACTTGTGACAAGGGCAATAACAATTAAATTAAAGCAAATAAACTGGTTGGCTTTAGATGTACCTTATCAATCCCAGTCATTCCACACATCTCTTAATGATTTTGCCACTGAACTGTCAAAGACATGATTAAAAAAAGGTGACTGCTGAAAGTCTCAATGCTGATGAATTTGATCCTGAGCACTCTTTCCCTACTCAGTGCAAATGCTAAGCAATTAATTCTTCGCCACGACTTATGCCACTGTCAATTAAAGCAGGGTCTGGCAAAAATTTCAAGAATTTTTGAAAGTAAAAAATACATTGTTCTGTGGTGTGTCACCATGCTGTGCTGGTTTTTGATCCAATAAAAATATGTGAAATGGGTAAAGAAGGAAAATAAGAATAGACATGATGTTTAAGAAGGCAGTTAGTCAGCACACTTTTTTGGTGATTTCTATAGTTTTTTTTTTTTTTTTAAAATAACATGCAGTCTGCCCACTCAGTGCTCTGCAATACATACTGGCCATCATCGGTGCGTGAAGATGAAATACAGCTTTCCCTTTGGTAGTGCAGTTCTATGCCTCTGCAGCGATGAAATTGGCTTGTTCTCCAGTTTCATCATCATGCTCCAAATCAAAAAGTCATTTAAGCATATACCTAAATCTGTTCTTTTTGAGAAAGGTCTTAAGGCCTCTGTGGTTTTAAGCATGTTCAAAAGGCAGTGATTGCAGTCTGGTTTACAAACGTGATCCAGGAATTTTCAAGATCAGGGGTGTTGTGAAGTGTATGCCAGGACCCAAAAGGTTTGATGCTGCAGTTTGAGTAGCTGAGCACCATTATATTCTACAGCCAGATATCAGTCCTGACTTCTAGACTTGCAACAACAAGTTGTTTCTACTCTTGTCTGGTTGTTGGCACGAAAAATGAATTATAGAACTTACTTTCAGTACTACTGGTAATTCCCTGGTTTTTCTAGATCTGGATTTAGTCAAATCACAGGAAATATTAGTTTTTAATTATTTCACAATTAGGAGTGTTTGTGAAGGCAAGATGGTGTGGGAATCACTTCCTTATTTGTACAGTTGCATTATTTTAGAGACGAAAAAAAGAGCACTTCATTCATCCTCACCAAAACCTTGTGAAAGGCTCTAAGAGAGTCAGTCTTCTGGAACTTCTGTTCATGTCTTAAAGAAATAATCATACTTTACACTTATATAGCACCCTGCATGTGAGGAAGTCAAAAAAGGCAAAGAAGAGCAGATTCCCGAGATTTTGACAGAAGAAACCAGAGAAATTCTCATGGGACTCAGAGAGTTGCTGAGCAGGAATAGAAAATAAAAAGAGTGAGAAGATATTTTTTCAGGTTCTGCATCTTAGCGAAAATAGAAGTTCTCTAGGGGACTTCTCTGAAACTTGTCACAAAACTGCGATCTAGCCATCCTAGGCTAATGACAGTCATCAATGAAACTTGATTTTCTTTCAACTGTCAGGTTGGAAGAAATAGCTAAAAGCAAGAGTGGAAAGATATATTCTATTTTATTTTCAGATTTTTGGGTTACTATTACCTGATGACGATCATTTTGCAGCAGATATTCAATTGATGCTATAACAGAATTTGCAAGGGCAACCAATCTGTCATGATTATGGTAGTTTCAGGCAAATCTATGAGGTTGCACAAAGAAATAACAATAATTTTTAGGATTCCTGCCTAGATGGTAAAGGAAGTACTTTAATTGTGGGAAACTCATGTCTTCTTGGAAGTTCTAGCTCTGTTTTGACCCCAGTACAAATGTAACTGCTACTCTAACATAAAATAACATAAGAAAATATTTTCCCTTTCCTAACATTTCTGTGTATAGTTTCAGAACTCAGTTCATACCTTGGCTTTTACAGTAGAAAGCAATTCAAACAACAGGAATCGGAAAATTGCTACCGCATTATTTCAAAAGATTTCAGAGTTTACATATGCTAAGAAAGGTTTCAGACTTTTTAAGCTTACTGGTTGTTATCACAAGCATAACAAATTTCATTTCCTTAATTAACCATCACTTTAAAAAGTTTACTGTTCCTAAAACTATTTTATTTTAACATCACTCATTTTTAACAGATGCCACAATTCAGAAAAGTTCTATAAATAAGGACACTGAGCAATTTAAAGCTGAACATTTTTCTGAACCACCTGGTTAAAAAATAATATTTATGTACAAATGTGCATTTAATGTAAAAATATTATCCTACAGTCACATTTTGTGTCATATAAAAGTAAAATTAACACCCTAAGTTTTGTTTATGAGACATTTTTTAATTTTGAAGTTATAGGAAAATGATAAATTATTTCAGCTATTCTATAAGTTGCTGTATATAATACAAAACATACGTTTTCTTCGAAAAATATCGAACAGGCTGCCTCTGCAAAATATAGACATACTGCCTGATTCTTCCAAGGTTAGCAGTCCTGGGAGTTGAGATTTGGCTCCAGCAGATGTACAGCTAAAGACAGGATGTGAAATCAGACTCTTTGGGTTTGGGTTCTGAGCCTTGTAAAAAATGAGGAATTTTGTGTTTGGGTGTCTGCATCCATAACCTGTTTCACCGAGGGGAACTTTCATCTGTGTACCCAAGGTGGCATAAGATCATTCTGCTGCACCACCACTTCTGGGGAGCCTGGCTTGTCAGGATAGGCACAGACCACTGAAGAGTCACTCTTTGATATGCTTCAATACATTATCCTCCCCTCAACCCTTTTTCTTTTTCGGTTTGCACATAAAAGCGGGTGAGACCCGAGCAGTAACCCTCCAAGACGTTGCCATGTCAGGCACATACACCTTCATCCAAACAGCATTGGAACAAAGTGCTGATGCAGACCTCCAGTGTGGTGTAAGACATGCTCTTCAAATGCTTCTAAACAGAAGCTATTCCTTTGCTGCCTTTTTTTGTTCCTACCATTTTAGCAAACTGCCCCTCTTAATTTCTTTTTCCTTTTCCCGGCACCAAACTCAAGCATCAGTAACAATAGATTATCAGTCAGTCAAGGGAACTGGCTTTCGGCTCTGCTGAAGTGCCTAACCTCCTTCTCACCTCTTTCTGCTGGGCTTCTGTGGCCTCCAGTGGTGTGAGCTGTCATGGGATGGAAAGGCTGACATGATCTTAGGTTTTACCGACGGTCTGCTTGGAGAGTATCAACAAAGTTTTCACACATGCTGCATCACGCTGGTTGGTGTAAAAGAAACAAATGGTCGTTTCCCCCTCCATGACTCTTGTCTTTTCCAGTTTCTTTGTTCCTGGGTCTTTCCCTTCAATGGGTACAGATTCTCAGCCTGCTTGTACACTTGTCTTTCTTTCCATGCGTAAGCTCATGACAAAGAACATGCAGGTTTGTCCCTGGAGTCAGGAAGGAGGTCATCTACGCTGGTGCACAGGTCATTGTTGTGAGACCAAGAAATGCAAATCTCAGCATGCCCCTCATGTTGCTGCATCACCACATTCCTCCCACTTGCCAACGAGCCTTTTTCAGAAAGTTGTCCTCAACTCTTATGACATTGATTATGTCAGGGCTGTAATTTGTACAAGCTTCTTCCCAATCAAATAATTGCCAGGCAAATGCACGGCCTTGCTGATGCTTTAATAGCTAAAATAAAATTGTTGCATCTACAGTGCTCTAAGGATTAGGAAAAACAGCACAGAAATGTCAAGTTCTGTTGCAGTTATTACTACTACTGATGCTGCTACTGCTGCTTCTGCTCTATGAGGGCCAGGACCTCTCCCACCTCTGAATTTCATCCAGATTTCCATAGTGCAGCAACAAGACAACATCTGCATGAAGATGAAGTTCGGAGGCCAACAAAAAAATTTTACCATGACAATTCTCCAGACATTATTTCATCTACATATAAAATGGGAAACAGCGAGGCAATAGTGTGCTGGAGGATGGTAAGCTTTGATTTAACAGACTTACGTGCCCCTTTTCTACACAGACAGGTCAAACACAGCCAATGAACATAACACTGAGCTTCAGAAAGCAGTGAGTGCACTCCCCTTACCTCTGTGAGCACCAGGCAGCTGCTTCCTGGGCTTTATTCATTCCCAGGAAATGGTGGAATACTGCTAGGTCTCCTCACAGTTTACTTTTGTTTCTGCATTTCCCTTTAATCTCTCCAGACACGGTATTTTGAAACCTGATGTTTCAAAGCTCTAAGTGTTGTGTCATGATTGTTTCAACAGCGCTTAAACGTCATTCCTGGAACTTGTTTGATAAGACTTGGTGTTTCTGGAAGTATTATGTGGATCACAGAAGTTATATAAAGGCTTGAGGCATGCTATCAATAGCGAGAAGTGCAGAAGAACCTCAGACACATGCATTTCAAAGGCACCAGGAAAATTGTTTTATCCAGCAAATGTTCTCCCAGTGTCTTCCTGAGGCCTTAAAACCGTAGTAACGGAGATCTCCTGACTAGTGACATTAATTCCAAATGGACAAAAATTACATCCTTTCACCCCATTCTCCAGAACACAGGAAGATCTTTGGTGTTGCTAGTTTGCCTCCCAGCAGTAGGAGACAGATCTCAATTTTCTGAAACTGACATTGGTTCATAAAGCTAAAACCTACCCAATACACATGTGTAAACCTGAAATCACAGAGATCTTTTCTTTCTCAGTTGCAGTCAACCTTTTAGGGCATGTTTAAAGAGCATTGATTTTCCAATGACCACAGACATAAGAGATAGCAGGTAAATCTTGCCAGAGCTAAAACTTTTCTAGCATGCATGCACACACATGAGAGACCTCTGAAAAAATGCTGCCTACCAGAAAGGGCCAACTAAAATAAAACGTTTCCCAGGAATCAAAGCAAAGAGAAGAAAAATATACTAGATCCCCTTTAAAAGCTTATCTGGAAATGAAACAAAGCTTTTATGTGAATAAATATCTAGTGAACCCAAAGATGAAATTTTTTAGGTGACCTGAATAGAAGAAAAAGAGTAGATCAGTTAAAAATTGATTAAAAAAAAGAAAATAACCCTAAAATATCTTTTAAAAACCAGCTGAGTCCCTGACAAAGGGAACTGAATTAGTTAAAAGGAATAATCTGATAAAAAATACAATTATGGTACCCCAAGGTTATCTGTTTATCAGATTTCTATTGTACACTTTCCGTGTGTTCTTCTCCTTGCACCTCAACAGATCCTTCCCAATATTTTAAGCAATTTCTCTGAGCCCATAAGCATCCTTCCTGTATTTTTCTATGGCCCAGTATTTCCTCATATTTCTGTCACAGTTTTCTAATGCAGCAGTCTGCAGTTAGAGCAGAGAGTGCCAGTGAAGCTATTTCCCTCTTTGGACACACAGGTCCCTCTCTCACTTTTAGAACTCTTTTTCTTTTTTCTTTTTTTCAATGCAAAGTTTCTATGATTTCCGGTCACCAACTATGAGCATCTGGATGTTAAATTCACCAGTTAGATCTGTAAAAATAATACATTTAAGAAGAAAATATATATATTGCTATTTTAAGTGTATATATCCTTAATTATATGTATTATTAAAGATAATAATATAGAACAATAAGACATATTAATAAGAATTGCACTCGGTATGTAGCTGCATGGTTAATAATTCCTAGACATAATTCCACCTTGTGCTTGCTGTTCTTATCAATGTTGGGAAACCAGTCAGAAGTTATAAGAAGGTTGATGGTTCCAGCCCTTCCTGCCTGGTGGTTTGCACAGATGACGATGTGAACATACCCTGCCAGAGAATCAGATGTTTTGTTTTTCTTCTCCTTGGGGTGACCATTGTCTCCAGCTGGTTCTATACAGAATGAGTCATTAATTAAACCCGGATTCTTTGCAAGTGGCCTGTTGCAGGGCTGTGGTTTATTCTTGCTTGTTCTGCTACCACAAACAATATTTTGGGGGATTTCAGGCTGACGTTATTTTTATGATTTCACATTTTCTCCACTCTTCCTTCTGCCGCAAGTATTCCTCTAAGAGACAGAAAGTGAAAGGCTTGGTTAAGAAAAACACAGCCACCTCCAAAGTGCTAAAACTGCAATAAACCCATCATCTCTAACAACAGCGGAGCATGAAAAGATAAAAAACAGCCTGCCAAGAATGTAGTAACCACCCATTCACTTTTAAATGCTCTCCACACTTCAATGCACAGACCTAATTACTTTTCTGCATTCCCAAATCCACTTTGCAGCGCTGCAATCAGAAACCTGGCGTTAAAATATTTTAGACTCTAAGGATCAAGACTAATTATGGGCCTAAGCTGCACCTTTTGGTTTCCTTACGAACCAGCCTCCCCCCCCTCCCCCAGCCTCTCCACCCCCTTCCCTTCTTTTGGGATGCTTTAAAGCACGCTCCACTAGAAGAAAGGCTGTCCAGTCTCAGTCGGGGGTGAAGTAAAGAGAGAATAAAACAAAAAGCAACTCAGTCCAATTCAGTAAGCTTCAATGAAGCTGGTATATTTAATGTGAGCCCAGGGTTAGCCTACAGAATTGTGGCAGAATGCAATATTCTCAACAAAAAAAGATGTGTTTAAAGTCGGGCAAGGCCCCATAAGGCTGTTGTTGGTGTTTAAGCAGTACACCGAGGTATTTAGCTCTGAGGGTTTCTAAACATTCCAGCTGAGAATAAAACCACAGCTTTACAGTAGCTTCTTAAAGGTTTGGGGGGCTGGGAATGTTCCCTCCCCCTTGCATTGAAAAGTCAATAAACAGTAGGAAAGATCATGTCATAACAAAGATGAAGCCACCTATTACAGGGTATAGTGATGGCTAATGGCACTACTAGAAGAACTAATCCCATATATTTAATGCTGTAATTGTTATAATAATATCACAGTTATTAGAACACCCAGGTGTGGGGCATTTTTCATTTTGTGCAGCATGAAACCACTGCCGACCATCCGCCCTTCCTACAGTGGGTGCTTGCTAAAATATGGGAATATTAGTTGATGATGTCAAGGATCTGGGCGTCAGCCTGAACCCCAAGCGCATTTTCTGTTATGTCTGTCTTACTTTTCATGGCGTTTACCAAGTTATTTTAGGTCATTTTTTCTGGACCTAAGCTCCTAAAAAGCTTTCATTCATGTTGTACAATTATCTGCAGAAGTTGGCACTGGTGTTTCACCTTGCAAAGCACTTCTAGTTCCACTTATTTAATAACAGTAATAATAAAACAAGTAACATACTTGGTACTGGTCACCATGCAGCTGGTGACCCTGTTTGAAGGACCTTAATGAGAATAAAACCCAAAGAAAATATTTAAATCTCTGAAGTCTCCCTTTCTTTCCTTTATATACACCACAATAGGCTCATATTATTATGAATCCCATACTTATGGGCACCTAAATGTTTTAAACCTGGGTCCAGATTAGGATGATCGAAATTAAACAGTCATCTGCAGCTGCTGTTACAAGGGGAAGGGTTAAAACAACAAGGCGGTCTGTGGGGTGATAGTTCACATGAAGGTTTAAGAAAAATAATAAGGGAGTTAGCAGAGAGCATGCACATTGGCTTGCAACTACCAATTAACCCTCCTTGTTAGATAGGTAATTTATTCCACTCAGCAGCATCAAATATCAGACAAAAAGGTGGCCAAAACAGTAATTATCTTCATGGAATTCAAAGGCTTGAAAGCCATAATTCCTAAGAAATAAAAACAGAGTTCTTTTCGTAGTATATGCTTCATCTAAAGACTGTAATAAGAGCCAGGCCCTAGCTGTGACCCTTTACACTTCAAGGTGAAAAAGTAGGTTAAAGAAAGTAATGGCAATAATCACGGGGCTTTTCTACATAAAACAGTCTCTGAGTGGAGGTCAAAGATCAAACACTCGGGGCACTACCTGCGTCACACAAAGATCTCTTCCACAATAGAAATGAAGAGCAGGACTGACAGGAAAGAGCAACAAGACTAATCAATTCTGAAAATATTAGGAAAAGAAAGAGACAAAACCCCCCAAATAATGCAGATTTTGAAAAGTCTGGATGAGATTAAAAAGAAGTGCATCCATTCTCACCTTATGTTTTTGAAAAAATGTAAGTCTGAGGGTTTCCTGCACTTCACAGAGAGCTTCTATCAGGAATGAATGTTAAGTATTGCCATTTCATCTTCATCCTCACCTACCAGCTACATTCTTTTGCACCATCTGAAATGAGTTTTACATTCTTCTTCATACCAGTTTGGACACTTTTACAGAGAACTGAAGATGTCTAGCTCTCAGGATTATATTCTAATTTTTTGTTGTTACTAAGCCTTTGGATGATTTTTGCACCACAACAAGTAATATCCCCATTCTGATCTTGTATGAGTTATGTGAAGAGATATCACAGTAAGTGATACACACTTCTTCTGCCTCCCATCACTGTGTTTGAGAGTTGAAAGGTAGATCCCCACCATGACACGTAAGAGCTCCCTGGACTTGCTGTATACCCTGGAGGGCATTTTGTCAAGGACTTCATAATAAAGATATTCCTTATTTTTCACTTGAGAAGGTTAAGACATGCAGCCAGTTGTCCAGTTTAAATTGTCCTTTATTTTACCACCAGATAGAACACTTATAGGCTGCATTTTAACATGTGAATACAACTCCACTGACTTTACCAGTCTTTCTTCCTTTCTTAATGCTGGGCAGATGTTAAGATACTCTTACTCTGGAGTAAGAGCAAACTTCTCAGCAGTGAGCAGGATCCAGTACCAGGAGAATGGAAGGAACTTGCCTGGCTCAATTTTTTTCCTTTG
This sequence comes from Rhynochetos jubatus, assembly GCA_027574665.1. Lineage (NCBI taxonomy): Eukaryota > Metazoa > Chordata > Aves > Eurypygiformes > Rhynochetidae > Rhynochetos > Rhynochetos jubatus. The sequence continues at coordinate 20,698,733 of CM050690.1, forward strand.
GTCTTCATTCAGTTTCAGTTTTCTAGGTATCTACCCATTCCCTCTGATAATTCTTTCAAGTGAGCCATAAGATGAGATGCTTATCTGCTCTATGAGCTGATTGGTGGACCCCCATTCCACCTTGAAGTTTTGCTGTGAGATATAAAGACGATGGTGTAAGACATGCAGCATACAGTGCTCAGGTACAGACAATGTGCTATCAGCATGGAGTTGTGTGTTCTCGATAAAAAGGTTACTGCAAACATTACCTTTAAGACTTATAATACAAATGACGTGTAGCATTAATTGGCCAACCTTTTAGCTGATGGCTGACTAAGTTGTCTTTGTGACTTCTGAATGAATAGCAGAATAAAAATTTTAAAAAGTAAAAATTGAACATTATGTTTCTGGCACCACTGATGATGTGTGGGGTGATTTTATGGGGAACTTTAAAAGTCACATACTGTATAACTAATGCTCCCTATTCCCTAGGTAGAATACAACAAAATAATAAGTGCATACAGTATGATTCCCATTTTTTTTTTGCAGATGGTAGTAATGACAAAAGACTTCTCTCATTCTTTGCTACTACTACAGAATAGTCAAAAACTCCTTGGATGTCGGAACATTTTATATCATATAATCTAATAATTCACTATAGCATCAGGTCACAGAAGGCTGATTCATCTATCTGACACATTCAACTATCTATTAGATATATGCTAACCCTTATGCCCATACTGTACAGAGCACATTCTGTAAAAACTGAAGGAAAATATGACTTGACTTTATTTTTTCTAGCGGGTCAGAGAGGTCACAGGGGTGAAAGGCAGAAACATAGGTGCATTGTTCATCTAATATTTATTATGTTGAGTGCATACAGATTCTGCGAACAATTTCTGTTTGCTGAAGTGCATCCCCAAGATTTTAAGACAGACCAAGAGAATCTGAGACAGAAAAATACATTCATTTATTCTGCAGTATTACTTCTTGGAAACTCGCTGTCTGAATTTTCTTCACATACAGACCTTAAAGCATACCCTAATGTATGTCACCACAGATATAGACTTAATTATTAAATTGCCTTTAATGTGTTTAAGTCAAATATTTGCATTCATTGTCAGATATCAGAATTCACTTCCTTGTGATGTAGTTTCAATTAGCAATTATTGTCTGACGACTCCTTAGAAAAAGAGGCCCTAACAACCACCACTCTAGAAGGTATAATGATGGCTACATTGGCCTATTGTTTGAGATCTTGGCCAACTAGCAGAAGGTCACTGAGCTTCATACCATTGATGTGATCTGACTGAGCATGAAGTTAAAATTATAGTCTCACAATGAGCTGTGATGTTTTGGGTTGCAAAGTCTGCAATTAGCCACAATGTGACCTTCATGTTTTATCCTTTAAAAGCAGAGTTACATTATTGATTATTATTCCTGGCATTGCTGTAGTTTATTAGTTTTGTCAGATTTATTTTATATTCGGTTATTTGCCACATGAGGATTATGTGGCAAGTCATGGAGTATGTGCCACACTTTTTTTATTACAGCAGATGTTCCTAAAATAGATGTAAGCATCTCTGCAAAAAGCGGCCCCTCTGTGCCAAATTCCAGCTTGTGCTAATGTGGGAACCCAGTAGGATGAGAGAAAGAGTATAAAGAACCTTTATCCATTGCTGCTGGAATGACAGTTTCTGAATTTTGAAAACGCACTGCAGATTGCGGTGAGTTGCAAAAAGAACAGGGATGACTGAAAACAAATCTTGGGTTTGCCCCTCTCTTTTCCATTCTATACCCCAGGGCACAATTTATGCCACTTATTAATGAAATGCAATCTCTCCCTGACTGTAATGCTGGAATGTTTCGGCAAAAATTAAACAATATACTGTATAAAGAATTTTTGTCTAATATACATAGACTTAAACAAATGGCCATATTTTTTCCCCAGATGGACTCATTTGGGATGTGGTGAAAGTACCTAACTCTATGACCTTACATCTCCTACCATATTTCATTCCATTATTCTCAATGCCGCCTTCAGGGTCATGCAAATCTTTCAAAAATCTCATTTATTCTTCCTCTGTATTGAAGTTGCCACCAAAGCATCTGCTACCGTCACACACTGATTTCTTTGTCTAAACTTTAATAAGAATCTTAAGTAAGTTTGTTCATAAGAATGAATCTTGCAAAATCTCAGTAAAAACTTCCCTCCAAAACAGTAATTCAGTTTAAACCATTTTAGTCTTTGAACTCAACAGGGAACAATGTTTCTTACACCAGCTTCAGCTCCTCCAGCTTCACCAACGATTTTTACATGTCACACTGTCAGGTACTTTGTTGAAGCCTAGTTAGTTGCGATTCATCAAATCTATTTTGTCCAAGAGAGTTAGTTATCTTTCCCAAAAGATAACTGTCAGTTATCTGTCAGTCTGTCTCGCAGGATCCTCCTTCAGTTGCTCAAGTTGTACTAAAGCCTGTTTTTCATGTGATATCGAATGAATCAGATGACTGGCCTCTAAAATCTGTTCTGGTGCTTATATTAAAATAAAAATAGGTTATTTTAAGGCTACTTGATGAAGTAGGATTGTAAGGCTGAGCAGAGATAACCTAGACTGCCAGGAGGACTAGCAGGCTTTGCTATGCCCATTTCTGACTGTGGAGGTGGAAAAACTAGTTTGAACTTCCAGGAAGGTTTTAGAGATGAAGTCAAACTCATGACCCTGAATCTATAGAGAGAGACAAAATTTGCTTCCCCCCATGTGAGCAGAAGCACAAACTTTTCTAATACCACATTCAGCTATGCTCCCTGTTTTTCAAATTCTGTTACTCCAGCATGTACCGTGTCTCTGGCAAGTTTTCAACATCTTCTGGGAAACTGTGCCATTTCCCTCAATGATGTGTAAGTACTATCCGATAGGACGTGTTGCTATTTTTAGGACAAGCAGCCACAAAACAGTTAGGAAATTCAGAGTAGCATTGTAATTTCCAGGCCCTGGTTACAGAAACTGAGCATCCCAAAGCAAGCTACCTTCTGTCACCAATAAAAGGTGAGCTACAGGAAAGTCAGAGAACTGTGTGTAGTAGACCAACAACAAGCTAAAACTCCTACCCACCATCCACGTTTAAACTTGCGTAACGATAAGAAGTCATGATGGAGCAGTTTTGATTTCACAGAGGTCCAGTCAGGAGTAGCAGTTTGCAAAGGGAATGCAAATGGATTACAAAAATTGAAGGAAGAAGGGGAAAGAGAGCAAGATGCTGTACTAGCTGAGTGTAGAACAAATTGTTTTGGTGAGACTTGGAGAGTGGGTCAGAAGCAGTTTTATGTAACGCAGTGACTTCAGTATAACATTTGTGACAGCCAACAACAAACATTCTTGAAAAAGAGACTAGTCCCACCAGAGATGTCCTGTTTTACTAGCAACATTACAAATCTCTGCAACTGCAGAAGAGATCTTCAGGGTAGAAGTTCTACCAAAGAGGCTTGTGGGGTAATGAGGTAATAGGCCATGTGTTGTGTGACAAATCAGCTCAGGTTGGAAGGCAGCAATGATATGACCCTGTTTGGCAGCATGGAAATGCAGAGAGATTAGATTCCACCTGCTGTCACTTAAGCTTTTGCATCACTTGTGATTGCCAGGATATCCACAAACCTACACCAATAAAGAGATGAATATGTTTTCTAAATTGGTTTGTAGCATTTTATAACAAGTTTATTAAGGGTTTAGTCCAAGTTATTCAGTTATTTTTAAAGATTAAAGGGCAGTTTATTGTTGACTGCTAAATTGTTCGTGTTGAAGTGTGCTTCGCAAATATTTCTCTGGCTCATAATATTTTTCCTCTGCCTTTGCTGTGATGAGTTCCAAGCACATGCTCCAGGTACATGCTCATATCACTTTGCCTTTTTCTTTCCCTTCACCTCATTCCTGGCTCCTGCTTCACACCTGAGTTTAGTCCATAGGCATGTGAATATATATCCTTCCAAGCAGGGGTGTGCTTCTGTAGCTCTTTTCTAGTGAAGTTTGCCCTTCTCCAGTTGATGACAACCTCTTCAGTGCCAGTGCTCTTCAGTATGGCTACCCACAGATGGTCCCCCTTGCAAAGGTCTATCCAGCGCAACCTCTGTGAGTGGAAACTTTTACGCTGCATTCAGACAAATAATGAATTTCACCTTGTTTATATCACTTGGACACTTTTGTAGATTAGATTCAATACCAGTTGCGGTTGCTCAGCAGATCTGAAAAAGCAGGTAAATTATGGAATATTGACTTATTTGAATTATAAAAGCTCCAAAGAGATGCTCATAGATAGTTTGTGGAGCCAGCTGTAAAATAACTGTTATAATGAAATCTTAAATACAATGGGCTATTGTGTTCAACACAACAAAAGCAGCAGATTAAAAAAAGCCTCCTCTGGTATGCAATGCTCCGTCAAAGTTACTACATCTGGACACTGGTGGGTATGAACTTAGAGATGAGGACTACTTTCTGCAAAGTGCTGTTACTTGTGATTCTGTGCAGCTCAAACAGCTTTCAGAATCTGCATTGTCAAATTGTTTCAGGGATTGGTTGGAAGTAAAAATAAAACTCTTCCCAAGCTCATGCCATCACTCTAACTCCCCTTGGAATACCATGGAACCAGGTCTTTCCAGAGATGGTTAGGAAACAGCAATATTTCCTGAAGCAGGTCTGCCCATCTAGACAGAAAAAAAAATAATCCACCACCACATCCCACACTGTTTTCTAATTTCAAAACACATGGCGTCCTCTATTTTGCTGCCTACACTGCCAGCCATGTCAGGCTGCATCTCACTGCAAAGCAGTCTGACTGAAAACCAGGAATATCATGCTATCACTGGGATGCTCAAATCAGCCACTGCCCTGTGAGGAACACTTCTCATGTTTTCCATGAGCTCCTAAAGCTGTAGTCCTTAAAGAGCCCTGACAAAACCTAACCCCTCCTTTGCTGACACTGAGGTGCTCAAAGGTCCGTGACTGTGGAGAATATTTCTGGGCCATCTTTGCTGCTCTGGTGCACTCCAAAGGGTTTCCAACCATAGCTGGGTGGGCTGAGGATGTCCCTTGTCTCCACTGGCATGGGGTGGGAGCAGAAGAAAACCCATACCCCGGGAGCAACCCTTTTCCCAACCACAGTCGCTTATGGGGAATGTGGTGAGCTTCTGGAAAGCTGCTGAAAGACCCAGGAATTCACTCAGCCTTGTTTGGAAAAGGTGGAGGTGTTCTGTGCTCTGCACCATATTTTTTTGTTGCTTTTCTGATTGATTTTTCATGTCTGATAGCAGATGGGACAAAGTAGTGGGGGATCTGAGTGCTGGCCTCTAATTGATTCTTTTTTTTCTGATGGTTTGTAAATGAAGGGATGGCACAAGAGGGACACCCTCGTGTTGGTCTGATGCATTCCAGTATAGGAGGGCAGTCACTCCAAGGGAGACTTAGCAGCCTCTTCGTTTGTGGGCAATATTTCAGCTGGTGTGTAAGAAGGGGAAAATTCACACCCATTGATACATATTCTCACATTTGGGTTTTTAAAATAAGCCCGCTTACCCGTACACAAGGCCGTTTGCAGAACGAGCACCTGCCTCATATATTTCCTGTGTAACCTTGAGGGTTTCCAGTAAGGTAATTCTCATGCTGGGATGAGCTAATCTAGCACAAAATGTTACACCTGCTTCGTTCTGCTAACAAATAGTCCTCTGCCTGCTGAAGACTGCCTGACCTGACTTATTATACCTTCCCCATCAGCAGAAAGACTCATATCATCACTGGGCCAAAGGTGAATTGCCTGGAGACAAAGTTGGAATGAATTTTTTGCAGTCCCATTTCACCAGACATTCAAACCACTTCATCCTGAGAAGCAAAGACCTTTAACTCTGTCACATTTATATATGCTTATAAGGATGGAGCAGGTTCTCCCCGCAAATCTACTCTGGGTGAAGGTATTGAAACAGGTAAGCCAGAGGAGAGGGTTTTTGTCTCTCTTTTACCTTTTGTTCAACAACACTATCACCCAGAAGAAGAAGAGATATGGAAGTCCACCGTGGTGCTAATGCTCCCCGTATCTATTAACATCTCTGGAATAAAATGCCTATGGTGTATGCTAATGCCATAATGCATACTAAAGAATGAAGATATTCAAATGCACATACAGCGATGGGTTATGTGGGGACAGCAAGGAGAGGAATAAAGGAATTGTATGCCTGTATTTGGCTTCTGGTCCAGAAAAATATTGAGATATTTCTGGCGATGCCAGATTTCCATTTGAAATGTTGCTTTGTATTTATAGTTTTCTTAATCCCTAAAGCAAAAGAAGCTAATATTCATTTAAAACCCAATAACAATTAAAATCCCCAATAACAATTAAAACCTACAATGAACAACTGCTCTAGCTTTGTTTATTGCACGCATAAATAATCATACTTCAATGAACATGTTAGTATCTATGATCTCTTCCCAGATTAAGGTTGCCTCGAGACGGCTTGCTTTGGCTACTGTAAATGTGACATGAATTACACTCAGGAAAATGTGTCTTACATGCTGGGTTTGAAGTAAATTATTTTCTTCTAATATACCTACACAACTGTCACAAGGAATTACACTGCAGATTTAGTGATGTTAAGTGTCAATTGTAATTTGGTGACAGCCATTTTATTGGCTATGCATATTGCTCTGTGAGGACCTGCTTCTCAGTATGGAGGCCACCGTATCATTAAAAACCAGTGATCCTTCACTGATGACATAATTTGACTGGCAGAGAGAGGAGCAATGAGGGGCTTGCTTCCACCTGCATGGAATCTGCTGTGTGTCAGAGATGAATTTGCCTTCAAATTAGAAACAGCACAGCAGACTGGTGGCTGTGATTTTCCTTGATTTCTTTTAAGGAGTTTCACTGGAATGGTTACTGAGCAGCTGATAGGAGTCTGCATTATTATGTCAAACATATATATTATGCAGCCTGTAAACATTTCAAATATTTTTAGCCACAATATACAGTGAGTTATCAGTGAAATACTTTCAGTTGAATTGAGCCACATGCTTCCCCTCACCCCACCCTACTGCACACTTATCCATCCATCCATCCATCCATCCATCCATCCATCCATCCATCCATCCATCCATCCATCCATCCACCCATCCTTTTGTCCACAAATCTGCCTCTGCGATAGGCTCTGGGTAATAAATTTATGTGTTAAAAAAGAAAAAAAAAATGTGTTAACATAAAACCAGTGTTTCAACAGATAAAATAAATCATACAAGCTGTGTAAAAATTTAGAGTAAGAGCAGAACCATAATCATACATTCTGAAAATTTTATAAACTGACAATTCAAGTTATGTGTTTTATGCTAATACACATAGTGGTAGGTTCTAACAAACTGTGATTCACACATAAAGAGTAGAAAAGTTGAAGGTATTATATATATAATATCTATTTTTCACATGTACATCTTTATATATACATTATGTACTTATTCTGAGAAAGAGGAAATAGATTCTGAGACTTTCTTAGCAAATTTAAATCAATATAGCTGCCTTTCCGTTTTCAGTATTTAAATTAAATTTTTTGCTGCAAGGCACTGCAAGGAACAAAGCAAAGTACCTTAAAAGAAAGTGTTTCCCTAGTAATTTCACCTCATTTCACACCTATTTGGCAGCTTTTCTTAGCCAATTGGTTTCATTGAAAGTGCTGACAATGTTCACCTATTAGAATTGTCCATACGGTAAGGTGTGCTTTCCCCTTAGATTCACTTTATTAACTTTAAATGTAGAAAATAACTTTTTTTTTTTTCTTTCTTAAGACTACCAACATTCCTCAATATACAATTTTTCTATCTCCCCATTTTTCACACTGGTGGTTCTATTTTTTTTTTTTTAAATCTTTACTGAACAATAAATAGCATAAATTATTCAGCCAATTGCAGTCCAGTAGCATAAATCATACTCTAGCAGACATGCTACTTATGACACATGCTTTGTCTAAGAAAAACATACCACTGAAGGTTTAATCAGAAGCTCTAAACATTTCAGACTTACTCAATTTTATTCTTGGCAAAACCCACTGTTTTTTGCTATATCTTCCAAAGCTTTAGAGGAATGTTCATTTTTCCCATGAGAATATTGAGGCTATTTTTACCCACTCCAAGAAAGGGGAGGGTGTTAATAAAAGAGCACTTTCCTCAAGAAAAATTCAAATGGGATTGGCAAAAGTTCTTGCTCTTGAAAGCTCATTTCAGAGGCAGCCTTGGATGTTAAGTGCTTCCTATATGATGAAGTATCGGGACTTGCATACTGTCCCTTTTGAAAGCATAAACAGCATGTACGAAAACATAACCTTTTATGGGATAAAAGGTTTCTTAAGATTTTATTAGCACAATTTGAGAAAAAAAAAGCCCTGGAACAAATACCTTCCTGTTTTGATGTCTTGATTAAATAAGTCCATTAGATGTTTAGGCACAACTACCCTTCACCTAATTTAGAATAATGGTTTTATACAGCTGGCAGTGTTGAATAACCACTTACAGAACCAAACCATGGGTTTAAATGGTAAATGGAAATTTCCTTTGGTTCTGAGGAAGTATGAGCTTTGTTGCTAGCTATTTTGAAAATTATTTTTGAAGAATATCTGCTTCATTATTAGGATTGCCTTTTTTATTTGAGTGCTGTAGAAGCCTAGAGCCTTATGGAATAACCACTCCATTCTCTACCATGTTCCCCAAATTAATATCTACATTCTAATATGAGATCTTGCAATGGGTCTATTCAGGGAATTTATCCTGCAAATCCAGTCAATACGGTTCTGTTTTATTGACTGCAGTACTTTTGTTTCAGCATCATCTACAATGTCAGCTGAGGTCCTGGAATAAAGCTCTGCTTTCTGGATGGCTACCTCTTGCATAGCCAAGAAAAACACTGTTGAGTCAAATTTATATAAAACAGCAACCTGAAAAAATGCTGGAATAACAGAATGGTGGGAAGAGAATTGCAGATAAACTACTGTCATCAGCACACTGCAGAGCTCATGCATAGTTGTGTGAACACAACACAAATTATGAGTAGTTTTCAACTAAGGAGCAGAACATTTAAAATATATAGGCTCACGATCTAGCTGACCTTATCCACCAGATGAAAACAATCTGAAAAAGTAACCGTATATAGAGACAAAACAGCTAACATGTCCTTTTAAAGAATAGATGTTTTTGTTACTTTTAAGTTCTGGCTGAAATGAAGACAGCTGAAGAGAGAAGGACCAGATGCAGAATGCCTATGCCAGTTTTTGTTATTTTAGGTCATACTAGTCAGCACCAAATAAAAAGGAACATAAGTATTGACATCTTAAATCAAGTCTGTGGTCCACTGAGCCTCATAGATACTTTAGCATAAAAGAAAGGATGCGCCAGTAGACACGGTGAGTGTATCTGTTACCTACTAGTATTTCTTCATGCTTCCTCAGAGTGGGTGATTTGCAGAAACCTTTGAGTTCAAGATAGTATATTCATTCGACAAATGTATTTGCATTATATATATTTGGATTATTATAAGCCTTGTTTGCATGTACCCAGTCAGTCCTATGTGAGTCTTGTGAGGTTTGGCCTCAGAGGTATTGTGTTGAAGCTCCACGACATCATGGCAGGCTGAGCAAATGTTTCTCTTTATTAGTTCACCTTAGTAATATTGCAAAAAGAAATCCAAAAGTAGCACAAAGCTCCCATTATAAACTTACTGACAGGCGCAGAAGAAAAAAAACCCCGCTTCTCTGCCTAAACGACTCTTATTACATTTAAAAAAAAGCAACCAAACAAAAAGCAAATATAAAATGTATGGGAGAGAGAGGAGATTCTCCAACATATTTTGCTTCTCACCAAATGCCACGACAAGGTTGGAGCACACTGCTCTAACGTTGAAGGAGTGTAAAGAGCATGAGGAAAACATAGTGACATTCCCTCTCGCTTAGCTGCTCACACCAAGCCTTCCAGTCCACCACTTCATTCTGTCACCGTGACCTGTTTTGCCCAGACCCTTATTCTTCCCTAGTCCTGTGAAAATCGCTACTAGAGCAAAGCACTGTGTGAAGATTTAAGCGTGGAAGCAGCTGAGCAGAGAGACAGAAGCCCGGATCTTCCAGGCCTGTTGTGCAAAATGTCCCTTGCGCAAACTGATGTTTGAATTCCGCAAATGTGAGCACTAATGCACAATTCCAGCCAAGCACTGCTTATTCATTTAAATATAATTTTCCCTCATCTAAAGGACCAGCATAGAGAAGGAAGGACAAAGGTTTGTAACCTGATGATTTTGGAAAAATTTTTCCCCCTTGGACCAGTTTCAAAGGCAGGCAGTCATTTGTCCTCATAGCGCTGTAACTCAGTCTTAAGTGTAAAGATTAAGAGCAGGATCTTTTTTTTAAATGTTTACAATGAACGTAAGAATAACACAGCATATTGTTGTTGATGGGTCCTGTACATAAAACTAAAAAACACCAGGTCCTAAGTGTAAAGTAAGAGTCAAAGATCTTGTATATGGTCTTCAGACCTATTAATAATGTTCAATTGTGTTTGAATTAATGGTGATATCTGAGATCACGGTGACTGGAATTCAAAAACAACAGATGTAAAGAAGCCACAGATTATGTGAAAGGGGTCAATCTGTATTTACTTAGTATATTATATGTAGATTTTTACTCATAAATAAGGACAAGTAAATGTGAGGTGTTTGAGGTGAAGAAGGTGCCAGCCAAATTAGAGCAAAAACTTTAAGTGACATTTTCTTTACTATTTTTGTATGCTTTCATGTTTTTTCTTTTCAAATATTTTAGAATTCTGTTCCAAGTAAACCAGTTCTCAAAAATACCACAACCGTTAGGAAAGGGCAGGACTCAGAAGCACATAGGTATCAAACCACCTCCAGGATTAAAGCAAGTTCAAGTAGGGTCATACCTTTCTCCTGAAAAAACCTGTGCCAAACGATGCTACCACAAAACATCATGAAATCCACATCAAACCGTTTTGTGTAATGAAAGCATCACTTCTTAATCCGCAGCTTTCTGTTGAAATCTGAAACTGAACCCACAAAACTGAGCTGAAGCATGCCAGAGAAGAGTCAGAAGACCACAAGCATGTATAGCTTCCACTTTTTACAAACTTGTTTGGAATAAAGACTTTCTTCCGGTCGTTGAATCATGACTTTAGATAAGAAAATAGATTTTTTTTTTTTTTTTTTTGACAGGGTCTTGTCTAGGAAGTGAGAAACCTGGGATCTGCTCAGAGCAGTGCATTCTGTAAAATACATCTGAATGTTTTTCTTCAATTGTTCATTTTCTGGAGTGGTCAAATTCTAATTTTTTTCAACGTAGCTTCTATTTTATTTTCTATGTTCCAAGAGGTGACAAAGTTCATTGAAGTCACTAGAAGGTTGCTTTTGTGTACTAATACTGATTTTGTTCTTGCTTCATCTTCCGTTTATATATTAACAGGCACAATTCATGGCAGCATCGACAAGAAAATCACTTCTATTTTCCTTGCAAATCCCACATTTGCTTCATTTTTCAGTGTTTTCTCAATTACAGCACCTCTCATCCCAGCAGATCCTAAAGCACTTGCCAGCTTAACACCCCCTGATGTACAAATGACTGCATTTCTCATAATAGTAGCATGGGGTTTTAACTCACTCTCATAACAACCTTGACAAGGCAACTTTGTTCTTTAGCTAATGTCTTTAATTGGGCACACACTGGTTGTTAGGGTAGGATTAATTGTGAGCATCTGGGCATTTATTTATTTACTGTTTTTTTTTTCCTAACAGAGAGAGTGCTGAAGTCTTTGCTATGAGAAAAATCACATAAAGACTTGGCAAGTACCTTGAATTTATAAAGGCCTAAGAACTCTTAAAGGGGGATTACATTTCAACAGTGTCTCTTTAAATTTGTGCAAGTTTTGTACATCAGAAAACACTAGGTTTGTATGATAACTGGACAAATAGGAATGTGAACTCTCATTTAATTCCATGTACTTGTAAAAAAAAAAGTGAAAAAAAAGTACCATTGTAGTAAAAGATAGTTTTATGAAAATGAAGGACAACCTCCTGAAATTGAAGGTTGACCTATTGTTAAAGCTATGCCTGAAACTAGCGTTTTCATTACTGAGGAGAGTTGTTTCTTAAAGCTTCTATACTCCCTCAAGTGCCACAGGGTAGGTCTGTATGGCAAAAATTCTACACCAGCAAGAAGAGCCCAGCAAAGGACCTGCCTCTGGCCTGTGATCAACAAATGAGACATACATGTACTCCATTCAGTTATATTTTTTATTTGTATTCACTGCTATTAATGGACTGGAGTCATCCAGGAAGAATCAATGAATTACAAACACACTGGTATTAGTAATCCTCTTGGGTATTAAGAAGTGACTCAAGATAGGAAAGATGAGGGAGTTTTTGATAAGATCAGTGATCTGGACAAATCATAATCATGGTTCGGCAATATAGAGGAAGATAAGGAAATAGTTGTGAGGCAAGAAAGACATCTGTGTTGCCTTTTGAATGCTGACAACGGTAATTTAAACACATTCCTTTTGCAAAGCAGGTAGAGTGGTTGGTGATTCCCAACCTACGTTAGTAGTCCTTTGCTGAAAGATGACATTCCCTAGAGTACAGAGATGTGTGAATGCTTTTCATTGGCTTCAGCATGGATACAGTCACTCCACAAACCCCTCAGAAAGGTGAGTTAACTTGCAGTCTGCTGCAGTGGATAAGGAATAGTTCATCCATCCTAAACTTCTGGCTGACATATAGAGGGAAGTACTTCTAGTTCCCAGACAGTGACAACCATCCAAGTGGAGTGACACCTCTAGCTACTCACAAATCTGCCCTTGACCCTAATTGCATGTAAACCATGAAATATTTAACTCCATGTATCCTGTAGAAATGATCTTAACTGTAAAGTAAGTGTTTTGCAATGACGCTGACTGTTTTGAAGTACTCTGAAGATGTAAAGTGCTTTAGCTGTGCTCAGATGTTCCAGCTATGGCTAGTAATGAGTCATTACAAAATAACAACACTTACAGTGTACCAAAACATCCACATACATTTGGTAAACTTGTTTGTATTAAGAGCAGAGCAGAAGATCCTGGACCAGGAATAGGGTCTGTAAAAGATGGCAGAATTCCTGGGATGGAAAACTATCTGGAACAAAGATGTAGCTCTTTTAGGAAACTGCTTTCATGTCTTCCATCTCTTAATGGAATATCAGGAAAAAGTGGGAATAAGGACATGGCTTTGTGGGGAAAGATTCAGAAACACTTACCCGTAAGCTAGAAATTCCACTAAATGTTTCAGACACAAACCAAACTTTTTGGTTTTAGCTTGAATTGAATGAATCATTGAAGCAAGGCTGATATGATCCTCTAATACATCTCTGCTAATTTAATGTTGTACTCCAGTGCCAAAGAATGGACTGACATAAAGGTTGGAAACCCCAAAAGGAATGATTTCTATCAGAATGTCATAGACATACATACCTTGGACAGAAACAATGGACAAAATTTCCCTTTTTTTGCAGATGCTCTCTCTTGTTAGAACCCAGGGATCCCCACCTTGATCCTTTCCTAGAAGTCAACATTCAACTGTTATAGAAAATTAACATCTCCCTGTAAAATCCCTTGGCCAAAATAAACGCTATTTCAACAGCTATATGCATGTAAGTACATCTACTAAAGTAATTAGAAATGATTTGGACTAACAGAACAAAACATTGAAGTTTTCAGGAGAACTAGGCTGGCATTTTAAATATTTTTCTAAACAAAGGATTTATTGTCTTTTATAAAATGTCAGGTTATTTCTCTAAAGGTGGTTTGGCATATGTTCCCTGTATTTTAATACTCATTCACTTTGCATCAGGAGTGATATGCTCTTTTCTGATGAAACTTGGAAGTTTTCGTTTGAAAAATGATGTGTCTTGTAGATAGCATGGACTAAGCAATTTTAGCTATGGCAGAGCAATAAAAAACATTCTTACCACGGATTCATTGAAGGTGCAAGGACAAATATTAACCTTGGTAGGTCTATTATAGCACTTATTTAAAAGAAGAAGAAAGGAAGGAAAGGCATTCATATTTAAATTGTCTCTATGTCTTCATAAGATGAAGCAAATTTATAAACCTGAGTGAATAAAGGTTTAGAAGTGGGATGCTAATAATATGTTTAAAAATATTTAAAAAACAAAATATGAAACTAAGTAACAGTTTGCACAAATTCCAGAACTGCACTTCTTGCTAATTTTTAGTAATAGAAATACATATATTGTGGACATATATTTAGGTATAGAATTAATTTGTTTGATTAAATTGCTAATGATTCAGAAATTAACAATAGAGCTGATTCTAAATAAATAGTGAATATAAAAGACGTGGTTTGGTATGTACAGTAAGAACATAATTAATTAAAATATATAAAATGCAGTGCAGAAAATCTTTACCTTTCTATAGAAATGCCATAACGTCAAATCGTGCTCATTTGAAGCAAACAATAAACCTATTGAAACTGATGGGACTGTTTCCAGGAGTAAAGCAAAAAAGACTTGTCCCGTGCAAGGTATTTAGGAAGGAGCTGGATCCTGTCTATGCAGGCAGAAAAGGCAGGTAGATACACTGAAATATACAGACCCACTCTATATCTCACATGTTCTCCACGAATTTTGAAATGATTATTTACTATTTAGTTTTTACATTTTTTTGGGAGAAAATGTAATGAATGTAAATGAATGTATTTACATTGATCTAGGGAGCCTGACCATCCCGTCTATGAAGTGAAGCTGTAAAGTTTGTGTGGGCAGGGCCTGTGGGATGGGAATTTCTCAAGTGATAAAAAGCTATGGGCCATGGTTTCAGATTTGTTTTCGCTCAATCCTGACTCCTAGTTGATCTCACTTTTAGAACTGACGTGCAACATTTAAAGCCTGGCACGGAGCCAGCGATATCATTAAATCCTCTCTGCTAGCTCTAGCAGGGAGCAGTTCCAGGCTAGGAGCTGTCTTCACGTCAGCACAACTTCTTAAATACCCACAAGATGGAAAAAGGGAAAGTAAATGAATTATTCAGGAGTAAGTTTGGTAATCAAAGACTGAGAGGTTTTATTAAAACAAGAACGAAGCTCTTGCCATCAATTAAAGCACTTCCGTCTTCATATAAATGCTTAACAAAAGAAATGAAGCTGTTTCTAGTCCTTCCTGGAATGCATGGGGGATTTCATGATGAGTATGCAGAGCCTTCAGCCCTGAGCATTGCTCTGTGTGGGTGGACACCTCTGACAAAACAGGAGTCGTCTGCTCCCACCTACGGGATCACAACATCTGACTTCATTACTAGTTCATCACTTTAAATTCAAGTTAGGCACGGGAACAACCACCCACCCGCAAAATTTGGTCCCACTTCTCCCTTCATCTAGGGGCAATGATCAGAAACAAACATAATTTTCAAAAGAGAAGCAGAAATATTTATCATTAAGACACTAATTCTGATATCTTCTCTTGCTCAGCGTTTATTTTCTTACTGTAAATTAAGACCATTACATTAAATTGGATGTATTTTACATTTTTAGGGGAAAAAAATTCATACTATATTGTTTATTTGCATGAATTTGCTATGCATATGTGCTTGAGAATATAAGAAATAATGGGCTAGTTTATCACTATATGTATGAACTTCACAGACTGCACTGAATTACTGGTTTCTGAAGGAAATAATATTATCAGGTCACCATAATGCGAAGCAGTATTACACTTTGGTAGATAATTTCTGAAAAGTGCTTACTTTTGAAATAGAAAAAAAGGGGGAAGGAAAAAAATCCTGGCAACAGTGCTGACTGAAAAAAAATATTTATATTTATATTAAACCCCTCAGCTAGATTCTCAGACACATCACTGTTTAAAATGCAGTCACCTGACAAAAACAGTTCTAATTATTACCCCCTTGGGCTAACATTTTTCAGAGTGACTGGCTAAAATGCACTCCAGCTCATAATTTCTATCTCTGACAGTGGAAGACATAACCTAGTTTCCTCTAATGCAAAAGTCTCTAATCTAGAGGGCAAGACCCTGTTCCGTATAACACTGAAGGGAGAAAATGCAATTTGAGCACAAGGAAATTGCACACATAGTTTGATAGTTCTACCATTCTCATTTTTTTTCCCCAGGATTAAATGTCTTGTTTTATTTTATGCTAAATTATGACCTGGCTAACACTTGTATATATTCTTCATCATATTCTGGAAATTTCATACTGTAAAAACAAAAGGATATAGAAATGCAGTCTAACTTTCTTATTCACATTTTAGCCATTAAAAATTCAAAATTTCTGTATAGGGGGTAAAGATATTTTTTTCTTAATGGATAGTTTTTGCTTTGGCAAGTGGCACTTGCAAACAATAAGCTTCATTCACCTCTAGGTTAATCCAGTTGTGTATCAGCACAACATGATTGATTTCATATTGGTGTAATGCAGTAGTGAATCAGGCTTCAAGGTTTGAAAACACAGCACTACATTAACATCTACATTTGTATACTGAAACACTGGGGAACAGATTTTCAGATGTGCTTCATCCCAACATCGTTTCCTTTCAGCATATTTTTCACCAACAAATATGAAAAAAAATACTCCTAATTTTGTGCTCATGAACACCACAGGGAACAAAAATTAGGAAGTCTCTTGGATAGCAAACTCCCTGAATTATACATGCACCTGCCTGAATTATACATGCAATTGAGTAGTTAGATGCTTAACTACTAATATTTGCAGTAGACGATACCTGCCAAGATCTGGGCCTCGATGTGCAAACCCAACTGCTAACAGTCTCTCAGCTGACACGAGCAGATTTACTGGGGTGCACAGGGGGGGCTGCCTCACTCCAATTAGCACCACCCAAATGGTACAGCCTTCCCTCCCCCTTGACATCAGGGACGCTGCTGCATCTGTCCCTGGCTGAGCCTGACCAGAAGGATTCCTGGCAATGCTCGGAGAAATGAATTAACTCTATTTTTTTTGGTTCAGTTCACGTAGGCAGTGGCTGAACAATAAATTGACCTCAATCTGATAAAACCAAAAATGCTGAAAGAGTTTCACGGAAGTGAGTCAAGAATCCTGGAAGAGATGCTTTTTGTGCTGGGGTTGTATAAACAATTTTTATTTCTCCCAGTCTAAGAACCACCCTTTCCTTTGTAGCTTGACAGCTGCTGCTTAACACCTTTTTTTCCAGCTGGCAGGGCAGCTGGGTGAGCACGTTTGTGGTTAGTACCGGTGCATTGCCTTTGTGAGCAGTAGGGGCACCAGTTCCCTCCTGAAAATGCATGACACCTTCACATCTCATACCTCTTCCATCACTTTGAGGAGTACCTAGAAATATTGTTGGAAAAAAGCAAAGTCCAAATAAAGGAGAATTAAAGCTTTCTTCCATTAAAACTCCCATTGATGCAATGTTTATATTTAAAACTCTCTGTAGACTTGTGCACCTACTCAAGTAGAAGAAAGCTCATTACTTCACTTTTTCTTTCAGTTGGACCCGATTTTTTTTTTTTTAATATCAATACTTGGCAGAGTTTTCAGTGAATTATAGTACTTTGTGCAGGTGACTCAGTATGGGCTGAATGATCTCCCTTACCTTTTCTTAAAGACAGAAAATGAGTGAATGCGAGCAGTGCAAATAGGGACCTGAGGTCATAATCACAAGAAAGATTCAGTATATGAAAATCACTAGTGTTCACATCTGGGCAGGGAGCATTTTTTGTTGATATATATTCTTGTCTCCATATGCAAATCTGTTTGCAGGATCGCACCTGACACTTGCAGAGAAGATCACAGTATTTTCTAATATCCCCTTTGCAGGCGGAAATTGCAAAGGGAAAAACATCTCTGGAAAGTGGGTTTGGTTGGCTGGCTAGGGCTTCATAGGGTGTGTGACACAGTACAAGGACTACTGCATTAGGCCATAAAATGTAAGATATTTGGTGGTTGGATTCTTGCTTAAATGAGTTTACCCTCTGCAATCAAAAGAGACAGCAGAGATGTTGAGTACTGAAGAGTAAGCCTGGGTTTAGCTGAGCTGTGCAATCTCAGTAAAATGCCATCTCCCCAGATATTACACATTATTAGAAGGTTTCCTTGTATTTGTGTAGTTAGTGAGGCAAACAGGGAGATATAAAGCAAACTATTTATTTGTTCCTGTCAAGTATCACACTATTAGCAATTAATCTCTAAATTACCTTGTTTTCTACCTTGTTGGTTTTTTTTTGGGCCTGTGAGGACTTGAGCTCATAAAACATCAGCAGAATCCTAAGGGATTTCCAGGAAAACATATATTCTGAAACAAATCTGTCAATATTAAACATATTTTATACTACACCTGTGAGGCGCACCAGCGATCCTTACTCCTGGCTGTGGTGGACCACCTGCAAAGGTCAAAGAGTTGGTGTCACCCTGAACCATCAGTTCTCAGGCATCCTGCTCAGACATCTGCTTGTCAGCTTGCCCAGGGGCAGGAGAAGCCCAGTTCCTTTTAGATGCTGCAGAAGATGCACAATTAATAGCTTGTAGTCAGTCTGGGTGAGTGAGATTAGAGTCAATGAGAAAGGCTTAACACCCATACACCGAGACAATGGTCCTCTGGTAGCTGGGTTTCATAAAGGTCCATCCTTCCATACAGATTAACTGATGTCTTGCCCTTCAATGTGGCACAGCGTAAATACTGAAAGATCCTTTATGCCATTGGTATTTAAATTCAGACTGACAAATGAGCCATAACCACTACCTGAGGGAATAATCCTACAACAGTTCTTACACAGATAATGAATTGTTGAGGCAAGAGTTTCCTATGGGCAAGTCAAGCAAATAACCTCTGCTGAAACCCAAGTTCTAAGCATCAAAGAGCTGAAACATACCCACAGTCCTGGATTGAGCCACCCAGGCCTGGATGGACTCATTGGCTCAACCACCAGCAGTGTCAGGGCTGAAGAAGAGGTAGAGGAAACCCCAGAGTCCAGGGGAAGAGATAGAGTGGACAGGGAGTGGATGTTGACATAGAAAAGTACAGTTAAAAGGCTGGTAACCATGGCCCCCAGTCCCTGACTGATAAGACTTCTACTTTCCATCTTCTATAAGTCTGTAATAATGTTAGTAATTATTTTAGGTCTGCAAGAAGGCCAAGAAGTTGGTCACTGTCTCAGCCTGAACAGGTTTATTCACCTTTCAACCACTCTCCTGTTACCCTCTGCCAGCTTTTATATTGGGCAACATCATCATCACCTTATGATAATACAGAGTGATTCATATTTTGAAAATAAAATCAAGATTTGAGGGTCTATCTTTCTTGTCGTGAAAAGATGATTGCTTTCCCAATTAAAAGTGGTTCTAGGAAATTTTAGGGAATGCATCATGTCTTTGTAAGATAATAGAAAAATTGAAAACTAATGCCAAAATGAAAGAAAATGCTTTTTTACCTAAAGTTAAATCTAGAATTAGGATATTGTAGCATGGAGGACAGAAAATACTAATAATTCATACCCAGAGAAACAATAAACTTGTTACTTCACTAGGAGGGAATATTTTAAGTGACTGCAGCCTATATCCCAAACTTCTTGTACAGATAGCAAGAGCAGAATGTAGCCCTAATCCTTTAACAAAAATTGCCAGGGAAGTCCAGAAGGCTGGAAAAGGATTTAATTCTCGGTGCATCAGTAATTCTGTAATGCAAAACACAGTGTGCGACACATCAAGAAACACATGTAAAGAGCATGAGATCTGTAATCAACAAACTCGATGCCTGTGGGGATTTCTGGAGTTGCCTGGAAAGGACAGTGAATGGCATATGAAACTTCTTGAGATTAAGCCTGCCCCTTTGCAAAGAGTTCCTACAGACACGAACCTCAACTCCCCAGAATTTGGGCACTATCATGCACTTTTGTGGTGCCACAGGCTCTTGTTTCTTCCTAATCCCACATGAGAGATGTTGCTGACTTCCTGAAGACCTGTTCTTTGAAGCCTGGTACTTCTCTGACGTGAGGTTTGTTTGCCCATGAAGGAGTCCAGGCCTAAGGTCCATGTAAGTAATTTGATTGAAAAGAAACATCTTGGTTAATATACAGTAATTTTATAAGAAAGAAGCACCCTTCTCAGGGACAATTTAAAAAACCCAATCTGTTTTTCTCTTCATTTTTATGAGCAAAAGGAAACCTTAGTGAGAGAGAAAGAAACCTTTACAATCACTGGGGCTAAAAGTGGTTTGATAGAGTAGCAGAGGTAAGGAAGGGTTTTTGAGACAACTCAATGATATACTGTTAAAGGATTGCAGAGGAGAGAAGTGGGAAAAGGATAATCTGCTGAAGTCTGTGGGAGATCTACAGTTCACTAAAACCAGGATCTCATCCCGAGTTTGTTGCTGACAACGATGTTCATGAACATCTAAAAAACATTATAGTATTTAGTCATTGTTTAGTTGGGAACTGAATATGTCTGTGCCTCGGGAGTAATTCACTACATCACCTAAACAAGTTAATCATCTAAGCTTTTCATGTGTACTGGAAAGAAGCAGACTCAGACGTCTGAAAAGGAAAAACAATCTAAATACGTTTGAACACCTACCGGAGGATACAAAATCCCTTTTTTTTCCTAAGGAATTCTTCATTTCAGCTGCACTGTTTTTGAACCGTAACCCTGGCTTAGTAATTTTCAGCTTGCTACATAATGAAGTTCACCGTTACAAATTTTCATATTCAAGAGTAGAAAACTGTAAGGAACTGAAAAATGAAAGCAGTAAGAGTTTATAGGCACAGTACTGTAAAATTATCATATTTCTGCAGTAGAGTTACTGATTTGATTGCCCTTCTTTTAACCACTTACCTACTTTCCTTAAATATAAATTACATGCATGTAGAAAAAACCCCACCTATGTTTCATTTAGGTATTCACCATCCACCTTCTCATGAAGGAACTGGAAAGGGCTAGGAAGAAACATGTGCAAACATGTGTATTAAGCCCACCTCCTTCCAAAATCAAGCAGAAACAAAACAAAGAGATGGCCCATGCCCAGTTAAGAAGCGCATTCTATAAACTTTTACTCACCTACGTAATCCTTATTTAGGAGTGCAGTGTGAACGGCTTTGTAACACGACATTTACACTGATGTTCGTGCTTTATGCTTCCATACATACACTTCCATACAGACCCTGTGAAACACTTCAAAATGGATTTGCAGAGCAATCTCATGGACCTCAATTTTTTTTGAGCAGTCCAAACATCCCCATTAAACAAACCCAAACAGGATTCAGAAAGTGCAGGATTCCAACACTTTCCCCCCAAGATCAGAGGAGCGCTGTGCGTTCTCACTCAATTTAAACAAAGTAAACGGCAGTTAGTATACCCTCCCCTAATGGGCACCCCCACTGGGGACATTGTTCGAGCACCACCACGGACACGGCCCCAGTGCAGCTGGATATGTAAACAAGGACATAATCCGCCTGAAAGAGTGCTCACAGTTTGGCAGAGCTCGCTGTGTTGTTAACATATTGTGCCAAAGCAATAACAAAGCCATCATTTTAAAGTTTATTCGCAGGCTCCTATTAATCAAGAAATTTTCCAGAAATTACTTCTAAATGAAGGACGTTCCAGAAAGTCACCATTTTGGGACGAATGTTTCCAGATGACTTTTTTACTTATCTGTAGCCTGTGCCTCAGAATAAATCACAATTTAGTCCAAGTTCAATTGAGACAGAAAACACATTGCTGTTACACAATGTAAGGGAGCCTTCTGGGTTTTCATTTTGAACCCTCTCCATTTCTTGCAAGGCCGATCAGGCTTTGCGTTGCAATTCTTCACTAGACCAGAGATAGACAGTACGCTGTACCTTGGCTTTCTAGCAACGATTGTGAAAACATTAATGGTTATAAATTCAATATAATCATCCTGAGCATGCACAAGTCAGTATTTCCAAGTTAGGCACTCTGAGGAAAAAAGTGTGCTTGGTAATTTTATGTAGTTCAGTTTCATTAGCTGATATTCCAGATTTTCCAAGTTTTCCTAGCATTTTAAGGACAGCCATAAAAATGGTGGAATAATGTGACAGAAAAAGATATCCTTCTGAAAATAAGCTCTCTGTGAGCCTTCAGTCTGACAAAATATATGGTTTGAGGTAAAACTGTACCCAGAGGTACACACTGCCAAGATTTGTTATGGGAATGACTAATCAATAGTAAATTCTAAGCCTGTTTTAAAAAAACTCTGATCTTAGAAATTACGCAGAAAGCTGTTTCATATATTCTATAAGAAAGCCAGAATAGGACAGGAAAAATGATGGATAGTTTATTTTATCATTGCAAGGCTTCATTATAAGTTAATATTCACAACACTTAATCTGAAAAGACCACTTTTTTTTGTAGTTGTGTAGTTTTGGAAGATTATTTTTTTTCAAAGGTGCACCATGTGTTCAGCATATTTTGGTGGCTCCAAAAAGAATAGACTTAGCATATATTTATGTGTGTTATCTGTGTGCAACACCACCTAAAAATTACTGGTAGCCCTGTTTTCATGGATGAACACTTGTCCATTTGCAGTGTTGCTGCACAAGACAGTGGTACAGGCTCTTCACCAGGATACTGGATCTCAGGATAAAATATTACTGTCCATGCACAGAATGGCTATATATGCACAGTAAAACATGGTATGTCCTTTGCTGTGTGTGGGCTATCGGTTTGTCCTGTCCCATGCTGCACATGCATGGTTTAGCTGAGCAGGTTTGGAAGGTCCCATGCCGCCACTTCGCTGCACATGTGCAGCCCAGCTGCAACAATTCAATTTATCACTTTGATACCTGTTGAGCTAAACAGGTCTGTGTTTAAGCTGTTTTTCAACAAAAGCATAACTGAAAATCAATTTCTGCCTTCTCAGCCTAATCAGAACTATGAACAGATTTTTAAAGAAAGAAGTGTATTTTGGTCTAGCTTGTCCCTGATTTCTTTACTGGAGCAACGGAGGTCCTGTTAACACTGCTGCATATTTAGCCTATTACTTCTTTTTGTATAGCCCTGTGCTACGGAGAAGATCCTGCACAATGTGTCATTTGCCTTAAAAGCCTCTCAGGCCTCAATAACTGCAGCTGTTGATGACTTTTGTCAGAGGAAAGTTCAAAAGCCACTCCAGCCCACGCTTTCAGATGTGTCCAGGAAGGGCTCTCAATCTTACTGCCTGTGGTCAGGCAAAGTAAAACCAGAGAAAAGCCTTTAATTACTCAGATGTGGTACCTCTTTCTGTGTGCTGAGTCTTATACCATAGTTGGGACCTAAGTATATAGATGGGATTGATTTTTATAACTGGCAGACCTGTTATTTGACTGTCTGCCAGCTGACCTTCTTTGTTCTGGTTCAAACCCAAGAAGCCAGGTACAAGAATTCCCTTTTGTCTGGGATTCTTTCTTCATTTTTGAGTTACGTGGATTAAAAATATTATCATCACTGACCCCAGAACATAGATATCCTTATGTCATAGCCACTTTTATTCTGTGATGACCAAGAGAGATTTACTATAGAGTATATGCTATGACAGATGTCTTTCATGTGATATACAGCTCAAGAAGATGGCACTGGCTTCGTACCAATTACGAACACCTCTGTCATTTCAGATGTTACTAGTTTTAATCCCCTCCTCCCCCGTTCAATAATACTAATTTACTATAATATTTATTATATATAAAATTATGGATATTGTCACTTTAAACCAAAGAGTTAATTATTTTTAGTATCACTGACACTTTTGGCCCTTTTTCTTGTCTGGTCATGGTTTCTCTTCCACCACATAAAGTCACAATCATAACATTACTTAGATATGAACTCATAAAGCTGACTGAATATGCTGATAACCTGAAACAATGCACTTCACTGGAATGAAATACCCTGTGTATGTAAATGAACTCCTAATACCATACTATCATTGTTTATTATTTTTAATGATGAAAAAAATTCTGGTTTAGTCAAAGAATGGAAAAAACCTGCTTAGATGAGAGTGACATCTCATTTAGGATCAACAACTTCAAGAAGTTGTACAATGAGTGAAGCATAGCACAGAACAAATATTCTTTCCTTCTCTCCACTGCAGCTACCCATGAGCATAGGCCAGGATTTCTCTACATCACTGCATCAGCCACACAGGCCCCGATCTACTTTGCAGTTGGCAAACATGACATCACAAAGTTAAATGGGGAATAAAAGCAAAAAAAGAAAAGAGATGAGAGAGAGAATGTATGTTTGAGGTCTATGTTTTAATGCCTTCCAACTGCAAAAGATAGAACTTGGTGGAAAAGCAGGAAGATTTACATTTAAATGTACCTTTCCTGCCCCTCCCCCCCCCCGAAACTAATTGGTGACCCCTGAATCTATATATTTTTATGCTAGGTAGTGCAGAAACAAAATGAAAATGGAGCTCCAATTTCTACAGCTATGTTTCTTCACCACTGTTGGCTCTAGATGGATCAGATGAGGGTTGCGGTTTGCCTGTTTTGGATCTCTGAAGCAGAATACTTGCAGATGCTACATATAAGACTGCATATGAAGTGAATATGTGCATGTACTGTTTTTTTTGCAAAAATTGCATGCCAGGAACAAGAATTTAAAACTCGTCTTTCTGTTTTCTGTAAAAGCAGTTAATAGGTCATACATAAGCACTAGAAATATACCAAATTTCCAAAATAACAGATGCCTTTTTTTGAGATTTGCTTTATGTTGGGACCAGAGAAGTGAAACAGTTAAATAATTTTGCCTTCTGTAGAAACAATATATAACCTCTTCGTTATTATGCATAGCTTTCATGCATACTATTTGAAGATACAGTGATTTATCCAGCTGGTTTCTTATATAATCTTGAGGTATAAATTTATATAGTGGGTGTTTTAGTGTATTTATGATGCATAGTAAATTGTATTTAAAAAGTAACTTGTGCAATATATTATACAGTCTTGCTTTAGACTGTTCACTCAACACATACACAGAAGCTTAACAACTGATCCAGATTTTCTGTTCTGAACTTCAAAAATGAGTGGAAACCTAAGACATTGCAAAAATCCCTAATTTCCTCCACTGAGGACTTATGTTGTGAAACGTTTTAGTTCTATAAGAAAAAAAGACTTTTTGGGACCACACTACCTGAAATTAATGCTAAAGTCTGAGAATGTCTACACAATGATTATGTGAGCAAAAGAAGTAGTACAGGGGAGGAACTTGGTTTCTATGTATGAAAACCAAAGGACTACTAATCTAGGTGCATGATTCTTGCATGTTCACACTGGAGGGAAGAGATGCCATCCAGAGGGACCTGGACAGGCTGGAGAGGTGGGCCTCTGCCAACCTCATGGAGTTCAACAAGGCCAAGTGCAAGGTCCTGCACATGGGTCAGAGCACTGTCAAACATAAGTACAGGCTGGGTGGAGAAAGGATGGAGAGCAGCCCTGAGGAGAAGGACTTGGGGGTAATGGTGGATGAAAAGCTGGACATGAGCTGGCAGTGTGTGCTGGCAGCCCAGAAAGCCAACCGTATCCTGGGCTGTATCCAGAGGAACATGGACAGGAGGTCAAGGGAGGTGATACCCACCCTCTGCTCTTGTAAGACCCCACCTGGAGTTCTGCATCCAGCTGTGGAGCCCCCAACATAAGAAAGATATTGATTGGTTGGAATGAGTCCAGAGGAGGCCACTAAGATGATCAGAGGGCTGGAGCACCTCTCCTATGCAGACAGGCTGAGAGAGCTGGGCTTGTTCAGCCTGGAGAAGAGAAGGCTCCGAAGAGACCTTTTAGCACCTTCCAGTACTTGACGGGGCCTACAAGAAAGCTTGGGGGTGTGGACTTTTTACAAGGGCATGTAGAGACAGGACAAGGAGTAACAGGTTTAAATTAAAAATGGGTAGATTTAGATTGGACATCAGGGAGAAATTCTTCCTGGAGAGGGAGGTGAGGCACTGGCACAGGTTGCCCAGAGAAGCTGTGGATGCCCCATCCCTGGCTGTCTTCATGGCCAGGCTGGATGAGGCTTTGAGCAACCTGGTCTAGTGGAGGGTGTCCCTGCTCATGGCAGGGGGGTTGGAACTAGATGGTCTTTAAGGTCCCTTAGAACCTAAACCATTATATAATTCTGTGATTCTATGATTATTGCTTGAGTTGACCACTTCAACAACTCAATCCTTTATCTCAAATTCCCTGAAAAAGCCTGGCATGCGGTTTGATATGTTCCGGTATAATGATGGCCAATTTCTAGATGACCTGCATTTCCATAAGTACTACTTTAGAAAATTGTATGGTTTTACAGCAGCTGAATTAATTTAAAAACCTTTCTTTACTGCAGCTTGCAGATACCATTCCATTCTTTGGTCCAAATCTGAAAAAGCCTCTAGAGTACCATTTTACACACGTGACATACGCAAAATCACTAAAGACTTCCAAATTTAAAAACAGCTACATTTGAGGCATATGTAAAGCTCAGAGATATCTAGCTCCACAGATGCTTAAAGCTTTGGTTCAAGCTGAATCTCCAGGTGGGAACATTCACTGGGATAGTCCCTTGTCTGCCTTGTGAACAACAACAACAACAACAACAACAAAAAAAAAAGATAAGGATTACTCAAGTGACAAACTATCTACCGTCCATTTTGAGAATGAACAATCAAATCCCACTTGGTGAGACAACTGTGCTGTACTACTGAGTTTGTTATGTGTCAGTAACAGGTCACTCACGTAATTCAGAAGTATTGAAACCTGTCATCCATAGGTTCTTGGTTTTATGCATGGAATTCACCTAAAGTATCAAGATTGGAAGTAAGGATTTGCAATATTGCCTAGAAACAGCAGAGCCTATACACTGCTCTTGCAATAGCATAGTTCTTTAAAAGTAACAAGCCTTTATGATATAGGCTAGAAGAAGAACATGGTCCACAAAACAAAACAAAATTCGGTCTTACACACATATTCAAGCTAATGGTTTATCTAAGGAATTTCAGTAATGGATGTGAGAAAAAGAGAGTAATGTGTAAGACATTCACATTTGAATTCAAGATACAAAGACATTGACTTAGCAGAAGTGCTGTTATTAAACTCCTGGAGTGTCATACTCGCTGGTCAAGAACACCTGCTGGCATGTTGAGAAATCCCTACTTATATTTGTCTGAGGTTTCTATCACCCCTCACTGAAGCCCTGGTTAGGGGTCTGTGGCTCTCATATCTGAACAGAGGTGTCTGTGAGAGTGTGGAGTGGTACTTTTTGAATACCAAGTAAAAGAGCAGAAGTTGCAAATCCTATAAGGTCTATTTGATGCCCTGAAAACATCATTTACAGGAGTCACCATGCTTCTTAAAAGCAGCCATAGTGAAGGGGATAGTTGGAGCATTGTTTGGAAAAAGCTGTGACATACCCTTGACACTGTGAACCACCTTGGGCAAATGACATTGTTTTTGTTTTAGAAACTCTTAAAGTAGTCAGCAATTAGCACAGTCAGTCTGGGACTTCGGTTTGCCTTAATTTTGGGTGGGATGAGCATTTGAAGAGAATCTGGTGCACAGTTCAAGGTCTTTCCTCAAGACATTACAACGTAAAGAATGAGTCAATCATGCATGACTGTAAGATATCTCAGTACTGTGCACTTCTATAAAAGTGGAGACTGTATAAACCCAGGTATTTTTGGTGGTTCTGTAGCAGTGCAGAATGGGTTGCCTACAGCAAAGAAGTTGAAGCAGCTGCCTCAAGATCCTCAAGTATGGAAACTTAAAGATTTTACAGCTAGTTTTTGTAGTTTGTGCAGCACAATTGCTCAGCAGATTTCAAGGTGATCAAGGAATTTTGAGTTTAAGCCTGATGTAAGCCTTGTACACTTACAGGAAGATCACAAGAGGTAGTATATTTTTTCGCTTTGATGTGATACCATTGGGTCTGGCATTGTAGTATAAGTGATCAGTGTGAGCTAGGAATAACAAAATAGGTTGTTTTACATGTTGTTTTAGCCCTTCTAGAGCCTCTAGCCTTTGCTTTACTCTTGCTATCTCAAATAATCACAAGTGAGGAGTCTTTCTAATTAATTTAATAAAAATTCACACTTCGTTCAAATATCACCCTGCCTTGTCTGAAATACAGTGAATAAACCCACATCCCTCATTTGGTATACAAAGTGTTTTGGAGTCATGTATACGCCTAATTTTTCTCTGTATAGATTATACAGCTGTTTTATTTTAAGACTTGCTTGAAAATAATTGGATATACAGGATCATTGTCTGTTTCAGTTTGGACAGGCATGGTCCTAATTTGGATAAATATATCTTGATCAAAAGCACCAACAAATGGAAAATGCCCCTAGCTTGGTAAAATGATAGTGATTCTTAAAGTTCAGAAAGCTCATGGTCACCAATTACCCCAATACTTTTTTTAACTACTCAAAACTATTTTGAAATCAGTGATAAACATTTTAGCCTCTCAATTAATAATCATGTAAAGTACTGCAACAGCAGGGCTGAATATAACAAGTTAAGCAAACTATGCTGTCAAATTCCCATAAGAATGAATTTGCTGTGGGTCTTTTATTCCTCCTGAATAAATCTTGTTGACCAATTCTCCTCAAATATAAATAAACAAACAAATGCACAGGGAGAACTTCCACCATACCAGCCTCCTGCTGGGTTATGGCTCAACTCTATCAGCAACTGTAGCTGGCCACAAAAACTTTCATTGCACTGGGACATATTTGTCAGTATTTCAAATAAATAAATACATGCTCTTAATCGGTGGACTCTTATTGGGAAATTCTTAGAGCTTTCATTTTCAGTCTTTCTTTCATGTCCAGTGCAACCAGGTGTTTTTTATTTCCCCCCCCCCACGTCTCATACTGACTACTTACACAAGTCCTTTGCTGTTTTGAAGGAGATAAATTGTTACTGAAATTGTAAGCTGCCAACCGCATCTTAAATGCCTGTTCAAATTATATTTGGATGAGAGGTTAAAGCTTAAAATAAATGATAAATGAGAGTTGTATAAATGCCCACAAATTTTAGGAAACTTGTGCTTGGTGCCTCTGTGACCCACCTTGTTTCTCATTTACCCTGACAAAATTTGGCACTCTTACTAAGCACATTATTTTTTCCTAGGCTGGAAAGGAAAGGAGGACAGAAAGGCATGAAGGTTTAGTTCATTTCTAATTTCTCATGAGAAGATTTCTATTATGGTTATAGGGTTGACTTAAATACTTAGGACAGGGAAGCAGAAAGAGACAAGGAAGATAAACAGTAGGGGTTAAAAAAGCTTAAAACCAAAGGTATGAACTCATTTCTCAGGCAGAAGACTACCTGTGAGAGGGATATAACAGCCTGTGATGAAGGCTGGTTGTTCATCAAATTGAGTCCCTTTGCATACACTCATGAAGATTCATATAGTGGCTGCTGCTTTGCTCCTGTTACTGGAATTGGAAGGACCAAATCTGGCTAGTTAGAAACTAAATTTGGATAGTTTTCCAGCAGCTAAATACTCATGACCTTTGTTCCTTTTGTTGTTCCTCGGTGTCATGTGCTGTGCAAACAGGTCTTCTTTCTGAGCGCTACACTTCAGATGCCTCTTCACACAGCAAACACTTTAATATCAACATTGATCAGCCTTTTCCTTGGTAAATGAACCAAGTAAAACTCTTTTACATCATCTTTGTGTTTCACATACTTGTAATAGTCGTTCCCTGCACTGCCACTTGTAACATACTTACTGAACATGAGGTGACAAATATCATAATGCCGTTGTAGAAAAGCTTCAACAGTTCATTGTATACTACACTGATTACGATATGCTCATTAATGCTTGACTCAGTACTCTAAAATCTGATTGGGTCATCACAAAGAATGTTTAGTTTTTCTTCATGATTGTTCCCATCCAGACCCATCCTGTGACAAACTAAACCCTGTTGATGAAGAAACCCTACTGCGTGCTTTCAGATTGTGCATACCTGGCAAACAGGTTCTGCAAATCCCAGTTAAGACACAGCAAAAATAATGTACTTCCAAAGAATTAGAGCTTCATCCTCTCTGAAGATTCATACAGAATACATTTTGGTTCCTGTAGATTATCAAAGGACTTGTAAGTGATAATAGTGCCTTCTAGAAACATAGGTGCCTTTGGATTAAAATTTTTGCATTTGTAACCACCTCATTAAAATTACTCACCATCTTTCCTCAACATAAAGATATACAAGTTGTGGTAAAATGTTTAAAGAGCTGACCAGACCCTATAAATATGTCAGGAGGAAAGAGGAAATAAGGAGTAACTTACTAGTATTCAGTGAATGTCTAGAGAAAAAAGAATGAAAAATCCAAAGAAAGTATTTATTCTTAAGATACTGGTGTTTATATGGAAAGACCAAAACTCTGAAATAACGTCTGTTCCTTCCCTGTCTTTGGGCTACAGTCACAGCATGTGCTGGGTTACAATTTAAAGATAACCAACCAAGCTGGCAGCTTTTAGGGGCAGAACCAGTTTCTGGCCATTTGCATGTACAATGTCTGGCATGTGGGCACTCTGATGTGGTAATGCTCTTCTGCAAATAGAAGATGATGGCAATGAATACAATTGGCTGTATTATTGGTATGTGCCATGTGCACATTATCTGTCAAACAACAGAACAGCAACAACAGAAAACCAAGCAGATGGGGATAAGGAAAGTCTATAATTTGTTCTTTTTAGTTTAGAGGTTTCCATGCTGAAGGTATGCAGGGGCAAACAACCTTGACAGTTTAAGTAACCAATTCTCTGAGTTTTTAGCCCAAAACAATAGTTTATAACCTTAACCTTTGATATCTGATATATAAATAAATTGGGAGTCCTTTCCTTCCAAAATAGGCAATTTAAATTTCTCCCACCAGTCTATCATTCATGTTTCCCAATCAAATTGTGTTAGGGCTGTTAACTTGCTGCTGCTTAAGCATTTATCAGTATTATAAGTGGTTCCCTATAGAATTTTTTTTTTCTTTTACTACTTCTGTATTTTGAAAAATGAAATCACTATTTATAATTTTTTTTTTTGAAAACTGGAGAACATATAGTTTGTTCTCATTAATACCACCCCAGATATTAGAGGTTATGCTGTACTATAATGCTCAACAGTGAAAGACTAGACTTTTTGTAATAAGTATTGAGTATATAGCAAAATTATAATTCACTTTTCTTAGGAGTTATAACATTGACTTCACAAAAGTCAGATTAAATAGAGGCATGATTATACACCCTGGAATAGATTTTCAATACTCAAACAGCATCATCCTATAGAGAAATATTTTATGACACCCAGGATATTTCCTAGTAAATAGAAGAATGAAGAAAATAGAGGAAAAAAGGATGAAATGATGTATGGATAGTTAAATTGTGAGGGTTTTATTTCAGCTAAGTATTCCACAATTCTGTGGTTAGGTTCATCCTTTCTTTCAACCCTTTTTAAACTGAAGCCATGTATCTGAATTAAAACAAAATCATGATCTCATTTCTACCAAAAGAACAATCAGCACCCAGCTAAAACTTCTATTGTTGTCTCCTCCCCCTTCTCTACTACTATGAAGGGTATTGTAAGTTCCACATGAGGTCATAGCTGCAGTGCAAGAGTTTTACATAAAATCTTGTGAGAAATGGAAATAAAATCTGTAACCCAGCTGATTCATGCTGCTATAGCTGAAGCAGTGTTAGCCAAGTAGGAAATGTTACAGATCTCTCCTGTAAGATACATATCTTTATTTCTGCTACTTTCATTTCCCATTCAGACTACACTGTTTCTTGTTCTTCATATATATGTTCTACCTGGCATGTAAGAGTCAAGGGAAACTAAACACTTGCTGGAAGTCCAAAATCCATTCCTTGCTACTGCATTTCCCTGTTGTTCAAGTGCCATTTTTCGGAATTTGTTAATTATGGTAAATGAGACCATTTTTAAACACTAGGTCCTTATTGACTGAAGCTGCAATATCTGAATGTTATTGCTTGGTTTAACCACAACATCCAAGCCTACCATTCAGGCATTAGCATTATTTTCATGTGGGGGGTGACATTGAGCTGTGGGCCTCCTCTTACTTTCACATGCATTATAGATGAAGAATGTGTCAAAACTTCTCAGTCTCTGTTGTCTCTGATCTGTGTTTGAGAGATATCACAACATGCAGGAATGTAGAGCAACTTCTCCAAGGACTTTCCCATCCCCCTTGATAGAATACCACATCTACAGAACCCCTCCCACCAAAAAAAGAAGAAAAATCCCCACTTCTTCCTGGCAAACAAAGGCTGCTGTGGTGGCTAATAAGTGGCAATTAAACACTAGTGGGGTGTGTCCACTTCCCATCTTCCTTTAAGACTCACTAAGCAGAGTCTCGAACAGTAATACTCCATCTGGGAACCCACACATCTTACAAATTATCAGCTGGTTGGTACTTCTACCTGTATCGGAAATCATTAACTCAAAGAATTTTCAGCCTCTGCATCGTATCAACACCACCTTGCTCAATGAATTTAAAAGAAATCTTCAAAAGGGTTTTCTATTTAAATTATTTATTAATTTAATTCCCATTAAAAGGTAAGCCAGATTTATTCCAGTTACACTCAACATCCTCTCTACTTATGATAAATTCCATCTGTATAAACACACCTGTGTGAGAGAAACAACATGCAGAGGACTACAGATGTTAAATAAAGTGTAAAAGGAAATGTTTCAGGTGGGTTTTATCTTGATGAACTTTACAGCAATATTGCTCTCACAAGATAGATGCTCC
This sequence comes from Rhynochetos jubatus, assembly GCA_027574665.1. Lineage (NCBI taxonomy): Eukaryota > Metazoa > Chordata > Aves > Eurypygiformes > Rhynochetidae > Rhynochetos > Rhynochetos jubatus. The sequence goes on from CM050690.1 coordinate 20,731,506, forward strand.
ATGCCATCCAAACGCTTCATGGCTGAACACTGTTTCTCTAAGGGAGGCCTTTTACTAGTCTGCTTTTGTTATATATACATACCCCCACGTTTTTTATGTGAACCTTTGGTACATTGTTGACATCATGCTGTCTGAAGATATCTTTTTTTTTTTTTTTTTCAGAGGAAAGGCTCTTCATTTTTCCTGAAGAAGCACTATGTACCTGATTCTGGTTTGTATCTCAGAGAAACAGGGAGAAGTGGAAAGTCTCAAACTCCCAGTCTTTGTGGCAAATAAGAACCAGAAATGTTGTAAAATACCTGAATAATATTTGGTAAAGCTCTTGTTCACCATAACCTAGTTCAATCCTGAGTAGATCAAAGTGCAAGGCCCTCAGATAGGCCAGACATGCAAATAAATGAGATGAAATTGCTGTAGTGGGGCAGGTGGCTGTGAAGGGCAATGGGTGAATCTCATATTCAGGGTATGAGAATTGACAGAGGCTTAGTTTAATATAAGATGTTTTCTGATGTTAGAGGATAATTTGAATTTTATAACAAACCATTTTGTATTGTAACTCTATACTGGACTTGCTTTGTTACTCTTTTTTTTCAGAAACATCTCTAGATAGCCTCTGTTCAAGATTTTAGCCAAAAATTTGCAAGACAGTAGATGTTTTTCTGTCTAAAAAGTGCATGCAACAACTTTCTATTAATGAATGGCATGGTAAATTGTTAGTTTAAGCATTTCACATGTATGGAAAGACTGCAGTCCTCCTATGGCGATTTTAAATCCTTGAGAACCTTAATTTAAATTATGAATCATGGCAGCTGCTCTTGAAAGAATGTACTGATGCTGCTGAAACAAAAAATTGGTTTTAAGAAATTCTGCTCCTGCCTAAGCTTAAGCAGATGCTCATAGAAAATAGCAAACTTCTGAAAAGGAAACAATAAGAGGTGAATGAAAGTCAGAAACCCAAGGAAATAAATTTCCTCCTTCCTAGTGTAATTATTGGATATAGTTGTCTGTTTTCTATTCAGTGACTTTTTTGCCTCAGTCGTCACTGGCAAGTGCTCAAGCCACACTGCCCAAGTCACTGGAGGCAAAGGCAGGGACTGGGAGGATGGAGAACTGTCCACTGTAGGAGAAGATGAGGTTCAAGACCATCTGAGGAGCCTGAGGATGCACAAGTTCATGGGACCTGATGAGATGCATCTGTGTGTCCTGAGAGAGCTGGTGGATGAAGTTGTTAAGCTGCTATTCAATGCATTTGAGAAGTCATGGCATTCTGCTGAAGTTCCCACTGACTGGAAAAGGGGAAACATAACCCCCATCTTTAAAAAGGAAAATAAGCAGGATCCAGGGAACTACAGGCCAGCCAGTCTCACCTCTCTCTCCAGGAAGATGCCAGAGCAGATCTTCCTGGAAACTATGCTAAAGCACATGGAAAATAAGAGGTGATCAGTGACAGCCAACATGGCTTCAGTAGGGGGAAATTGTGTCTGACAAATCTGGTGGCCTTCTACAGCGGGGTTATGGTGTGGCTGGATAAAGGAAGAGCAACTAGTGTCATCTACCTGGACTTGTGCAAAGCATTTGTCACCATCCCACATGACATCCTTGTCTCTAAACTGGAGAGGCATGGATTTGACCGATGGACCACTTGGTGGATAAGGAACTGGTGTGATGGTTGGACTGAGAGAGTTGTAGTCAACGACTCGATGTCTGAGTGGAGACCGGTGACGAGTGGTGTTCCTCGGAGATTGGTGTTGGGACTAGTGCTGTTTAACATCTTTGTCAGCAACATGGACGGTGGGATCGAGTGCACCCTCAGCAGTTTGTTGATGACACTAAGCTGTGTGGTGTGGTTGACACACTGGAGGGAAGGGATGATATCCAGAGGGACCTGGACAGACTGGAGTAAGGTGGGCCACTGCCAACTGCATGAAGTTCAACAGGGCCAAATGCAGAGTCCTGGACATGGGTTGAGGCATTCTCAAGCCCACGTACAGGCTGGGTGGAGAATGGATCGAGAGCAGCCCTGAGGAGAAGGACTTGGGGTACTGGTGGATGAAAAGCTGGACATGAGCTGGCAGTGTGTGCTGGCAGCCCAGAAAGCCAATCGTATCTTGGGCTGTATCCAGAGAATTGTGACCAGCAGGTCAAGCATGTTGATTCCCCCCCTCTACTCTGCTCTTGTGAGACCCCATCTGGAATACTGTGTCTATCTCTGGAGCCCTCAACATCAGAAGGATATGGAGAGGTTGAATTGAGTCCAGAGGAAGCCATGAAGATGCTCAGAGGGCTGGGGCACCTCTGCTATGTGAACAGACTGAGAGCTCCGGGGAGACCTTAGGACAGCTTCCAGTACCTGAAGAGACCTACAGAAAAGCTGAGGGGGGAATTTTTACAAGGGCCTGTAGTGACAGGACAAGGGGTAATGGGTTTAAATTGAAAATGAGGAGATTTAGATTAGATATGAGGACAAAATTCTTCCTGGTGAGGGTGGTGAGGCACTGGAACAAGTTGCCCCAAGAAGCTGTGGATGTCTCATTCCTGGAAGTGTTCAAGGCCAGCCTGGATGAGGCTTTGAGCCTATACTGTTGGAAAGTGTCCCTGCCCATGGCAGGGGGGTTGGAACTAGATGATCTTTAAGGTCTCTTCCTACTCAATACATTCCATGATTCTATGATTCTATGACTGTGGCATGATGTAGCTATATAAGAAAATAATCCCATGATTTTTAGTCCAAATAATTTTTGTAGAAATATTTTTTCATATTTGTCATTTATGAACTCTTTGCATTGAAAAGTAAGACCAGGAACTGGATTTACTGTAGAAATTTATATCATCTAGTGAACTCCCATAATTTGAGGGTTTGTGGTTTTTTAAATTTTTATTATGTGTTTCAGGCTTTAAATAAAGGTGAATGATTCTAGGAAAAAAATCCCATTCAGTAATATTCAGCCTTTTTCTGAATACTTTCATGTCCAGACACCCATGTTTCTCCAATGAATATTGTCAAAATTTAACTTTAAGATAAAAATTTTAAATTGACTATTAAGCTGTGAAATGAGAAATGTTGTATTGGAATGGAAGCATTCAGATAGTTTTTGCAATTAACTGTGCCAATCTTTGCATAAACTTTCCTGTAATGTGCTATGAACCTTCCTGTAATGTGCTATGAATTCTGAGTAAGTAAGGTCTATGATGTCAGTGCAAACCTGATAGTGGATTTTTTTTCAGTAAACTAACAAATGGAAGTTCATTACTCATCTCCAGGTCCCTTTTTCACCATGAATGTGCAACTAAATAAAAAAGGTAAAGCTTAACCTTACTTCTCTAACATGACCTTATATATCTCTTTAATATCTACGGGTCTTATAAATGTCGAAGTCTATAGATGGACGCAGATGTTAAATGGATGTTAGCCATTAACAATCTTATTTTTGATAATGACTCTGAATTCCCATTACTCTATAAAGAATCATCAAACCAGAAGACACCAGCAGATTTCCTTCCCCACATTTTCATATGTGAAAAATATAGGAGAAATCTGGTAATAGAAATTCCCTGAAGGCCACAAACAAGAACACGATTTGAATGCTTTTGCAGTAATGAAAACAATTTCATCTTTGGTACAAACATTTACTTTTTCAGACCTGTTGGACACTCAGATTTTTCCACTAACCTCAGTAGGAGCTGAGACAATCCAGGCCCTTTCAAACGCAATACCATAAGAGTACAATCATACCCTCTAGAGGAATGGAAAGCAACATGCATACCTACACTATTATTGTGTATTATTGTGTATTTTATGTCTAGCATCAGCTTTGTTCTGAACACATATTTATTTTTCATTTCTGAATATAAATAATAACTAAAAGCAATCCAAATACATTGTATTACACTAAATACCTTTCCCCTCCCACATCTTTTCTTCTTGATTTGCTAAAAATGGCAGAGATTTTTGCACTGGAAATACCAGATGGTGATTTTCTAAACTACCTTGGACTCCTTCTTTATTCTCCCAGCATTTAATTCATTCCTTTTTGATGGGCTTAGCTCTCCTGTTACCACTCAAAGCCCCTGTATGATCAGCTTGGACTTCTCAGATTGGTATCCAGCTCTCCTGTGAAAAAATAACCTACACTTTCAGAATTGTAGCTCTTTTACTTCCAAACTCCATTACCTTTCCCACTGATATTTTTCTTAATCTCGAGTGATTTCTCTTGAGATGTGTGAAACTGCACAGTCACAGTCCACATAAAGCTAGAAGCACACCTTTTCTAAAAAACATACTATCTGATTTTTCAATCTTCTCCATCTTTCCATATTGCCCATTCTTCCTGCCATGTAATTCTTGTGCTTTACATGTTCTGCAGAGCACTTAAATACATTGTACACAGCTGAGTCTGAATCCTTCTTGTCCAGCAAGAGTAAGAGACAAGATTTCCCCACAGACATGTGCTCTTGCACAGATGCTAACAGGAATTTCTTTGAGGTTATAAGTCCTTGCTGGTTTTCTACATTACCATTAACTTGTGCTTGACACAGGTTGGGTCCATGGCAGCAGCAGAATTACCTGGCCAAGGATTATCTACTCAAGGATGATTTTAAAGTTACAACACTATAAAACACCTGTGAAAATTCATCTTGAGGTCAGGTATGGCACTCTGGAGACACCGTTCTTCTACACCACTTTTATCCCTCCCTCCACCGGCTTATTATCTTCTTAGAGATGACCTAGTGTAGTCTTGAATTCATAGTGTATGTAAATAAAATGTGTTCTGATGTTGCCTGGTATTAAGCTGGCTGAGGAAAAAAAAAATTTCTACCTATATCCTAGCAATATTGACCAATAAACAATATCCTTTACCCTAAACAGAGGAAAAAGTTTATGTGAACCCACATTAGATCAGATGAAGCCAGACTGTTTAAAAAGAATATAGGATTGGATATATCTCAGATGGAGAATGTTATGCTGAAACTATGATGGTAGGTGTCCACACCTATTTTTTAAAAACAGAGGAAAGAGAGAAAGGAAGGAGTACTGGGAAAGGCCAATGCACAGATTGAGAACTGATGAAAAACTGTTTTATTTTTCATAAGGAAACACAGCACATTTATCTACCTTTATGTTATTTCTCAAATTCCTTTCAACTAAATTGCTAAATGCTGAGGTGTATCAGGAAAACATTTATTCAGTTGGTGACTATGAGTACCACTGAGACTGTAATATAGGTGTTTGCAACTTATTTATTACAATAGACAGCAGCAAAGAAAGCATCCTACGCAATGTTTAGGAGAGAAAGGGACTGAAGTCAGAGTGACAGGGTACACATATAAAATCTTTTTTTTTTTCCCTGTGAGATGCTTCATCCAATTTATGGTGATGTTGAAGTTGCATATTTGATTATAGTATAACTCTTGACCTATTCTCAAGTTTTCCTGATGCTTCAAAAGATCAAGACAACAGCAATTTATGCAGAAGTGCATGCCTATACCTTCTGTGATGTAGCAGTGCATGAAAATACTGGTTTTGGTTTTAGCTCCTCCATTCTCAGCACCAAACAATGACTGATTCTGTTCATGTAGCTTCTGAAACTTCAGTAGGATTGGATGTGTAAGAAAAACATAACTCAGCTCTCTTTTGACTTGGGGTCAAATTAATAAATAATTTTTGCAAACGTATCCTGAAATCTCAAGTCAGTAGCAAAAACTTGATGATTTTTGGGCAAGAGTTTGTTGCTGAAGTCCACCTAGCTTCAGCAAGAATTAATGGCTGACAGTAATAAAGTACTGAAGATGTCTTCCCACACCAGTTGAGGTACAATTAATGTTAGTGTCATTTTCCTTCCTCCCCTTGTCAGGAGAGAGACAACTAGACTCCTCAGTCTACCCTGCCTTTTACTACAGCCATGGTGTAACAGCTGTGTTGGAGAAAGTTCAGCTCATATTTAATGGTAGTTATGACTAGAGTTTCCTATCTAAATGAAAAGGTTATTACAGGTTTCCTCCTTCACCCCAGTGAACCAGCTGGTACATCTCTGGCATCACTGGCTGCCCACTTGTAGCCTGATATGTAGATTTTCTCATGTCTTGTTCAGTATTTAGGAGTGTTTCAGAATTTCAGGATTATGGTGTGCTAAATGGGTCTGAGTCATGGAATTTATCTCAGGCATGTTGGTATATGTTGAAAGTTGCTCTAGACCTTTGTCACCACTCCCATCCCGATGTGGCAGAGGGAAGCTGGTCAAGACAGTGACTTCTGTCTGGAGCCTTATGTGACAGGTTTGGAAAAAGTAGGCATTTCTGCTGGGATGACCTTCCTCTTCCAACCCAGCAGCACCAAGGTGACCACTGGGAAACATGTGGGAAGAAAATTTCTAGATAGTTTGATCTGGTTCATTGGTGCTTTCAGTAAATTTAAACTTTGAAATGTAGTCATGCTATAGTGCCTGTGTTTCATATGTCTGTATCTGCATCCATTTTAGTTTAAAATAGAGGTCACGGTTTCCTAACAAGCATTTGAATAAAATGAAAGCAGAAGCTAAATATGGATTCATATTTGATCATATAATGTTATCCATATGATAGAGATTTGCAGTTTTCAGTCTAAACCCGTATAAGAGTTAAACTTGTGCCCTAAGTTTCAGCTCAGTGCACAGAGCAAGTAAATGATGGAAATCAGGATTTGTAATGGCTAACCCAAGCCATCCTTAACTACCTACACGTCTATAATGTCCTATACTGGCTATGCAACTGTAGAAATACACTTAAAGAAGTAATCTGTCCTTTTAGCTAATAACATCAAAATGAGACCTTTTTCTTCACTTTGCCTGGACCTCTAACCTTTAAAGGTGAGTTAGACAGCTGCAGAAAACCTGATCTCATTTTCTGCCCCTGGCAAGATTTTTTCAAGTTCATCTTCTTTTTTTCCCTTCTCTCAAAATCTGATGAAAAATGAAATGTCATGAAAACAGGCTCTGAGGCTAAAAAACCTCTGTCTGTCTCTGTGACAGATGTCAGTTTGAAAGGTTTCAGGTCACCTGTCAGAAGTATGTCAGTATGATCCATACAAACATCTACTCAACCTCTAACACTAACATTGAGTTCTGCTTTTTAAAATACCCCTTGAAAAAGAATCAAATGATTTCAAGTCACTGCCTTTTCCCCTTTCTTTTAACTCTGATTAATGAGCCAAACTCTTAGGCAAAAAAAAAAAAAAAAAAAAAAGGTGGAAAAAAAGAAAAAAGCGCTTTTAAAAAAGGACAGCTTGACCTTTTTGTGCCCCTGGCAGTGAACCAATCAGCATTCTCGTAATCCAAACACAGATGCCTGGAGCTAAACAAATCCTATACTTGTGAACAAGAATTCAGTTTGCTGTCAAAATACAATGACGAGCAGCAAAGTGCTGCTCTTAAGCAAAATATCCTGAATTAAATTAAAATGTTTTTGATTAATAAAAGAAGTAACATGAGTAATGTCATACATCACTAATAGCATCATTTGGAAACAATTATGTTGAGATATTTATGCATATATATTACATATGTACATTTAAAACACAGTACCTCATCTCTACATGAGACGTAATCCAATAATATTTTATGCCACCAGAAACATTGCTCATCTAATGCTGCAACTCAGTATTTTGTAGTGATTAATTAACAGGCTTGAACGTTATTTTGTTCCTGGCTTAGTGTCATAATGTTTGCATTATTTCTCACAAGTGAGTTCTGCCCTTCTAAAGACCGAGCCTCTGTTTTGTTAAAAAAATTAATTGCAGTATTAAAGAGAAGATCCCAGCTGCATGACAGTTTTCATCATTGTGCTGTTTTAATAGTCTACCAAATAGATATGCTTAGAGCTTTCTGCCAATTTCTGTTTTCACATGTCCCACATAGATCCTATCTAGTAAGTTCTTGATGTCCATGGGCATATTGCTTGATGTTTCTTAAAAATTTCCAATGTAAATTTTAAGGTCCAATATAACAGTTGGGAAAAAAGATCTGGACATCACATTGATAGACCACAGATGCACCAGATGGAAATTACAATGTAATTGCAAAGTAATTCAGTGTTATTTTTTGTTAAAAATACAAGGCTAAATACATCCTTTAATTCATGCACAAAACTCTGATGAGAAAACATAGGTGGTGTTTTCATGCTGTGATTCTGTGGAACACTCCTCAGGTACAGAGTACTCCTTGTAACATTTTTCTAATACAGTATTTGAACGCTGCTGCTCACTAAGTGTCCATAAACTCTGCTTTTTCTTGTAAGTGTATATACCAAATGTGGAAACAAACTGTGTCAGATTTCAGATTTTTTTTTTTTAATAATTAATGATGGCACTGTGCCGCTCTCCAGGAGTTAATTTCATTAACATTTAAACTGATTCATATGACAGGAAAACAGTCAGCTTTGTATCAAAGGGTTACAGCTCTTACAAAACAAGTATCAACTTCATTTTGGGCAGTCCTACAGAGACATGGGAACAGTTGGAGGCAGAATCATCCACGGAAAACTATCAGTATTGTTTAGACGAAGATAACCACAAACATCCTGAAATACTTAACCGTGTCTAATCTCTCAGTGACTCATGTTTACATTATTTTTACTTTAATGTTGATTTTTTTTTTTAATCTTTCAGTTGAACATTATTTTTTTAATACAATCATAGAGTGGAAATTAAGTTTACATGTCATATTAGGTTACAAGATGGCCAGTATGATTATTTCAAAGCTCTGAAGGGAATGGGTAGTTTTACTAAAAACTGCCAGCTGCACAATTTCTCTGGTCACAGTGGGTGTGGCACATACTGGACCATGACTGAACACTTTCTTTACTACTTATTGATGCAACTCCAAGTGCACCTTGCAAATGAGGGTAAACCACTTCAATGTTCTTTGTGTCTGTAGAACTGTAAATACTAAACCCTAATAGCAGAGATTTCCTTTCTAGTGTTCTCATAACTTCAAGGTTTGGAAATAAATCTGCAAGATACCATTTTTTCTTGTGCCAAAAAGCTTATTAATCCTATGGGTTAAACGCTAAGAATGTTTAAACAGATGATAAACCATTTAACGTAACTTTCTTGCCTCCAGTTATTTTCAGCACTTAGGCTGTGACACTCTGCTCCTCTGAATAAAACCGTGAACTAAAAGGTATACACATTCCTTATCACACAGTAAGCCCTTTTAGAACCTAATAAATTAATTACATCTCCAAATAAAGTCTTTCACTTGCTTCCCTCCCTTACCATTGCCAACTATATCTGGCCAGCCCCACAGATACTGAGAGGGCATTATTGCAGATTATAATCAGAAATGTTGAAGCAGTTATTGGTGTCACACTGGAATAGCATATTAACATTGCCACAAACAGTCTTTCCCTTGTAAGAATAGTGCTTTGATGTTCCAATCCCTAGCAAGAATATTAGGAAACAAGAAACAAAAAAAAAAAAAAAGAAAGAAGGGAGGGTGAAAACGGCAACAATTGTGAAAACAGATTTCCCAGCTGAAATTAATAATTCTGAGCAGCACTAAAATTAATTACTCTGTAGTTGTAAGCAGGCAGCGGATTTATGGTAAATGACAGAGTGTTTGCAAATTTTCCTGACTACTCGATTAGAAAATGCACCAAGTACAGGCGTCAGCCGAGCATGCATTATTTAAGTGGTTGGTGTCTGGCGACAATCTGGAAGCTGCAATTGTTGTGGTTGCCTGTAGGAAAATTCGCACTTTCTGGGAGAAATTCTTTCACCTTTGTGTGCCCACAGCACAGATCTCTCCTCATGGCAGCTGTAGGATACACTGGAACTTCATGACCTGGAAAATGTGGGACAACCGACACAAGGTGACCCCCTGAATGCTGGGGTAGGCCCAATTAATTTAAAATTTTGCTTGGCCTTGTCTCTTCCAATTTTCTAAATCCTCTGGAAAAATGATTAATGCGTACACTGCCAATGCGAAAATATTTTTGACCCTATTAAAGTCGACCAAGGGTAAACCAAGTGTAGGCTGGCATTGTATCAAACTAGCTTTATTAAATTTGATTGGAGGTTTGTATGAGGAAGGGACAGACAAGGACATTATTTTGCACAGCAACTCCCTTTTAAATGAAAATACTGGGAGGAATACAAAGTACTCGTGTGCATTGGTACAGAGCTGTCCTTAAGTTAGGAAAATCTTACCAAAAAAGTGATTATTCCTGAAAAACCTTAATATTTCCAGCCTGTGAAAGTATGTTGTCAGCAAAGTTGATTCATTATATGATAAGCATTGTTTCCCTTGAAGAGAAAAGAGAATGTTTCAAACCTTGCCTTACTTCTTGCCTTTTTGTATTTTTATTCCTTAATTTAGTCATCCTGATGTCTCGAGCATCTGGAGACACATCCAGAGAAAGGTTTGACGAGTGGGTAGGTGTAGGCACCTCAGTCACCGAAAGTGCTTTTTTCAACATTCTTCCCCATTTCTACAACAGTCCATTCTTTTTTGCCAGCGAAGTGCTCTGAAGTTTTGCAAAAAACTGAAAATCACTAAGTTTCTCTGTCTTTACCCTGGTGCATTCATGATCCTTAAACACAAGAACTTGCTTTCAGGTCCCAAGGATCATTTAAGGCTGAAAAGGGCATATTGTCCTGATCTGATTCTTCAGGGTGATTATTTTAGCTAAAAAGGGGAAAAAAAAAAAAAAAAAGCCAAAAGGTAACTTGACTTTCTAATTTTCTGATTAGAAAGGAGTGATACCTGCTCTGTTTTTCACTCCCTAAAACCTTACAGAGGATTTCAGATGCCATTCTGTCCTCCCTGCTGCTTCTTGTTCCGTTTAGGTATCCCGTTGGGTAATTTAAGGTAAGTTTACATGAAGATGGTCATAATTTCATCTACACCTAGTTCACTGTCGTTTAAAATACCCCAATTCCAGCTTGGAAACAGTAACTCCATTAATTTCATTTGGTACCATTTATTTGCATGCTAGCTCCAATGAAGGATCTCCAAACTGACTCTTGCCTGCCCAGTTGCTGGACTGAGATGCATGAAGGAGCCATTGGACACCTTGAGATGCTGGCTATGGGATGCAGATTTTTAAAGATAAGATACTCATTAAACAATCCATCAGAAGTGTTTTCTGCTTTGTATCATCTGACAGTAAATCACAAACAAAACTCTTTAAATGGAGTGGTCCAACTCATCCAGAGGAGAACATTCAAAGTTTTTAAAGCTTTTGAGTGGTATAAGTTTCATAATTACAAAATGTTCTGTACAGACAACATGAAATAATCCTTCAACCACTCAAGACAGAGCAAAAGCAGAAATGCTCAGCCTAGACAGCCTTCCTTAGAGGTGTAACTGCAGTGAAAAAAGAACCAGAATACCGTCTTTGAGGAGATGGACATAATGAAGTACATGAATGACAGTCTTATTTTGGTAAGACGCGAGCTCACTGGAGATCACCAACAAGCTGTTAGCAAATAAGTATTAAATGATTTTGATGAATTGACTGAAATTCTGGTTGAATTAAGCTTGATAAACTAAAATGAAGAGGTCCCTAAACATCCTTATTGAACTCCCCCAAATGCAAATTTAGCATCTTCAGAAAACATTCAAACACATCTAGATGTAGTGTAAGTATAAATATATATATATACACATATATATGCATAAAGTTTTTAGTTAGAGATATGTGGACAAATTGTTTTTGTCTACACTAGTTTTAACCTAGTTATCTAGAGTCAGAGTGAAACGTTATATTCCTCTCACCTGTGATATGTCAGTTGAAGCCAGCTAAAAATTAGGTGTGATGTTCAAAGTTTGGATCTGACGATTGAATGTTTTTTCCCCAAACTCTGATCTCATCTGCAGGCCTCATCCATTTATATCTAAGCAACCATTACTATAAGAAGACCTCTGACTGTCTACTTACTGACAAATCTGCTGAAAAGAAGGGCAGTGTAAACCTGATGTGGCAGAACTTGGACTTAGGCATATGAAAGAGAAACTAGATAGTTACTGATCCTAATTTAATACATGAAATAGTTACAACGACATTGAAAAGAAAACACATGTAGGAGTGCACCACTTTTGTTCTTGAATTATTTCATAGTTTGCAAGTGAGTGGACTGGGTAACTTCTCCAGTAAATTAGTCTTCCTAGCACATGGTGGACTGCCTACAGCATTTCTGGGAACAGCAGCAGATCCAAGAACAACAACAACAAAAATTATTTGCATGATTCTGAGCTAGTTTTAATACTGAAACTTCAAAGCTGAGTTCACCAAAGGGTGAGAGGACTCATAAAGTGTGCAAGTCTAATTTGCTGAAAAGATGCAGACAGTTTCTAAAATGACTAAATAAACTGCAATTCATTTTTTTCACTTTTATTTTATCTCTGTGCTTCATGTATTTATAAGGCATCTATAATTTTGTACTTAACTATGAAGCATTCTGGGTGAAATTCTCATTAGGATTCTCCCTTAGTAACTAGAAAGAGAAACACAGAGAGACACCTGTAAGCCCCTTCAACCAAATATTTTTTTCATTTGTAATATGACCCTCTGATTATAGGGCAACATCTGCAGTCAATGTTTTGCAAACGCTGTCTTGGAGATACATCAAAAACATCTTGTCTTAGGTCCTGGGTTTGGACTGCTTCTGGGACTCTGACTCCTGTGGCCTTTGCCTCCACCTTGTTATTTTACTTCTTTTTTCTGCATTTTCTGGAGTATTCAGCCCTTTCAGTGAGAGTTATCCATATGAAAAAGAACTCTGCTCTCCTGCCAGGATGTCTGAGTGTTGTTGCTGTTGATGAAGTATGTGCTTGATGGTCATCTGTCAGCTCTTGGAGACTGGGAGATAATAAAGTGGGTGGAAAGTGAAGGTCCCTAGCATCTTATAAAGGGGTTACAAACAGCATTTCTGTATTGAGTAGGACACCTCTTTTCATTTCAGAACTATGCAGTGGTGAACATCGGAGAAGATGGCTTCGCTTTTGACTGACAAAATATCACAGGAACTGAAAACATAATAAGCTGATAAGTTTCTGGTGTAAATGAAGGATAAGGTGTGAGATTGGTTACAGTACCAAAACTAACTGCTTATCTTCCAAGCAGGATCAAGCCCAGTCCTAAGGATAATTATAGCAACCACACCATCATTCTTAACGATAAAGTATGAGATTTGCCTGTCAAAGTCAGTTTGGTGTCCAGCTTGTAGTAGGGCTGCTCAGGATTTATGTGGATTCAAGGGTCACAAAATAAGTACGTGTTGCCCTTAGCTTAGGTGGTACTGCCATGAGTTACTTCAGCAAACAGGACAGGTGGTCAGGCATGAACAAAATAAATGCATCCAAAATATGCTGCATCATGAGATCTTTTGCTCTAGGTCAGCCCACAAACTCCCTGGAGCTGGTACTCAAGATGTTTAGATTTCAGGGGATCTTAAGTCCTCAGACCAGGTGTTTTCTAATTTTAGCCTCTTTTCACAGTTCTCATAGTGCTTCTCATAGTGCTTCATAGGTGGTGAAGCACTGGCACAGGTTGCCCAGAGAAGCTGTGGATGCCCCATCCCTGGCAGTGTTCAAAGCCAGGCTGGATGAGGCTTTGAGCAACCTGGTCTAGTGGAGGGTGTCCCTGTCGATGGCAGGAGGGTTGGGACTAAATGATCTTTAATGTCTCTTCCAACCCAAACCACTCTATGATTCTGATTTGATGATTTTCTGCACTGGACACCTCTGATTCGTAAGAGCATAAAACTTTTCCTGTTTAATTCAAAGTCCAGGAGATTGCTTCCCTCTGGATGAGAGAATCAGGAACCTCTCACTAATCAAGTTAAATGTTATCTATTGTTACAGCCTTATGATGACTCTGTCTGTCAAAATACTCCTGTAAGACCAGTAATGGTTTTGCCTGTTCCTGAATGTACCATAAGCTCTGGGAAAATTTAGGCTGACTCCACTTTGTGGTGTGCTAAATGCAAGCACTAGACTTGCAATTCTTTGAAATCTGTGGAGACAAAAGGCAGGAGAGGGGTAAACTATCAGTTTGCAGAGAAAAGAGAGTAATTTTATTGAAAAAATGTAGCAACAGCTCATTTGAACACCTGGCTGAATGCAGAGGTTGGATTTACTGGATGAGATATTAGAAATGGGTCTGTTCCTGGATAGCTGACCCTATCCATTGCCTAAGTGGGAAGACATTCACTGTTCACACCAACAGCTGCTGTGGGATGAGGTGGGACCTACAGAAGAGATGGTAAGGAGTAGATTGATAGTACCTCTGGGTCAAAAGAGGCACTATCTTTTGCCAATGGCTAGTGCAATCTTCAGTTCAGTCCAGTTTAGCTCCTTTTCTTTTTTGTTAATTTTTCAATTAGGAGCAGACATGGAGTTTTCCAGGAAAATTGTGTCTATAGGGTAGATGAGTGGAATAACTTCAGAGCATTTCTCTTTTATGACTAAAAATACTTATACATTCTATATTAACAACAGCAGCAATATTGTAACTAGAATGGTACATCTAACGTTTTCTCCTGTTAAATGCTGAAAAGTTTTCCAGCTGAGGATTCTGCAGAGGCAAAGCCCTCACAAACTGGTGCCCAATTAGTGTCATAATTCCCATATGTCCAAAATTAAGCATAAAGGTTGAAGTAATTAGTAGTTCTTTCCTGTATTAGGCACAGTAGAAATTAAATCTTTCATAACACCACAATTCCTAAGTGACTGAGGATTACCTTTTATGTAACATTTCCTCCCAAGTTTTACTGTGCTACTGAAGCTGCATGGTTCATTCAGTAAAGGACTTGGATTCCCTGCATCCCAGAGATCTGATTACAATTACAGCATCTTTATGAGTGTCGTGGTTTAAATCCAGCTGGCAACTGAGCACCACATAGCCGCTTGCTCACTCCCCCCACAGCAGGATGTGGGAGAGAATCAGAAGAGTGAAAGACAGTTTAATAGGTACAGCAAAAGCCATGCACACAAGCAAAGCCAAGCAAGGAATTAATTTACCACTTCCCTTGGGCAGGCAGGGGTTCAGCCATCTTAAGAAAAGCAAATCTACGTCATGTGTAATGGTGATTTTAGAAGACAAAAGTAATCACTTCGAATCTCCCCCCTTTCCTTCTTCTCCCCCCAGCTATACATGCTGAGCATGATACCATATTGAATGGAATATCCCTTTGGTCAGTTGGGGTCAGCTGTCCTGGCTGTGTCCCCTCCCAGCTTCTTGTGCACACCCAGTGTCCTCGCTGGTGCAGTGGGATGATGAGCAGAAAAGGTCTTGTCTCTCTGTCAGCACTGCTTAGCAATAATGAAAACACCTCTGTATTATCAACACTGTTTTCAGCAAAAATGCAAAACATAGCCCCACACAAGCTACAGAAAAGGAAATTAACCCTATCCCAGCCAAAACCAGCACAATGAGGCCTTGTTTAACTGCTGTTATATGTTAATGTAGTGTCTTCTCAATACAAGTTGCTGAGGGAGACACTATCTGGGATACAAAATTATTTAAGACAATGTTTTATTCCACAGTTTTACTCTGATGGAAGCAATCTGCTTGGAGCCCTTTCCCTTTGCACATTTCTCTAAGTGTCATGACTCTTCCAATCTATTATTATGTATATCATGTGAATGATCAGGTATTCTGATAACTTTTCTCCATCTTTTCAGTTCACAGCAGAATTGTGCCAACTTCAGGATCATCATTTGACTCCTTTTCCACCCTCAGTTATTGGTCAAGACCATTCCCTGTGAACGATTATCTACTCATTAATCATCCAAACATAACTTGAAAGATCAGTAGAATATAATTTCCTAAAACTTTGTATTTATTTTTGAGGTACTGCACCATGCCAGCACACTTCTATCATGTCACATTGTGTTACACAGACTTACAGTGAGAAGAAATTTAACGGGAAGTGACATGGTGTAAGTGATGCACTGACATGTATAATTTAAAGACTATACTCTTGTTGGAAGCAGACACCTGCAATTAATTTAGATATTAGGAATTCAAAATGAAACTGATGATTAAAGCCAGAAGGGACTGAAGATGCATATTAAGCTTGTGAACTAGTGAATTTCTCTATTTATCTAGCAGAAGAGCACAGTTACTGTTACTAAATTTCTTCTGAGAACCCATCTGCAGAGTACCATTGCTGCTGCTTTGACGAGGAATTATCAGGCTATAAAATACACAGAAATTCAGGTTTCTTCAGGTCCTATCCTATCCAGACCAACATTTGAAAGCACTTTAAAAAGGAGATAACTTTGTTTTCTGTTCTTTTAATACTTTCTGTTAAATCAATATTCGAATTGGTGACTAATTTAACGTAGGAAATTTCAGGTACTTTCTATGGTGCTACACTGGTGGGTTTACTGGGTATCATGCAGAGATACTGCTTCCTGTATGTGATGGGATGACATAATTCTGTATAACCAATTTTACAAACATGGGATGTTACATCTTATAAGCACCTCTTCATCACAAACAATTTTAATGCAATAAAAAACGCTTGCCTTGAACATGTCTACCCTTTCTTTGGAATTTTTTTCTATAGTTGCATATCTGTAACTGGAAATTTGGTATTTTGTACATCTCTGATAGTAGGAAATTACTGCTTTGTTTAGCTGTGCCCTATGAAAGCCCTAAATGAGCCAACTGCTTGAGCCCTGCATATTAATAATACACTGTCATCTTAAGACTGAAGAAACATGCACTTTCTGTCTATTGAAATAATTCAACATGTGAAGGCTATAGATGTCTTTGCATTTATTTACTTAAAAAGACATTTAAGAAAGCTACTGAAATAACTTTGAAATATATATAATGTGAAAAACCTAAATGAACAACAGCAGCAGAATTCATCCTACTACCAATAGTTTCCACTTTAACTTTATACTCACTAACTTTATGGACAGCTTATCGCTGATTAAATGCTAACCTGTATTTACAGCTTGTCTGTTATTTCCCACTGGACTACAGACAATTGATCAAAAAGACACTGTTGATAGACACCTAAATTAGTAAACCAGAGATTAGGATCTTTGTTTAAAAATAATCATCATGTGAATGCTAATGCTTAAGGCTCTGTAAAAAGTTGTACCTTTCTAAGTGTAAACCCTTTTTTCCTGAGACCTTGAGAGTTAACAGAAAAAAAAGGGAGAAAAGTAAAACTTTGAGTGTGCCCTGGAAATGAAAGATTACTCTGGCATCAAGTTCTCATGTCTATTAAGAAAGGACAACAATTAAATAATAGTGTTGGTACATGAAATGCATAACAAACCCGGGGGAATATCCCAGGTGGATGGAATGGGTCAAGAACACAAATCTGTGTAATCATTGTACTGTAAAGTGGAAGCAGCATTGCCAATGTCCGCCCTTCTGAGCTGAGGCAGCTTTCAAAACTGCAAGAAGATGCATTTTCCTGGCATTGGAAACATACATCTCTCTTTATATTTCTGACAAAGCTCTTAAAGGCAGGCAGTCTGTATGATGCTCCCTAAATTGCTGATTATTCATTTTTCCACATCATTTCTGGGACTATTTGATTAGGAATTTTTTTTTCTTTTTTTTATTTATTTATTTATTTATTTATTTTTTTTTTTTTGCTTTTCCCTCCTGGCTAGACTACTTCTATCATCCAATAGCAGGGGTTTGAATTGTGAAGCTGGCCAACCCAGTACAACATACTTGCCTCATTTTCCCTGAAGAGTTTGGCAGTCCTGAAAGACATGCTCAGTGTAAACGAACAACTGAGAATGTAATTAAGAGGCATGTTAAACTATAAAAAAGGGGTAGTAACCACAGTATGCTTTCATTAATTAAAGCACTTTCTAATATCAGCCAATTACATCAACCTCCTCTGGCCCTTATATTTCTTAGGCTTTGTGTAACCGGTCCCTTTATCTCTAATGGGATCCTTATAATGCTGACCATGTGGCTTTAGAACAACACCAAAATGCTAATCTAATCCCCAGTGTTGCCCAAAGGCATTACATGGGCCCTGACATGGATCCAAGATTGGTTGCACCCTAATTCAAATAAAAGCAAGAATTAGGGCTGATCAGGTGTCTCAGTGACAACAGTACAATGAGTGACTGGGGGCAGGTTGGGGAGGGGGAGATGGCAGCAGCAAACGATCAGGCACATTTCAAAAGTAATTGGTCTCCAGGGAGGGTGCGGGTTGCTTCCTAGACCACTTCTACAGAGCCCTTTGCACCTTGCCAGCTGGAGGGAAAGTGCAGCCACTTCCAGAGAATAGCAGCGGGGCTAATGGAAGTGCACGTACATGTGAAAAAGGAGAGCAGGCAGACTGAAACTGAAGGAGTCGATTAGAATGGGACTTCCTTCTAGATTTTCCCTTTTTTTTTTTTTTTTTTTAACTTCAGTCTCGTCATTACACTGACTTCACAGATAGCTAGATTAATGCAGAAAGTTAGGACTCCTAAAAGAACCAGTTTAAAATCACAGGGCTACACTTCCATCCCCATCTTGCTGCATATGTGACATGAAATGAAATGAATTCAAAGGCACAGTAAGGCTTTTCAGCATGTTTTTTGTTGTTGTTGTTGTTTTTTTTTTTTCTATAGCATCGCCTTTCGTTGAGCACTTTTATTCTGTGGATCTCAAAGCATTCTCCTATTTTATGACTGCACTGTCATCCTCACTTTGTGCAAAGGGGAAAGATGCCAAGAGCTTGTGTTTTGTGCTCAGACACTGAATGCAACCTCCAAAATAGGCAACTTCTTACAGGCTCACCCCGCTAGACTACAGGAATTTTCCTAAAAATAAATAAAAATACATCTCTGCTGCAGCTCTAAATGGAGCAACTGAACAGACAGCAGGCTAAGAAACCAAATAACCCAGGAAATATTTCAGCTCATTTTAGCTGTTAGAAATTCCGCAGGAATTCTCTTTATCAGACTTGCCCTGTCTTCTTGCTCTGCCAAGTCAGGTACCAGCAGGTCTCTAACTTTAGACTGTAACCACTATTCAGGCATGACTAAGCTTTTCCAAAGCAACTGTAACACAGCATTTAGTCAGTGGAATTTAACACTCTCTTTCAAGGTCTATCTCTGTGTGGCTGTGTCCCAGGCAGCTTGTCCAATCCAATCTGTGCTTTTGGGCATTAAGGCAGAAAATTTCATGTTTTGTTGGGATGGTGATTGTCAGATTTGCCTTCAGAAAGCTGTAAGAAGACCCCGGATTTTTATTTTCTCCTGTATCTTTTTTATGGCTCAGGAAGTGACAGAAACCTGTGCAACAGATGATTAAGCTCTGAATATTTTTTCATGTTCTGGAAATGTATAAGAAGATTTGAGAGTGTATTAGAAGATTGGACTTGCTGATAGACTAGATCAACTTCTGCAAAATGATTTCTGAGTGGTTAGCAGAAATACAATTATGTACATAACTTTAGTCATTAGTTTTTTTTCTTTGACAATAAAAATCTTTACTTATTTCACTCCAACTTTACCACATAAGGAAACACAGCTTTGAATGGTGATTGTCCACCTGGAAAGCCATAGCTTAATGCAGAAAGTTTCTAGAAACAGAAACTCTGTCATGACCTGTCCTCTATAAAAACAACCGACCTATCATTAGAGCAACCTGCTCTGTGCCCTGTGAACACTATCTAACTCTTACCAAAATCCTTCTGTCTTACAGTCGAATTTACTGAATACTCCTCTTTGTGCCTCAAGCTATTCTGATGAAGATTTAAACAAAAAATTGACTACTATTTTTTCTCATCTCCTTGCTGAAAGAATGTTGGACTGCGACTGCCATTAGGATATGAATTTTTTAAACCTGATAATAAAACAGGTTAAAGCCAGACACATTATTGCCATCTTATGTTGGCAGAAACAATGGAGACAGACAGACTTGGATGAAACGAACACATTGTGGTGAGACATCATCCCACCATGGCTTTCAGCTCCTATAGAAGTCGATGGGGCACCCCTTAGTACAGTGCAGAACCTTAGGATACCACATTGTCCAAACTTCCTTAGGAAATGACATCCAAAACAGAGGCATATCAGAGAATTAGCTTCCTCCTCACCTTGCAAAGAACCATTCTTCCTTTGCATGGAGAAATGAAGTGGAATATTAGCATGCACACAATGAAGTTTTGCTTTTGTCCTCTTACGAATGCATTTGTCTGCTGTTAGTGGAAATATATTATCTTAATTCCACAGAGTGCAACAATTCTGATTATATTTTTAACTGCTTTATGGATCACACAGCAGACCTATAATGTGTGTTCTCAAAAAGACAACTAATTTTCATTTTCAATCAGCTTCTCCACAAGATTTTTCACATAGCCTCCCTTCACACCACTAATTTCATTTTAGATCTGCCATAATATCACACATCTCTTGGCCTGCTGTGCTAACATGTTTTCACATGCTTATCCTTCATTACCACAAGAGAGGCAAGACACATAGTGACGCTCACCCTACTATTTGCAAAATTTCTGGAGCAGGACCCTGGCTCCACCAGAACAAAAAAAGGACAGAGAGAAAGGATTTAATGACAAATGGGGAGAGAAATAGAAAACAATTCGATTAGGAATAAACAGAAGCTTTAGTCTAAGCATACTCAAGGTGACTTCAGCAGCACCTAACAATCGGGGAGAGGAGCCTTGCATTGCATTTCTTCAAAATACCTTTTGAGGAGATATAATCTTCGAGACAGGGAATTTTTTTAGTTCATATTCAAGCAATTTCAGTTCAGTGCTGGCAGGATTCTCTTGTCCAGCAAAATTTTAATTTGAGTTGCTCTGTATGAACATGCAAAGGCAGCTTTCCACATTCCAGACAGAGTAGATGGTGCTTGCCCACAGCTTGGTGGTCCCCTTGCCTGTACGGTGCAAATGCCTGGGAAGGGTTTTGCAGTCAGGCAGCTTCTACTCACAGACGTATGCTGCAATGGTCACCAGGGATGAGGAGGCTCAGTCCTCCCACCTTTCCAAATGAATTTTATGTTTTATGGGAATTAGGTGTGCTGTGGTGGTCTTCTAAGGCCTCTCCTTTCTCTTAGCAGAGTCATCAGAATTAGCTTTTAAACATGCACCTTGGCTTTCCTCTTCTGAGGATGGAAACAGCTAAGGGAACACTTGCAGATCAAAGGTCCATTGTGCATAGAAAGTATTTTGCAAGCCATTATGGTGGGTTCCCAATCCTGGTGCTCCAACTCCCATCCTGAATGTATCATCACTGACTCTCCAGCCATCAGCTCCTGGTCTGTCACAAGCTATTATTTTGCAAAGGCCGTCCACTCTAATTATCCCTGTGCCAGGAGCAGTGACATCTCTGCAGATGGCCAGTGCTTCCCCTTACATGCCTTGCCGAAATGCCCGGTTCGTTCCTTTGTGTGCACGTGGCTCAGAATAATTGAAAACAGAGCACAATATTGGGTTGCTGGGCTAGCATAAGGGTACAAAACACATTAGTGTTTCACACAACAGGGACAGAAAGGTGAAAATAATTGATTGACTGCTTTTGCAGGTTCACTGAGATTAGCTCAAGTGAAGGCCCTCTTCTGCTCTTTGCCTTGAACATGAATTGGAAAAATCTCTTGTGCGCCACCACTTTTCTCAGCTGAAACAAAATTAATCCAGAAGAGAAGTGGGAATGAGCAGAATTTTTTTCTCCAAGTTTTGTTGTTAATTAAAAAAACAATTACCAAGGATTTCTAATTACTTTACCAGTACACTATAGCCTGTACCTGCTCCTCAGCAAATTAGAGAGATAATACTTGAAACGTCTGATTAAACAGAATTACTCTTCCTCCATATCCATTCACACTTCTGCTTAATAGTCTTTTCAAGCAACACCTCTGTGAAACATTTATGTCCATTAAGATATCTTACTGCTATTAATATTGTTCAATAGTTTCTATGTTTTTCTGTTGAAAATGCAATAAAGTGGCACAATTGGGCTGAGGGGCAGTGTTGGAAAGACCTTCAAATATGTCTGTTATAACAGATGGCCCAAGAAAAGTGACTGCATAACATGTTGAGCACTGCAGTAAGAAGGTGATAATCACTTCAGAAATTCTATAGACAGTCTTGAGAGACAAACGCCAAACCCAAACACCATAGATATTGAGAGGGGAGGATGGGGCAAAAGTTGACACTGTCTTTGAGAAGAAGTTAATAAAGTCAAAGTAAGTCTGTGATCTGTGCTATAGTGAACAGAAAATCACACAGGAATTAACCAGGTGAAAAAGCAGGAAAGGATTGGTGATTTGAGGCAGCAAATACGTAAGCATCATGGTTTTTCCCCTGATGGTGCTGCATTTTCTGCTGAAATACTGTGTTTAATTCGAAGCAGTCAGTAACAGAAAAGCAGTGACCTTATTAGAGGAATTCAACAACAAAATACTGAAGAAACAGAGAGATTAATTGTGTTGGCATTGATTAACATATAGTCCAGAAAAAAAAAAATTGATACCAGTTCTGAAATATTTAAAAGATGTGAACTGAGAATATGTGTTTCAAAGGGAAATGTAACATGACCTTAAGAAACCATATTGCTATTTAGACATGGTTTAAAGAATAAAAGAAAAAAAAGAAAAAGAAAAAAGCTTCCTGACAAAGATGTTTTAGAATTTGGAGTGGTTTTCAAAGAGAAGCAGTAGAGTCCCATTGATTTAGGTACTGGACTTTAGCTAAAGGGCAAAGCAATAGCTAGTAAAGCATATAGGCCACCCTGCTCAGGACTTCTAATGATCTTATATACTTTCCCAAATGTCAATGGTATAATTCTTTGTTTCATAGCCTGAAATCCTTGGACTTCTCTCAATTATCAAGAAAGCAACTGAAGTGAAATAGAAAATAAGTTAGAAATTTCACAATGGTATTTTGCAGAGAGTGTATGTGTGTACCATTTTCAACCTAGCATAATGTGCATTATAAAGTACAATACCTTTTTCTCCCAATACAATTAATTGGTCACTTCCTGACATATGTGGATCCTACAAACATTAATTGGTTGAGGTAAGACTTTAACTTCTTCCCCCTTCTCCAGATCTAAGAGTAGAACCAAAGATTTTCTTGCGTTTGGAACAACCATCACAGGGGGGTTAGATTTTGCTTTTAAAGAAAGCTTTCACATTTGAAATACATTCTTTTGTCCCTTTTTTTTTCCTTTCTATTTTTTTAACATTGGATTGGTTACTGTTTCATGTCAAAATCTCACAGCCTTACTTCAAATACTCAAATATTATTTAGGTTATTATTTACTGTCAGTATCTACATTTTATAACGTAGATCAAGCAAAACCACATCAAAACGTAACATCTGTTTTACAGTTTATTAGAAAATACTGTTTAAAAATCAAAACACCAGAGAAAAAAAGCACACTTACCTTGGAATACCCTAGAATTAAAATTTTTCTTACCTTAATTCTTAGTTAACATATCATTCAAGACTCTAAAATATGTGCTCTGAACACTTCTTCTGGAGTGTTTAAAAGCACTTATTTTTCCTTCCTTCCTTCCCCTCCCCCCCCCCCCCCCCCCCCCCCCCGTGTGGATTTTCATATAATTTGGGAGTAGAAAGAGTCTTTGAAAACTGGAAGCCCAACTTGGACTTGTGTAACACAGAATACATTTTGGTTGCTCCAATTTGCTGTTTGCTTATGAATCTCATTTAACCATTTATGTTGCTTCGTATTTACATTCAGTACATGGTAAGAGTAACGTTACTTATGCAAAGTACAGTAGACGGAACTTTTCCTGAAATAACCAGTTAGTCTTAGAATTTCTATACGATCTCCCTCTTGAGTAAGTAATAAGAACAAAATCACATATTGAATGGTATTCTTAGGAACATATGTTTTAATTGGTTCCTGTGCACCATCATGTTTTCCAAGATGGCAGTACCACGAAGCAACATTAATATCTATTCAAAGCAAAGTAGATCACAGCTGGCAGGTAGATTTTATTAGAGACTTATGAGGAAGAAATAAATTAAGCCACAAGGGATAAAATTGAATAGGCTGAGGGCTGACTGAACCCAGAACGTTATCCACCCTCCTATGTCAAAATTGTCTGGCTTGCAACTTTAACTAGGTTGTCCTTGAAAACAATAAAATGAAGCACTTTGTTTGTTGTGGAAGACCTCTCTTCCAGAAGACATAAATGGCACCAGAATTCATCTGGGCTCCCTGTTTCTGCAAGGATCTCACTTCACCAGTTTTCCTTTCTCTGTTGCAAAGGAAAGGGTGAGTTTTCATTGCAGTAATCTTGCCACAAATAGAAATTAACTCCATAAAATCAAGTGTACCCTAGCTGTATGTGTACCTCAAAGCTTTTATTTTCTCCCACTCTATTAGGCGGCTTAATAAAAACACGGCTTATCCCTAAAAATCTTTCTCCAGTTTGCAGCATAGGTAGGGACTGAAGTTAGATCATTCAAATATGGTTTAAATCATTACCGATGAGAAAGAATTATCATCTGATAAACAGTGTTTTGTGGGTCTTGTTAAAAAAGGATGATTTATAGCCTATGAGATGCAACAAAGCTCTGATGACACAAATGTTTTGAGAAGGACTGAGCATCCTTCTACACCAGTACTGTGGTGTGATGCCCTGGTAATATCTTCTGATTGTCAGAAGTCAGACAAAAGATCTGGGTCAGGAGACAGCTCCATCTCCTGCAGATGTTGTTTAATTTGCTCATGTTAGGCTTCTGCACACACCTACCTTTCTGAGGCTACAGGGCCCAGCAGGTCTGGGTAGGAACCATGAAAATTTGGTAATGCAACAGCTGCTAATTTGATGAAAAAGAAACATATTTTTTGTGAAACGACATAGATTTAGCAGAAGTTTTCCAAGGAGAAATATTTCCTTCTTGTAAGATCAAGTGTTTTGTTTAACCTTAACTGATGTTAAAAAAAAAAAAAAAAAAGTTGATGTAGTCTGTGCTCATCCAACAAATATGAAGCAATATGAACTCTGCAAGTGATACTGTCAGTATTTTTTTTTCACTAGTCAGTCCTGAGTAAACATACCCAAGATCAGACTAAGACTTGGAAAGTTTAAAGTCTTGATTTAATTTCAGTTACTATAGGTGAACAATGAAAACAGCTCTAGTGCCAGTGAAAGAAAAAGCACACTGTTGTTGAAAAAAGCATTTTTGACACTGTTTTTATTCTCTTTCACAATTTTTTTGCAAATCCAAATTGAATACAAATAGAATTATGAGATGCAAATATTTCTTCTTGTTTGTTTTGATTTTGTTGAGGTATATTATAATTCAATTTTAAAACTTAGAGAAAGGTGGTGGGATACTTGAATCTAAAAATAAGTATATGTTAAAATATTTAATATTTTATTTTTGAAAGAAATTAAGATTAATACAGTGAAAAAGATTAAATTGCATCTATTTACATTTTGATTTTCTAAAACCTGAAAGCACTTTGTGTGCATTTCATCACAGTCCTTCAGATAGGAAGCTCATTTGTCAGACTCATCTTCAAGTTGTGCAGATCTTCCACTTTGCAGAAGTGGAGAGAGAAACATTTATCAAAAAAAGAGAAATGTCTATAAAGCAGTGGAGATTGGTGGGCAGCTTAAGGGACAGATCTGATTCCTTTTACAACATTTAAATTATTCTTTGCAATTGACTGCATTTCAGGTTGTGAGTATCCCCTTAACTTTCAGGTTTTTGTGAGGACAGAAGTGCTTTATGCAGAAGCTGACCTATTTTATTTCTTTTTTTCATGTATATTTCAGCACAGGGAAGTTAGTAGCATCCTAATATATTGCATACTGTAATTATGACATAGTTGTATTTGTGTAGTTTCAATGCAGATGCACTTTTTTCATGTTCTGCATGAACCGGTCGTCTTCAATAAAAACTGAAGTGACCTCTTTCTTTCAAAAACTATTTATTACAGTTGCAAGACCTACATATTCTATTTCCATATGCACTGCTGCTGGTTCTTGGAATATGCTGGGAGCAGGCTGTTTTCCCTTAGCTGTGGTAATAACCGATACAAAAACAAGCAGTGCTATAAATTCATTAAACCAGCAAATAAGCATTAATAAAATGAAACCAAAAAAGATTAGACTTCTAAAATTATGGGAGGAATCTCTGAAGGTCTGATGGTGTTCTAGATGTAATGGCATAAAGATACAAAGAAAACAAGCAAGAAGCATAAGGAGAAATTATATTTTTATTATCCAAGTGATAAAAGTTGGAATAAACATTTCTGAAGGGCTTGCGAGTTCACAAACATGTCCATTTTTTCTAGCCATCTGCTTGACACATGGAGCTTTCCATGTTTGAAAATTTCCTTATGTTTTCCAAATGTATGAGTTGTCCTGAAGAGAAATATTTTGTCTCCTCACAAACTTTTCCTTGGAATATTAACCGAGTTAAAAAGAAGAAATGTAAAATTATTTAAATGAAGGTGACATCACAGGTATGTCTGCAGTACTGTGTCCAGCCCCGGGGCCCTCAACATCAGAAGGATATCGACTGGTTGGAGCGAGTTCAGAGGAGGCCACAAAGATGCTCAGAGGGCTGGAGCACCTCTGCTGTGGGGACAGGCTGAGAGAGTTGGGCTTGTTCAGCCTGGGGAAGAGGAGACTCCACAGAGACCCAAGAAAGCTGGGCTACAAGAAAGCTGGGGGTGGGGACGACATTTTACAAGGGTCTGTAGTGACAGGAAAAGGGGTAATGGGTTTAAACTGAAAGCGGGGAGATTTAGATTAGGTATCAGGAAAAAATTCTTCCCGGCGAGGGTGATGAGGCACTGGAACAGGTTGCCCAGAGAAGCTGTGGATGCCCCATCCCTGGAATTGGTCAAGGCCAGGCTGGATGAGGCTTGGAGCAGCCTGGTCTAGCGGAGGGTGTCCCTGCTCATGACAGCGGGGTTGGAAGTAGATGATTTTTAATGTCCCTTCCAACCTAAACCAGTTTAGGTTATGCACTATAAAGCTTCTTCAGCCCACACTGTGGAGGGTTTTTCTTTAAATTTCATCTAAATATTTTCAGAACTGGGCTGGAGATGTGACAAAGCCAAGTTCATTTGTGATGCACAGAGATGTTAAGAATGTAAAGAGAACTGCTTCTACCACCCTTTCCCTGCTCCACCCACCCCCACCTCCCCCTCCCTTGCATTTTTATCCCATTATTATTAAAAATTACAGCTTCAAGGAAAATTTTGGTGTGAGTTGGGAGAAAAGTTTAAGGGGACCTTTTCATTATGTCTCACTTAGAAATTACTCTTAGAAACATTAGATTTGGTGAGAGTATAAAAAGTGCACTTTATAGTCTTTTCTCAATGTGAGTTATATCTGAATAAAGGTGCAAAAATCCTATTAACGATTGTTCATTTTATATATGTACAATGTCAAAATAAATCACCTTCTTTATTTTAACTCTTTCATATTTAAAAATTTAATTAGCTTTCATTCACTGAGAGTCAGTTTAAATGCTTGTTCTTAACACCCTAATTTTTCAAAATGTAAATACCAAGACTGTTGTTTTGGTAAAGATAGGGGTGTAACCCTACTCTTCACAAGGGTGATAGCTCATCACCAGGACAGAATTAAGCTGTATAAGATACTTTCATCAATACACAATAATTAATGAGATTTAGGTACTGAAACAAATGGCCTCATGTTCTCTCTCCCTGATTTCTACCCCACTTTACGTAATGGTTCTTCCTACTTCCTTGGTCTGATCATGGAGGTTGCTTTAAGCTGAGAAAAAGATGTTACATGTTGGAATGTTACAAAAGATGTTACTGTGTTGGATGTGAAGGACTTACAACTTTTTATAGGTATTTTGGAATTTCTAGATCTGTAAGTTGCAAAACTCTCCAAGTTTGTATTTGAGCAGGGGTCACCTGTGCCTAATCCTTCGATATCTCTTGGCTGTAACTACCTGCCTGCAGTTCCCTAGCCTTACATAAGTGTCAGCGGCTTCCTGGCAACTGAGGAAGCTGGCTGGATGAAGGAAAATTCCCTGTTCCAGGAACAGAACTGGAGCAGGTGTAAATGGAAGACGAACCACACATAGAAGTGAGCTTCACATTGCAGAATGACAAACAAACCAAATAGGAGACTTACACGGCTAGTAAAGATAGCTAAGAAGACATTGTAAGTTATTTTCCATGATGTTAAAGCTGAGAGTGCTTTTGTCTCAGTTAGAAGAATGGGAAAACAATGTATTTATTATCTAGATAATTTCTGAGATATCATGTTGTCATGACTTAACACAGGTGACACTCATATCTGCCCAGTTTTTGAATAATTTGCAAATATCCTGTTCTAGTCCTTGAAGACTCTTCTACTGTATGTTGAATGGCCAACTATTTATTGCCTGTACAAATAATATTTATGCAGTAAAAATTATTCAGTATGTTCTCAGAAATGCAATAAAATGGTGAGAAAAATATTTCTATAGAACTTGATAAAACACTGAATTCACCACCCTTTTTAAAATTCCCATAATTTTAAAGTTTTTGAAAATGAAAATTTTGTTCTAAGCATAGAAGTGAGAAATTGGAAAATTATAGAAGGCTGCTAATATTTGGTACCAGCTTAGTTAATATTTTTTTCCTCTAAACCCAGGGTTGATATGAAAATCAAGTGCACCAAGATACAGATTTTGTAGCTGGTTATATTATTTTATTAGCTGGAAGTTGGAGTACAATAATTCTGTTCCCAGTGGGGCTGTCTCCTCAAACTATGATTCTTGCAACCTTCAGAATAAAGTACCTTTTAAAGTGGTTTTTGACATATGATACCTGTATACAATGATCTATACTATTTGATTTCTACGAAATGCAAGGTGTGCTTTGGATTTTGTATATGAACTTTGAAATTATATGGGTCTCATCTATCTCAGCTAGTACTCTGATAGTTCTAGTTCTCTGTTAGGAGGGAAAGCTGACCAAAAAACTCTTCTCTCCCACCTTAGTTTGTTCAAACTGTACACTCAGCAGGGCAGAATCAATTGTGAAGGACAATGAATATTGGAAAGGTGGCACATATTTCATGCACATGTAATGTAGTTTGCTAGCATTTGTGAAGATTTTTAGTGGTTCTAATTAAACTAAATACTATAAAAGTAGGAAAAAGAAATCAATTAGATCAACTGAGGGATTGAAAAATATTATTAACTTCAAAAACCTTGAAACCAATGCCCAAAATATACGAGGGTCAGCTAAGTGAAAACATTTAACCTCTATATGGTATTATTACTTTTTTCACAGCTCTTTCTGTAGCATGTGTACCTATAAGAAAAGCAATAGCCACAGATAATAATCATGCTGCCAGTTGAGGTATCGTACCTAGGATTAGCTGGGGCTTAAGAGGAGGACAAGGTCATTGCCAGGGCTCTCCAATTACTACTAGTATCACTACCTTTTCCAACGTGTCAAACGACAACAAGCTTTTGAAGGCTAAATCCAACAGCAGCAGCTTCTAGATAGGTTAGTACTAAATGAGTGACACCAAGTCTGAGAGTTTGACGTTGTTTGTCAAGATAAGTTCACAATGAAGATGACTTTCATTTCCAATATAAGCTATCATGAAAAGGATTGCACCTATAAACTGTGCTGTTAAATGCCTGACCCTGATAAGAGAGAAGCTTTAAAGAAAGTTAATGACAAATTCCCAGGGCTATTTGGGGTAATTATTAATTGTTTTTAAGTTATATTTTCAGTAGCTTTTGTTTCACTTTTCACAGTCACAGCCAAATTGAGAGTGTTCCTTTAATTAATGGTGTTTTGGGGATGTTAACCTGTCAGAGGGCTGCACTGTTTGTTTCCTGGCAATGTTTATGCAATAAGATTTAGTGGGTGGAGAGAAACCCTATAACCAGAGGGCTCACAAGCTGAATGTTATTTGTTTACTCTTTAGCATAATTTGATTCCTGCTACCCTGATAAACAAGAAATGACTTGATAATTCTCTCCCTCTTGGGGGCAGGGAGGGTAGAAGGGGAAGAAAAGGAGAGTTTGTGTGCAATATGGCAGTTTTACAAGTGAAATTCATAGGATCCCCTATAATTTGGCTCAAAATGCTTAAGAGTATTTCACCAGTAAGTCGCAGAGCAATTGGTTGCTTCTGGAAATTGTATTTATTCTCTATTTTTCATTAAACAGATGGGTTACTTATTCTTTGGTATAAATAACTTTTGATAATATTGGTTACCTTGTTTTTCTTTTTTTGTCATGCAAATAATTTTCTTATAAAAAGGTCCAATATGAATACAACATCATAGAAGGTGTATAGAGGATGTTAAAGTCCTTTGAAATAAGACTCTCTTCAAATATGTATCTGACTTATTTAATAGGATTTGTTGGTTGTGATTTAGATTTTAAAAAATTCATCTACCTAACCAAACAAAATGTTGAGTTATTTCCATTCAATTTCAGAAGCTGATTTTACAAATGACTTTTTTTGTGTGTCCTACAAGCATGACTTTTGAAGAGAAATCTTGACCCTGAAGTTGAGAGGAGTCTTACTTTGGTATTTCTAATGGTGAACAACAGAAAGACCCAATTCTAGAAAGAAAGGATGACATGCCATTTCTACTAATTGTGTCTTTTACCTAGACACCGTGATTCAGAAGAAGCAGTTGGCTGTAGTTTTATCTGCTTGGGCTACAGTCTGTCATTGGAAAATCAGTTTCTCAGGCATGGGGAGTTTGTGTTCTCTCTTTTAATACTCAGATGGTACAACCATAACTGTATATAGCTGAAATCCAATGTGAAAAATTCAAGTTGTGTTATGTTATGGTGTCCAATATCCTTCTGTTATCAAAAAGCTAACTTAATACTTTAAGGCTGGGTTTTCACAGAGCTCATCACTCGAACACTTTTGCTGTGACTCAGCACTCAAGTCTAGACATAAACATACAGAAAAATTAAAAAAACCCCAACCCTAAAGCATACTTTCAGTCTGAGTTTCTGTGCTCTTGACAGCAATCCTGTGTGACTCAGGTTCCTTCTTTCTTTTGGAACTCACAGTTGTTCTCCTTCCTGGGGAATTTGTATACCTGTGAATCTGTGCTGAGATTTAGCTGAAAGCAGCAATATTTTCCAAACACAGTCACAGGGAGAGAGAAAAATGTGAGGTTTTTACTTGCATTTACTTTCAGAGAGTTTACTAATTATATGTACTGTGAATTTAATGTGCTGTTAGCAGGTTCCTTGTGGGATTGTGTTTTGTTTCTCAACATCCAAGTTATTAATTCTCTATAATACAAAGTTGAGTCTTTCTTCAAAGGAAGAGAATGTGCTTTTCATTTATTAATTATATTATTTTTTATTTATATATTTTCCCATAAGGGCTCCCATGAGCTCTAAAATTAAGACAGTCATGACTAAAGTGGTACTAGGACTGTGCTGATCTCAAACCAAACAAGAGGATGTTTGCAGGAGGCCGATGACCTGGAGGCACTCAGCTTGAAGATGCCTGCTTTCTGCCTTTCTCAGAGATATTCTGACCTCAGGTACCTTCTTTTCCAGGAGGTACAGTATTCTGCCATTATTGATATCATTCAAGCTTGGCATGAAAACAGATGTCTGGTCCAGAAGCATTTAGGCAATATGTCTGCCCTAAGTTTTCCCAGCTCTTGCAATTTTTATCTCTTTGAACACATACAGATCATGATGTCTGCTTCATATTACACTTCATTAGATCTGCTTGTACCTCCCACCACCAGCTCCTTCTCTCCAAGAAACTTGCATGTCAGTGTACACTGATGAAGTTTGCATAACAAACAAGTAATTACCAAATCAGAGGAGAACATCGTATATTAGAAAGATGTCAAGAGGTCCTGAATACTTGTCCTGTATATCAGAAGCCTTTAACCTCATCCAGCTATGGCACTGGTGTTTATTTAATGGTCCTTCAAGAAGCCAAACTGAATCTGCTAGGTAAAAGTTCACATAGGTTGACAATTTTGTAACTCAACAACGTATATAAACGATTAAAATATTTATATTATCTCAACTGTGCTGAAGTGCCTTTTAAAGTGTCTTTATAGGATTTATGAGCAGCTGCTCTGTTGGGTAGGTTGAAAAAAGTATCTGTTTCCCACTACAGCATGAGCATTAGTTTAACAGCTCCTTCACCACTGCTGCTTCCGTAAAACCTGAACTGCTGCCCTTTCTCTTACATTAAACAATAAACACATTTCCCTGCTCAATCTTCATCATGGTGACAATGAACCATGATGTTACAAAACTCAAACTAACTCATCTTTCTTAACAGTTGCCAGAGTTTTGACCAGGAATGAGCAAGCTCTTAGTTGTTTGACTTTGGGTCCAGGCTTAGACTTTAAAGGTCAAATTTAATCCAAAGCCACCTTCAGTGAGTTTCTTATGAGTTTCTGCATTATTTTCCTCTTTTTTAATGACTTGTACATCTCACTGCTACAATTACTGAATGATGGGAAAAAATTGAATAGCACTAGAAATTAGAATGCTCTAATTCAAACCTGGCACTTAAATTGAAAGCAAGAAGTGGTTTGAATTAACAACATATAACCTAAAATGCAGGGGAGAGGTGCTTTTCTATCCAGAGCGTGTAAACACCACAGTAGGAAGAGGCAAGCTGAAGGTGTATACTGGCACAAAGCAATACCAGTTTAATAAGTAACCTTTTTTATTTTTGAGTCTGGTTTTGTTTTATTTTTATTTTTAATGATTTTAGAGCAGTTAGATTCTGTCCTTGTGGAAAGGGCACAATTTTCTCATCTTTTCTCATTTGGGTTTATGTAAGCTGACATTTGCAGTGCCATTTCTCTCACTCTTAGCTATTTAAAGACGCTTGCCCAAATAATCCTTTTGGGAACTGGCTTTCTAGACTCGGGGCTGATGTTGCTTTCTGGGTGAAACCTTCTAACCTCTTCAAAGAAAAGACAAGTTTGACCCCAAAGCCCTTATTTATAACAACCAGTCACAAGGTGACCATCCTGCATGACCTGTGGAATATACTACACACTATTTTTAGACACCACAAAATGCACTCAAGGGCAAATGACAGAGTCCATGATTAACAAAGAATTCCTGCACAAGTATTATTCAGTATTAAGCCACAATAAATGGACACAAAGAAAAGAAAATCAAGAAAAAGTAGATAGAGGCTCAAATAATATCTAAGCCCTTGTTAATCTTGAAGTATTGACTTTTTTCACTCTAAATAAAAAAAGGCAATTGCAATTTGAAAGTTAAATTAAATGCCTTAGTTTTGCACTTACACATGTGTGTATGTGTGCATATATACAGAAAATTAATTCCCTTGTACATACTGTAATTTCACAAATACTTATTTATAATCTCTAATTTTCCGCAGAAAATGGTCATTCATATCCATCAACCGACTGCTAACATGATTTAAGCAAACAAACACCCATCAAAAGTCACTGGTCCAAATGTCAATTGAGCACAAACATATAAATAAATGTGCATTGAAGATAAATAATGACATAAAAGAGCTTTGTACTTTTTTTACTTGAAAGGTACCTCTGTAAATAGTTTGTAAGAATATGCTTAACAAGAAGGAAGACTTAGGGGTCTGTGAACAGGACAGGGAATCAGAAACAACTTCAGTGTTTAAATATGGCCTTCTCCTGAGTTTAACAAATCACTTAATCAGTCAAATTCAAATCCCTTAATATCTGGATAAATGTTAGACAAGAGTATTAGAAGAATTTAAATATTTAAAGTGGTTTAACAAAACTCTTTTCCCTGAAATAGTATAAATTCCAAGTGATATATTGCATATTTAGCTTCTAGAATTATTAAGAAAGAATTTGATGCTCAAATGCAATGCTGCACAGCTATTTCATCCAACAAAGCAAAACTTAGTAATTACTTTAACTTTTTTTGATAAAGAATTATTACAGTAGGACTTGAAACATTTACACTGCTTTGCTAACAGTGGTTAATACCTTATTATAGAGCTCTGTATCTGAGCTTTCCTACCGTTACTAAACTCACAATGTCTTTTTACAGTCTTGTGAAGCTGGACAATTTTGGGTTTTTTACCTGACTTTTTAACTTTTGTTTAGATCTGGAGAAAATCTGAAATTCTGGGCAGGCAGGTAAATACTTCTGTAATGAAGAATAATAACACTTTGTGTCCCTTTGAAAGTTTTAATGCTTCCATTGTACACATCAACTTTCAAGAATTTAAACTCAGTAGTAAAATTACTTCCTTTTACTGAAATTTGGCATCAGCATCCCAAACCAAAAAACTTGGTATGTTTTCTTTTTATATATGGATATATATACACACTATGTAAAAATTGTATATAATATAATTTCATAGGTAAAAAGCATTATGTTTAAATAGAAGAAATGTCCCCCTTAAGTTAAAAGCACACTTCAGAGATCTACCTAAAAGGTTTAAAAGTCGTTATGTTGAAATCTCTATCCCTGCACACATGCTACCAGTTTTCTGACTATTATCAGTTATTCTTGCCTCAGAGTAAAAGATTCTTCCGAAAATTTTCAGTCGTGCTGGCCTACGCTTTCAGCAGATTTCACCAGTTAAATAGGGTCAGCTCTGTTCTTTCTATGGCCAAGGGAAAAATAATGGTGCTGATTCACCCCTTCCTCTGAATCAATATTAAGCTCAGTGGTGTGCTAGAAGTGAAGCTATTCTTTTTAAGGAGGTCAAAACAAGATCCTGTTTGCTTCTGACTTAAGGAATCCTTGATACATTTTGGATGTGGAAAACTATGTCTCAAAGCCAGATTAAAATTTGGAGATAGCTTTCTACTGCTTTACATTATCCTTATGGTATCAATTAGCCCTGATGCTCTGTCCTAAAGCTTTGATATTACAGCCACGTGTTCATATGCATCTTTTGGTTTACACTTAGGAAAGCCTTGAAAGTTGTTTTATGGTACCTGTATGCTATTATTATTATTTTTTCAATATGTGATACACTGAAAGAAAGCCAAGCACCATCTTGAAAATGTGAAGGAAGTGGTGACATAGTCACATTTTTAGAAGATATGGGGTTTTTTTAGCAGTTGTGATTCTACCAAATTTAATCTTTTTGTATGGGTGACCTTCAATGAAACAAACATCTTTGAAAAACTGGAAACACATAGACATACTGAAATGCAAAAAATAGTGTTGGCCTGTATTCACGTATTTTTTATAGTTTCCAAACAATTCATTAATTCTTGCCACTGCAAGTCGCTGCACATGTCAGCGATGCAGTACAATTAAGAGTGTCATATGTAGCCCCAAAAATAAGGTAACAGTGAGAAAGGGATCACTGAGGAAATGAGAGAATATGCAAGTGTTCAGAAAAACTTAGTGAATATAACACAAATACATTTTAATTCTTTGATTAAATGGAAGGTAGATTGGGAATTTTTGTTTCTGCCTGTCTCCAAGAGAGCACAGCAGGATTCAGTGAAATCAACAATATTTGAAGCAAATGGCTTAATGGAGTGAATATCTAGGTAAACATCAAAATTATCCAAATAAATGACTAAAAAACTGAAGACATTTTTGAAAATCTGGCATTTTCACACTTAAGACAGGGACCAGCATAAAAGGTGAGCATTTCTCTGTAGCAGTGTTCTCTCACCTTCTTCACTTAAACCAATGATTGTTCAATGATTGATGTCACTTCGAGGGACAGAAAACATGGCTAAATAAGCCTCTCGTGTAATCTGGTATGACAACATCTACATCCCCTTCTTGGAAACTCTCTGTCATGGTAAACAGTTTTGCAAGATTGTGTTTTATTGTAATGGTTTCCCTGGGGTAGTAGGAATAGGACAAACATGCTATTTGAAGGCAGAACTTTGCTTTACATGATGAATAAAACTGAATTAAAGTCAGTCCACACTGCTACTTACAAAGTACTAGTGAGCCAGAAAATTTCTTTCCAGGGCTATTTGAAATACACCACAGAAATAGTTCAACAATTCTGTTTACATTCAGGAACAGGAGTAGCAGGTATTTCATAGAAGAGATTATTTTCTGCAAGATATTTAGTTCACTCTTGTCAGCAGAGGCGAGGGGTAAGCAATGAGAATTTCAAGAGATTTAGTTTTAAATTCACAAAGTTAAAACTAAAATAATCTTATTTCATGTGAAAGATGCTCTAAATTTTTTAGAAAAAGAATTGATGCATAGAAAAGTATGGAAGACATCCAAAGATTTGGTGTGATGTGCTGTTTGGAAGCCGGTAGCATAAGTCTAGGCTGCAAAAGGGAAAGTTTTAACATGTCCTTTCCCCTCTGCAATATAAGGCTGCTAAAGGGGAAAGAAATGTCTGTTATGTGTAGGGGGATGGCTGCTGCAATGAAATTTCTCTCCTATCATAAGCAGTCACAGATGAATTCAAAGAGAATTTAATCCTACCATACAAGAAACCAAGTGGCTAATTGTGCACAGTGCCAGGCTGCTCACTTTGCAATGATTTCATCGGGTTAATACTACTCAACACCTTGCAAGATTCAACTTCTTGCAGGATCAGGCTCAAAGTACTGAAGACTAATCTTTGCAAGTGCTTCTTACAACATATCTTTGGGTGACAATGCAGTATTAAAAAAAGAAAAAAACAGCCAGCAGTTATATTTTGCATATGATTCCAAGGAACTGCTAATGAGCTACATAATTTATCTTCAGAAGAAAAAAAAATAAAAAGATTAAAAATGGCTTATGAAACATCTTTGGCAGCTTCTTCAACCTATTTTAGAAAAACACAGGGAAAGGTTAAATGCTTTAAAATGGTTATTTTTGACATTTGCCCTTTTATCTCACTGAAATGCTACCAACGTTTTTTTCATGTTTTTAACCTCACGTGTCAAACGTGCAATGGAATAAAAGCCCTGATATGAACCTGAGATAAAGGAAAGCCCTAGCGGCTGGAGTACCTGCTATTTTTTGAAAGGATGTGTAGGTTCAGAGCCCTTCGGAGAGTGGGGAAGAAAAGGTGTATTTCTCATGTTGTTTTCAGCTACAAACTGGCTGTGGTACTTGGTGTTTTCCTTAAGTGCGATTTCAGCGAGGTCTGTGTTCTGTCTGCTGTGATGTATCTCAGTGCAAACAGCTCACTGTTAGCCATTATGTACCTATTAGCACTGATTACTTTCTGATAGCTCTTCACCAGTTGGTTTCACTCACTTTGACAGATTTGGTGCTTTGTTTAACCTTTAAACTAGTGGGGCAATAACATTGCTGACAGAATTGGAGAAATAATTAAGGAAAACTTAGCCAAGGCATAAGAAAACAACTGTAACAAGGCAGGTCTTTCTGGTGGGTTTGAGAAGTTGTCAGATGACATGCAGGAAAAGGCTGGAGCATCCACTGCACTGGCCATAGCCCAATACAGTATAATTATGGCTATTTCCAGTTTAATCTTCAGGAATCCTGTTTCTAAGAGGTTATTACTGCTTTACTAATCTTATTTTTTTCTCTCTGTAGGTAGGTACTGTCTAGAAATAGTTTATTTCTGCATGTTTTACAGAAAGTATAACAGCAGTGAGAATACTAATAGTTTAGAGATCATTTCTGTTTTGATTTATAAGGCAAAAAGAAAACATTAGAATTTTTAAATAATGTTTGTAAAGCTGTTACAAGCAATGACAACTTAAAATAAAACTTTTAATCTCCTAATACTACAGAGCAACTTACAAAGATTACCATATATTAAAGACATCAGATAATAAAAAAAAGCAATTTTCCACAAAACTCTCCACCCATCCAATATATGTTTGACAGTGTTTTGGAGGAAATGCCATAGGGTGAAATTCACTTAACTCCCACTAAGCCTTTACAGGGAACTAAGGAATGAAGTCCCAAGCAGGAATGAATTAAAGTTGGATCAATTCTGTTATTAATACTCAGCTAACACATAAGAAGCATCTTCTAAACTGCTGCAATCTAGGCTGCTGTCTTATCACAAATGGGTGCCAACCATCACTTTCCACCAAGATGCCAACCGTATCAGCTGCAAAACTGCATCCCAAAGAACTGCAAGAATAGGAGCACCTGAGAGACAAATGTGATGGAAGGAAGCTGATATATTAACTTACTATAGCTGTCTCAACACCTATCCTCCATTTATGGCTGCTTGGAGGAAAACCACCAACCAGCTACTGGGAGAGGTTGTGTTTCCATGAGAGAACAGCATTACTGTGGCAGAATAACCCTTGTGGTCCCTGGCTCTTGAGATATGGCATGCCAAATCCTCGAAGGGTCTTATTTCTGTAGCTAGTCCTTGCCTGTTTCTAAGCCTCACGATCTCTCTGCAGCCCAGTCTGGGCTAGCAGGACTCCTGACATGGCTCAAATTTTGGGTGGTATGGACAGTCAACACATTGACCATCCCAGGCTTCTTTTAGTCTTCATGTATTTAATATTTTTATTTCTTTATTGAATATTTCTTTTTTGTTTGAAGGAGTATTCTGCATCTCCATAGAAGGAAAAGAAGAAAATTGAAAGGGAAAACTTGGCTGTTAATCCACAGAAATAAAGACGGCGTTCACAGCCACAGTTGTCCACCTTCAGCTACTTTGAAGATGACCATCTACTTTAAATCTAGTCAGTTTTCACAAGTGACTTTCCATGTTGCCAATCTTCTCTTTTAATGAGAGTGATTCAACCAGTTTTGGAAGAAATACAGTGCTCCCTTTCATGATCAGCATATGTTCAGGTTTATGGTAAGTATAATTTTCACAAAAACTTAATGAAGAGTCAGATTTCTGAAAGGCAGTCTAGTATTCAGCAACTATTCCAGCTCATGAAATCCTGGTCTTTGTAGCTGGCACAAGACAGGCAACCTCCAGAAGAAGCTTTTCTGGAATTCTTTCTGTGATTGTATATTTTTTAGATTAATTTTTTATTTATTTGTGTATCTAAACGACTCAGTCGAAACTGGAACTGGTCATAATATTTTTGTCTGTCTAGCAGCCAAACCTGGCATGCAAATCACAGCACTTGGAAAACATGTTTCATTGCAATGTGCAGATAATTAAAATCTAAATAATATTCCAATACAGTAGCCAAAATAGTCCGTGTGATCATTAATATTTGAAGAGTTTGTAAGTCATTAAAATATAATGCATTCATTATTTTCCTCAGGTTGACTAGTGTATTACATGATGTGATGTATTTATGATTTGCATCCCTCCTTGCTTTAGTCGTACTTTCTTTCTGCCATTTTTGTGATAATAACTAAAATAGGTTACTTACCCTTTTTGTCAGATGTAAGACACTGACACCAAGCAAGTAGCACAGTTGTCTCTTAATTAAGTGTGGTAACCAGTCTAATTTAGTGTCCTTTCATCAGTCATTTATCATCACGTTTACTGTTCATAGTATTATTTCTTATGCTAATTGCTAACTGTAATGCTCCTAAACTACATAACTGCATAAATGTTTCCTAGCAAAAGAGTTGAACATTTCTCACAGCTCATGTTAAAAACACTCTATTGAGTGCATGGGTAGCAAAAATCTAAAGTAATTTGATTTCGGTTTTCTTCAGATATGCACAGTGCATTTTGTGGGTTCTGCACTTTAATAGCTTCAGCAATTGGAAAAGTCGAGAGAAGGTAGATATAAAGTTAAGGTACCTATGAGCACCAAAAAGGAGAGAAATCCTGAGCCCTCCCCTCATTCTTTTGCCACATACGATTTTTTAAAAGAGTATCTGGAAACTGGAAAATTTGGCCTCACATTTTTTGCCTTTGAGCATTCAGGTCTCTTGGCAAATACAACATCATGTAAAGGAAACGAGAGTGATGTTTCCCCTACTATAGTATGCGAATTTGAAATCATCTTTATCTCATTGCAAAGTGTACAACATGTTTGACACCTCAAGAGGGTGCGCTTATAATGAGGGTAGGGATAAAGATATCAAGACTTGTGTTAATTAGAGAATATAGTGTAATTCTAACAAAAAGTAGGAATATGCAGAAACCATATATGAGACCATTCTAAAGCCAGCCTTATTATTAAAGACACAGCTGTCTTTGCTTGTGGTAAAAAATAAAAGTATTTATTTTGATAGGGCAGATCAGCAGTACTGCAGGAATAAATGGAATTGGGTCATTATGTGTTAACTGAAATCCCTTTCTCTAACTGCAAGGCTAGAGCACTTATACATGAATTCATAAACCCCAGACCAAATGGATTGGTTAGAGATCAGCAGCCACATGAATTTCTCAGTAAATGTCTCTCACCCCATTGCCACTTTTTTCAGTACTCCATATGCTAGATTGCAAACTACAGATTTAGCCCTTTTGCCCAAAGGCATCCGAACCTGTGAAAAGCCTAGCTGAAGCAGTGTCTATTGTTCATTGACAACTTGTCAATTTACTTCCAGGCAAAATAACTCATAAACATGATAAGTAAGGCAGATAAAACAAGAATTCTTTCACACTTTGCAACTTTACTGCAAAAATGCCTTATTTTTCATAAATGTGTGAAATCTCCCCTCAGAATTGTGACTGTGCATTGAACTTTAAAACTGTGTGGAAACTACACATGCATCTCACGATTTCTGTCTATAATAAGATGAATGTTAAATATTAAAGAAGCATTAAAAGTGATAAAATGAAAGATATTCAAAGGTTCAACAACATTCTCATATCGCTAGCTGGTTTTCCTGAGTTAATAAAAGTTCATTATAGGGAAAAAACTCCAAAAGACAAATGTTTGAATACCAGTCTCTAAACTGACATTCGTATATTCCTTTAATGGTTATTATATAAATCTTTCCACTTATGGAACCATATAAAACTCCTTTACTTCACAGACAGTGGCAAAGAGCATTAAATAGAAATCAATGGCTTGCCAATTTAAAATATGTCCATACAAGTAGCTTCCTAGTGTTCAATAACGAAGATGATATTTTTCACAGGACATATTTAAATGATTAATTTTTTATGCATTGCCATACAGACAATTTCGCAATTATATACTCAGCATTTAGCTGACTGCACATTGGTGCACACAAATTTGTTATTTGCAAGGAAAACTTCAGTTACCAAAACCAGATACAGAAATTATATTATTGCACATGCCATTAGTCTGAGACCATGTTTATAATACTGAAAGTACTACTTATCTTTTTTTCCTGAAGACAACTAGCAGTCTCCTCATCTCCTTTTGTTCATATCCTTGCCGTCTCCGAACATGTGCTAAGCTCGTAATCCCTTGGGGGCAGAAAGGTCTTTCCCACATATGGGTGTATGTCTTCCAGCACACGGTACTTCTGACCTCTCATGTGGCTCTGGTTACTACAACTGGCGCAATACTTTCCATGAAATAATGTGATTATAAATTGAAAAGTAACGTGTTAATTTTGTATTTGAGGCATATCAACTCGCTGAGGTTTCTCAGACCTCCCAAAAGCCTCCAACAATGCCTGCTGGGGCTTGGCCAGGTAGAAAGGTTGTTCTTCTCCAGTGACTGATGTCATAGCCCATGTAGGTAACCCAAAGTTTATGGTGGCACATGTTAACTGACCTGTGAGATGGAGTCATTGGGAAGCAGTTACTTTCCAGATTTGATTGTTTTTATGCAGGTACAGCTTTCTTTGGACAAGGGGAAGAAGGTGGGGAACAGTTTTCTACTGAATTACTGCTTTCTGAGTAGCCAGCGCCCATAAATGAAAATGCCTTACTCCCAGTCCCCACTCCCTCAGTTATACTTTTTCACCTGTGACTTAAGTATCTTGAGCATTAAACTTTTATTTCTAGTAAGGAATCAGAGTTACCAAACATTAAAAATGCAAACAAATATTTGTGAAACATTTTCTCTTAATCCAGTCATAAAAAAGATTCTAACTTTAAAAACAGTATTTGCATTATGCATATCTTATTAATATTAGATGATTCTTTGCCACTTATAATTAGAAGAAAAAAGGAAAACAAAATTATGAATACATCATCATCTATTGATTCATTACTGAAATTCACTTTCTGTTTACACATCCTTTCAGGTTTTTATTACACATTCATTTTAACCAATTACAACTATAATTATAATTTACACAGCATAGTTAATCCCTTGTTTTCAGTTTTATCTTTAGGTAGTATAAATCATTTGTCATTGCTTTTCAAATAACTTCATTGCACTACTGTAGGAATAATGGAAGAGAGATTTTGGGAGCTATGTTTCTAATAACTGATATATAGTATGTATAAAATCGTGGAATGATTTAAAGTTTAATGCTCTCTAATGTACAAACACCCACACATATTACATTTCGGCATATATGCATTCACAAACACACCTGAATTATATAGTAATAATACTCATCACTTCCATATAATAATGCACAGGTCTTCTTTCTTTTCCTTCCCCCCCAACCCCCCACCCCCCCTTTTTTTGTTTTGTTACTGTACTTCATGTACCAGACAGATCCACACCATGGTGAA
Organism: Rhynochetos jubatus; assembly: GCA_027574665.1. Lineage (NCBI taxonomy): Eukaryota > Metazoa > Chordata > Aves > Eurypygiformes > Rhynochetidae > Rhynochetos > Rhynochetos jubatus. Next base: position 20,773,889 of record CM050690.1, read on the forward strand.
AAATTATAAACTTTCTAAGGATACATACCCCATTTGGCCCTCTTTTGTTTGCACGGATCTTACTATTGATGAAAGTACCACAGTTCTCAGGCTGTGCTGGACCACCTTACCTAACATCCCACACCATTTTACCATACTATTTTCTCCCCCATACTAGTAATAAATAAAGGATGTGAACATAGTGATTGAAGCTGGAGGATACCTCAGCAAAATGTTCTGTGTGCAAAGATGGTAAAATATAGGAAAGAAAGTAAGTTTTAATTATTTTGGAATAGATTTAAGGCAACATTGAACCTTATACTTGTGATACATACTGATTACCTGTCACCCACCTTAATACTGACATATGCAGTAAATAAAAGTCTGTTATTTCATAGATTTCACCAACAGACCTTGAGACACCTTTCTGAATGGGTCCAAATGTACTTTTCTCTAAGATTACTATGCCGCTCTTACTATAGCAATGTCACCCGCAGAAACATCTTTATTGAACTATTTACATGTAATCATAAGTGGGCACCCTTTTGTTAATAAAACTTGTTTGCAAAATTTTCACCATTCATCTCTCTTCAGCAGTGATTAAAATATTGGACGTAGCCGTAGGCAGGTTGTGAATGAAAGAGTACAATATGTCTATGAAAAATGAGAAGCTGAAAGATGTATTTCATTTCATAAACCAGGAAAAACTCAGTAACTAACTGCTAAAAGAACCATTGGTTGCCTTAAAAACCCCACAAGTGAATTTGAAAAACATTTCGGTCATTTACAAACCATTAAAAGGATTCTGATGTTAAGATATTTTTTGAATATTTTAATACAATCCTAAATGACAGTATATTCTTTAAATAACAGGAAACTGCAAAATAAATGGGGAAGTTAACACTCATCTTTTGTATAAGATAAAGAGTAATATGACTTTTAATTAAAAGTGGTTGATTTGACATTTATACTCCACCAGTTCAGAAAACAAATGCATTAACTCTGAATTAAAAGATGTAATATTGATGACGTTATTTCTTTTTCCTTTTTAGTTCTGCTTCTCATTGCCGTTCCATAATGTTACGCTATTTAAAAACGGTTTCACTTTTGCCCAAAATATACTTCTTAATGTGATGGAACATGCATTTCATTTCATTTATAATTTTTGATGAGTTCAGCTATAGGAAATTAAACAATGTACCAATATATTCCAGTGATAGCAGTGGTTGTTGGATAAATTCTATTAAAAGTGGAAGAGAAGGATGGAACTAAGGTCCTTTTATTTTCTTTCTGGTCTGAAAGCTCTGGGAATAAGGAGCTGTAAAGCCCTCTAATTCATCCATTGCCAGCACCAGGATAGAACACCAGTGATTCTTTACAGCAGAGATGTTTTAAACATTCACCAAAATTCAGAAGAGAGAGCTGACTGTAAATAAGAAAGAGGGGTGGCAGCTCTGGAAGGCTTAGAGCTGAACTTCAGGGCTGATTCAAGAGCTGGAGATCTTTTCAAGTGGTGTCAGTGTTATTGGCAGGTTTCTCCTGGACTCTGGACACTGCTCTGCAGCTTCCCACCACATCTGACTTATGAATAAAGGCAGATGAAAACATTGAAATTAATTACCCTCAATTATGTTTTAGTACATTTGCTTTGGGGATTTTTTTCTTCTGTAAATCAAATTATTAAACTGTCTTATTATGACTCCAAGTGTTAATTATGTGACACTTGACAGCTAAAGCTGTACGAGTTTGATGTTTTGTAACAGATGCCAATCCCACAGGATGTCTGTTTCAGAGGAAATTTATTTTTACAGGGTTCCAGGTAGTTTTAAGAGGTACCAGCCAACATTCATGTGGTTCAGGATTTGGATAGCATTGGCCAAAACCTGGATCTCAGACAGAATAATTTGAACACACTAGTTCTTTCTTATTTAAGTACCATATTGCTTCTTTTTCTTCCATTTCCTTTGTGTCCAGGTACATCACAAACTGTAGTTAACTCATAAACTGCAGTTAACTATTTTCACAAACATTTAACTGGTAAATAGTGGAGGACACATAGATCAGAGATTGCAGATAATATTTTTAACAAATTATTTTTAAAAACTGATGTCTAGATGATTTACACCTTGAGTTATGGAAACAATAAGTCTAAAATCAATAGTTAAAATGAGAATCATTTACAGGCTTGTTAGTGGAAAATTTCCTAAAATTCTTCCTCGAACTTGTTCTGTGCATCTGACATTTAGAGGACTTTACTGGGCAACATAACAGAAATATTCTCCACACTTAACTAAGCATTAGCAAGGACAGAAGGCAAGATAGAATTATGTGATAAAAGTACTAGAGTAAATAGTGAAGAGAAAGGGAAGACATGGAGAAAAAGAGAATGGTTTTGTCCTCTGTGTTTGACTTCACAAATATAAATGATATTTCGGGTCAGTTTCTACCCATATCTAGAAATTGCCCAATAATTCTTAAGAAGGAAGCTTAAGAAGAGAAGTTAAGATCTCCTAGCCCAACAGATTTGGAGATTAGCCTCTGGTTAAAGTTTAGTTCATGGCAGACATTCTCAGAAATTCATCTCTATTAATACAATCAACACTACCTGCTAACAAGATACCTGGTTTTTCACGTTGCATGGGTCCTTCCACAAATACTCAGAAGATAAGCAAGCATTCCATTTGGGTCATTAATTTCACTCTTACAATGTCTTGTACAGATCTATGGCCACCACTCCAGTAATGAGAGAAAATTACAATATATATAGGTTTAGTTTGTCTATGGCATATGGCTTATCCACACTCCCAAAACTGCTGCTATAGACAAACCACAGGAATAAACCAGCTGTTTTTTCCCTCCATCTTTTCCAAGTAGTTTTCTATGCAAATTATTCCAGTTGAACTAGTGCATTATAAGACACTTATTCTGTAGAGTTACACATTAGTGCTTAACATACAATGTGCTGTAAGACAGTTTACTCAGCTTTTCGATTAATAGAAACATAGAAATCACAGAATGATTTGGGTTGGAAGGGACCTTAAAGACCATCTAGTTCCAACCCCCCTGCCAGGGGCAGGGACACCCTCCACTAGACCAGGTTGCTCCAACCTTCATCCAGCCTGGCCTTGAACACTTCCAGGGATGGGGCATCCACAGCTTCTCTGGGCAACCTGTTCCAGTGCTTCACCACTCTTCACAGGGAAGAATATCTTCCTGATATCTAAACTAAATCTCCCTGCTTTGAATTTAAACTGGTTACTCCTTGTCCTATCACTACAGGCCCTTGTAAAAAATTCCCTCCCATCTTTCTTGTAGCTCCTTCAGGTATTGGAAGGTGTTATAAGGTCTCCTGTGGAGCCTTCTCTTCTCCAGGCTGAACAACCCAACTGTCTCAGCCAGTCCCCATAGCAGAGATGCTCCAGCCCTCTGAGCATCTTTATGGCCTCCTCTGGACTCTCTCTAACTTCTTATGTTAGACTTGTAGTAATGCCTTTACTTACTTCTTTTGGAGATTATTTTCTCCTTCCCCACCTCTGCTCTCTTAACCTTCCTTTTGGTAAGTCCATTTAGAGAGTCTCTGGTGCTACGTCCTCTGTGTTCAACCTAAGGGCAGCCTTCATGGTGGTGAAGAGATGCATCCCTGCATCAGAGTTTGTTTGCAAAGCTAGGAGCTACTGTGAAATGGTGCCTAAAGAGAAACTGGAGCTGGCGCTTAGAATTGCAATAAAGCTTTAATGCAATGGGCAGATCATAGGTGTGATGCTATGAACACTAAGCAGGTAGGAAAGGGATCTATGATCTTCCCTCTCAGCCAGGCTGTTCGCCAACTGGTGTTATCCACAGTTGTCTCATGTCAGCCTATTTCTCATCTTGCCGAAGGGCAGCAACAGCAAGGGGACTGCTTTCTGGGCTGTCCCAGGTCAAAAGCCCCACTTGTCTTATCTCCAGCTGGTGTAAATCCTCTGGACCCTTGGAAGCCAGTGCAATTATAAGAATTTAATACAGCTCAGAATACATCTCAGTTTCTGACGCTTTGGAGGTCATGCAGTGAAGGAAGTAGAGATAGCAGTGAAATTACTCCAATAGCTATTCCAGGTATTTAGTGTTTTGGACTTCTTTCCCATGCATCCCTGCAAAAATTAATGTAAATAACAAAAGAACTCTGATATAATTTCCAGAGTTCTACACATTACAGGTGGATTTTTCCACTCCCCAAATACATTGTCTCACAGATGTGGTAGAACTGAATAAAATCCTTAGCAACTGCAGAATCAGGAATGTAGCTTTAGCTTCTCTCCTGTTAGGGAAAAAACAGTGAAAATATTGCCTTCTTCAGTGAATGTGCAGTTTATAATTGTACCAGATAAAACTTCCAGGAGTTACCATAACACTGCCTCTGCCTAACATCTCAAGGTTGTATTGTAGCTTGGTTTCAGGGACCATGCTTAACTCACTGCATCTTTTATGTCCTTAGTGGCTACTAAGATATATTTTTATGTTAAATTTGAAAATAATAATTACATCTTCATGGCTCCTTTTTTTGTATACAGCACATGGCAGGTTAAAAGGGCTTAGCTGTGTTGATTAACTATCCAAATGTTTAATCAATACAGCAATAGCTAGATGCATTCTGGCTGTGAAAGACCTTGGAGAAGTCCCACTTGCCTTATTCCCCACCCCCAAGTGGGACATCAATGAACTATTACATGGTCCTTGCATATCAATGCAGAAGGGCTTAGACAAATACAACACTAATGGATAATTGTGGGTCACCTTGTCAAAATATGTTAAATGCCCCTTAAGTATTTTTTTTTCTGATTAAAAAAATAATGACAGTAAACTGACCTTGCTGATATCATACAGCCTTTCAGGAAGCAAATACTACTCAGCCTGCAACTCGTTCATTGATTCATGGGTCAAAAATCCATTCCAACTAAATTATAAAAGACACATCCTCGTGTGTTGATACAACCCACAGTAACTGCCTGACAAAGTGTTAAACAATTGCACTCTTTAGCGTGGGCAGAACACGTTTGCTGACACTTATTCAGAAAATACACGTAAGGGCCTCTGAGTGATTCATAAGCAACGGCTGCAGATCCCTGGGTGCGCTGGATGTTAATGCATCGCAAAGTCAGGGAAAGTTCATCTTGTGACCATGGCTTCTGGACTCACTCCAAGAATATGCCATTTGCAGAGATGGCATTAACTGCAAGAGGGCCGTTGTGGGATTTGGATTCCTGCCCCTGTATTTATCTACTCACAATGTCATTAACACCCACATTGATCCTGAACTGCTGCTGGTGTCGAGGCTGCGCACGGGATTGCTTGTTGCTGGTGTCACAAATCACAAACCAGAGAAAATCGTTCTGATAAAGATAACAGCTCTGTGGCTTCGCATTGTTATAAATGAGCCATAGGAGCCCTCCATACCTGCTAGTAATGCGCTATAATGGTTTTGCTTAGCTATTATTTAGAAGCATTACCTTTGCTTTGTCTGGCAAAATTAGTACTAGGAGGACTGTAACATGATTTGCACTGGGAATGTCACAATGCATCTGTCATTATCTTTCCTGTCTTGGTATACTGCCTAAGACAATGCTGTAGGTTAAAACTGGCAACAAGGACAGAACACAATTAATTAGCTAAGTATTGCCTTCATCATGAGCCTTGTTTTGAAAGGGTAAGAGAACTACACAGAGTAGCATGATATTTACTTTAATTTGTTATGTGTTACAGAAATTACTTGAATCTTCTATTTGTGGCACTAATTGCATCTCTATATATACACATAAACAAATACAGAGGTAGAAAACTGTATATTTACACAAAGGTCCATGTACACAATATACATGTTACATACGTGGTTTCCTATTTGCTCTCAAGCATGCATAGAGTATTCACAAACAACCTGTTATTCTCTAGTCATAATTACACCAAACACACCAAGAAATCTTGCAAAAGTTACTTATTTTGTGGTTGCATTGCCCCAGGTTGGAGCATCTAAAGCAGCACAGCAAAATAGTTGCTGCAGCTGCTGTAGTATCTTTCTGGTCTAGATTGCTGTGGCACACAGAAGACCGCAGTAGAATGACTTGAGAGGACCACACAGCATATCAGCAGCACAGAAAGGAAATCTTGTTCAGTGTCATCCCAATCCAATTTGCAGTGATGTTTTTGAGTGGTCAATCTCCTGTATCAACTTCAAGCACTGGGAAACTCTTATCTATGAAAACTTTATGAGTAATAATTGAACAGTCAATAGAGGCTGCAAAGAACCTGAGCCACAGGTAATAGTAGGCACTTAAAAGCCTAAATATTCATGCATGGAGCATTCTCTCTTTAAAACACTTTGTAAGGTGTGGAGGGAGAGCACAGGAATGTTGTTTACAAAAAATTTAAAAGCACTATAAATCCTGCCTCCACGCTAACTTTGGCCACAGCTCCCCTCTATGAGCAGTCCTCAGAGCTAATCACTGCTGATCGTCACCAGCATGGAAGATCTCAAGGCAAGAGGAGAGTGAAATATTCTCTTTGGATGGGTCTGAAGTACAATGGTTCCAAAAAACCTAACTTCTAAGCAGCAGAGAAAATATTCCTGCAGACCAGATCACTTTCTCTGAGATTCTGATGTTTTTCTACTTTCTCTAGTCTTCCTAGTCCAAAGGATAGTTTTGACAGGGATAGTAATTCCAGTTTATTTTTTCCAAGTGAGATCGTGTTTTGATGCTTGTGAACACTTCTGACCTCAAAATAAAAGCAAGGGTTTTTGTTTTACACCATATCTCAGAGCAACATTTCATCTTAAATTGCCAGCTACAAACACTGATCTCTCTGGAGTCTTCATGAGCTCGGCAAATGCATTTAGCTTCCCCTAAGGATCTCATGGAAAGATTTTAAGTAACAAGAGCTCAGGCCGTTCAAAGTGATCAGACACTGAGTCTGCTGAAGGTCTGCAAAGTACAAATAGACTACTGACACAAGACAAAACTCTGTAAACAGAAATGTTAAGAGGACAAGCTGTAATGTTGTCATCTCAGTGATATCTAGAAGTTGCTGTTCTAAGTATACCAAAATGTACACTTGTCTTCTGCTTACATAAATGAAGTGTGCTTGACATTTTGAGGTTAAATGCTTCCTTGCAGGTGAAATGGAATATTCCTCTGTTCTTCGGTTATTGTGGCAGGAGCAATGTTTGCAGTAGTGGGGACTCCGTATCTGAAATCAAACTAAAGAAAATTTTTCATGGAAACAAACTAGTTCACAGATATTTGACTGGCAAAAACAAAAAAGAGGACTTCAGTTTCTTCTTTCTAGGTTTCCAGTGCTTCCAAATTAAAAAAAGTCTTCTCCTTTCAAACGTCATGGTTACATCCCATCTGTGGCCCCGCCCTGGAACTCAGGACTTTGCCAGTGCCATACTCATCTTCCATTTGCACTTTCGTTGACTTGTTTGTGGACTCTCAAGCTGATCCATTCTCTCCTGTCTGGCACATAGCAGGAAAGTGTAAAATCCATCACTGATTTGTAAAATGCTTATACAGAGAGGTTTTTGGTTTTGTTGCTTTTATTTATTTCTTGATGACCAAGGTCCCCCAGGGTACAGAACCTTTAGAAAGTATCACACAAAGAGGTGCAAAAATACAATTTAAAATATTGTGTGAACAGTAACCATATTCTTCATCGCACTGTTACTCATTGGACTATTATACACATTAAAAAATGTTTGTAATTGCTGTGAGGGAGATCTATTCACTTGTTAGTGAAAGAAGACATGGTGATTGTCTGTCTTACTCAATATGCATTAGTAAAGAAATGTTGCATCCTTTATGCCTTTACCGAATGCGAGAAAACCACATCAACAGAGTAGGCTTCAAATAAATGTCTTTGATGGGATATTCACAAATGATCAGGCCCTAGTTAGTCTCGTATATTGCTTGTTTCTTGCCTACATCACTGCATGCAGACTAGAGGGCTCACAAACAATTTAAAGACATACTAACCTATTCATACAGAGAAGGACATGAAAAAAAGCTTTTGTATGCAGGACAACTCGTTCCCCACCATTGACAAAGGGCTTTGTTCAGCTTGTGACAAACGATAGACTCTGGATAGCTGATTATGTGGAAGTTTTGCTCCACTGAAGTGGACATGGTACTGGAAAAGCTGCAAAATTCAGCTGTTCACTGTGTCATACTTCCACAGCATCGTGCTGCAAAACGTCTTGTGTGTTCCCTACTGTAAGCCACTGCTGCTCTGATGAGCAGAAGGTCCCATATGTGGGTTGTGTCTTTCTTTGAAAAAATCAGGGATATCAAAAAGATCATGAGGTGGGATCTTGCCTTTAGCCTTGAAGGTCTACACAGCAGTTGAATAGAGTGCGAATGAATGTACAACTCAAAAAGAGATTATGTGCATTAATTGTGACAACACGCCATATTAAAAATGCTAGCTGTCTTCCTTTCACAGACATCAGCCTTCTGATCTGAAGGGAATGATGTATTAAACTTTTCAAGGTTTGCACAAGTACATGTTGCCTGTGCTTATCTTCCCATGGTGTTTTGCTCAGAAAGGGGAATATACTGCTTATAGACATCAGAAAAATTATCTTTAAAAACTGAAGTACATCAACAGTTCTAAAGGATTTTTTTTTTTTGTATTTATTTGTTTCAAATTTGCAGTTGTTACTTCTGTTAATATCATTGGTGAAGCAGTCCATCACTAGAGTGTCTCAAGAAGTCTTTCTTAGACAAAAACTTACTCTGGAAGATTTTGCTGTTCATATTGAACCTCCCATGGATTTTGATGTCATAAAAACTTTCAGTTTTTATCATTGCCCTCACAATGAGGGGAATATTCATCATACTTGGCCATCACTCTTCTTCAAAGTCTGGTCTTCCTTGCTTTCAGCCTGACACTAATTTGCCTTTCAGCCGTGAGCTGCCATTTTAGTGCTGTACCTGCTGCAACAAGCATCTCTGTTTCCTGCTGATAGGATTTATCTAGTTGTCCTTTTGATATTGCAGAAATAATATCCATGAGAACTGGCTTTTTAGTCTAACATTTACTCCTTCATTTTACACCTCTGACATGAATGCACAACAAATGTACGAGTTTCTGCAAGATTTACTTCATTATTTCAAACTCTCCTGGTCTCATGTTTAAATCAAAGTCACTTTCAATGACTTTGTAGGCCTTGCATATTCTGTTCAAATTTCTTAATTCTCAACAACATGCTGAGAAATGATAATATCTTTATATCATATATTTCAGTTATTTTCCAGGTTTGATTAAGCCACAGCCATGACGGCTCCTCATCTTCTGACATTTTGACATTTCTGCCTGGCTGTTCTAACACAGACCACAATGTTCAAATGTAGAGAAAGATTAGAAAAAATGCATACAACTTAAAAAAGTACCTGCTATAGCTTTTAATCACAAACCCTTTGGAGTACCCTTGCATGTGAATCCTCGGGGAAAAAATGCAGAAACACTTAGTAAAATTCAGCAACTGACATCGCATGGAATCAACAAATATCAACAGGTCATTTTGTGACAGGTAAATAGCTAGTATTCTTACAGAAAAAGAAGGGATATAAATGGAAATACTCAGAGATCTAAATTCTTTTCCCCTCAGAATCAGGACAAACCAGTAATGGAGAACATGCATCAGCAACGTTAGGGAGAAAAAGACAAATTATGGGAACTAATCATATCTCCAACATACAGCATATGACTATTGAATCACGAATCGACCACAATAGATCTCAGAAGAATGCCACATATCACAGGAAAATAAATGTAACTTCTGCAAACAAAACAGATTAAGGACTGAGTATACTTCACCAGAGTGCACAGAGACTTGGACACAAAGCTTGCTTTAGCACTGGCTTTCTAAGTATGCTGCACAGAAAATTTCTGCTTTTGTTCAACAGAATGGAAAGGAATATTCAACAGAAGTGATGACAGCATTAAGCAAATTAAGCAAAAGCATTAAACAAAACATTAGCCAGGTGAGATACATTTAAAAAGGTTAAGAGTCTGCAGCCACAGTGAGGTTGCTAAAAAGGTTAATATTTAGCAAAACTTGCCCCATAGGGTGTGTGATAACACTTATTTCCTATTCTAAAAAGCTATAATGTCCACAAAAGTACCATTAATTTTAATGTGGGCTATTCATGTGCATGAAGAAAGGCTCTTAATTTTTAAGCAGGAACTGAAAACATGCTTGTTTGGCAATGTTTTCAATTATTAATGTATTTAACTAAGTACTGTGATAGTTTTGGTGTTAATATTTTATCAATGATGTTGTAATTGTATATTGGCCCAGGCTCTGCAAACTATTACAAGGCATATTTTTACTTCATATTTAGGCCAATGTCTGCTACATGCAGCTGGAATAGTACCTTGCCACAGAAATAACTCCACATACTTCAGTGAAATGACTCGTGAGGTCCAGGTAGTAGAATTAAATTCTTAACATCTCTGCATTGAGAAAGCTCTCCACCCAGGGGGGTTTAATTCTCACTTTCGTTTCTGTTTTCACATTCACGTGTAAAATAAGTGTTTTGTTTGACTGGTAACTTTGCATTCATGATATCTGATCTCTGCAAAATGTCCCATTCATTAGATCTCCACAAAATGTATATTTTATTTTTAAGCTTTTAAAGTAAAAGAAATTTTAAAGAGGAGAAAGAAACAAAAATAAGCAAACAGCCCAAAAGGAATTAAGCCTTGATTTTCTGTGGCACAATCCCACAGCCTGATAGTATGTGAACACTATTTTCTGAGGCACTGCTCTCAGCTGTGAGTGATAATGTCTGGTAACTCACTGAGGTGAAACATTGCCTTATTCAGAAAAATAGTTTGGGCCACTGCTATAGAAAATGAATGCTACATTTTTTACATGGAAAAAGAGCATGGGATATGATTTCCTATATAAGGAATGCTCTTCTGCAATACATCAAGTCTCTTTTCTCCTGTGTGTGCAAACGCACTCTCCTTTGTTACATTATAAGAAGGTGCATAACTCCAAAAGAAATGGAGTTAGATGAAAAAGAGCCATTCCAAACTCTACTGATTAAAATAAATGTGCTCATAAAAGAGACAGGAGAGTAAATTACTGCATCCCCAGAACAGCAGTAACTTATACACCAACAAGTTATTTTCAAGTTTGCCAGAGGAAATAATCTGCTATCAACAAGGGGTAATTGCCTGAGCAAACTAGTCTTTACATCTCACACATGCTGTCACCTTGTGTAAGAAAGAAATACACCACATATCAATTCAGAAAAAAAAAAAAAAAAAAAGAAACATTCCTTTAAAGGCTGCTTCTCTCAGCTGTTTGAAAGAGAGAACATATACACAGCTTGGAACATATCTAATCTCTGCTCTTTTCTTATCACTGAAGAGTATCCTAACACACCACAGAATTCATAACCTAAGCAGCCTCGGGCAATATTAGAAAGGATCCATTTTAGATTGGAACAGAAATTTTAATCTGAGATTTACCTGTGGCTGTCACAGGTGAAAGCAGGTTAGTGACAAAACCCTTCAGGAATAAATGAAAGAACTATTAAGTAAAAACCCCAAAATTTTCTGAGTTTCAGGGCAATATGGGCTCTTTAGAGAGGTTAATATTTATTTCAGTGAATATGTACAGACACACACCCTGTTTTGTATTCCTGTTACACAAATATTCATTTGACTAAAATGCTCTTGACCCATGGGTGCACAGAAGAGTTTTTGGCACTTACACAAATGATTGCTTTGTCAAAGAAAGGTGCACGATCTGCCTGTATGTAAGTATTTAAAGTGCATTTTGCCATGTAAGACAGACTGCAACATGTATTCCATGAGTGTAAGTGCAACAGACAGAAAAAAAGAAGTTTCTTATTTATGAGAAGATCATCCTTTCTTTAAAGCCTTGTACAATAAAGGCAGAAACTGTTAATTAAAAAAAAAAAAAAAAAAAAGCCACAAGTGGTGGCAATCTCGTTATTAATAGTTTGTGAAGTAACAGAGGGTCTAGCTGTCATAGGTGAGTACTTCTTTTTTGAGAAGTAGAAAAGAACCTTATTCTTACTAGGCAATGTTGTCCACTCTATTATCCTTATTTTACCTTAAGTTAAACATGGAACAATATTTTATTAACAAGAAAAACACTTTCCTGTCTCTTCCTCCTCAGTAGAGGAAACTAAAATTGTCTTAATTTCTTCCATTTTATTGCTTCTACTTTTATTTAATTAAATGAGCTCCCTTATGCTACCTGTAGCACTGTCAGTAGGAACACATGTAGCTAAAAATGATTAGAAATGAAAAAAACACCCAAACTTGAGTCATCCTGATTAACGTTCTGGGATGACCATATTTTGGAAACCAGTAGGACTGCTTGATCAAGACGTTAAGCAATGCAAAAGTAGAGTCAGAACTTGAATGTTCCTAAATTAAAGATTATGGGGCATATGGGAGAATTTCTGTATTCCATCCAACCCTTACGATGCTCTTCCAACAAAGAAAAATGGAAAGGTCTTCAAAGATTTTTGGCAGCATTCTGGCAAAAGATATAAACTACTGTCAAACATAGTATGGAAGAAAAACCTTTCTCACTTGACAGGAACAATATGCTTCAACTTTTCTGTTGGTCATAATTTTGTATTCCAATGATACTTTGAATTACAAATTAATCACTGTGGTTATTAAAGTAAAAAGAAACTTTCTTTATATACAGCAAAAATCATGAATGAGGTCTGTCAGTGTCACCAACAATAAATTCTTGGGTCTCCCTGCCTGTCTGCCTGCACATATTGACCTGTGATTGTCAAGTTCTGAAGTTTGGTCTGAAGTTTGAAAACTGTGCCTTAGCATGGCTCTATTTCTAAAGCACGGGTTTCCCCTGGACAGGACCTGACCATTCAGTTACAATTCCTCCTTAGCTACAAAGTAATTAAAAAAAATCACAACGTTTAAATAAAAACAGAAATAGTCCAATGCAGAGTACATAGGCTGACATTTTTCACTCAAAAATTAAGCTTGCTATGAATGGCAATTCATGTGAGTTTTGTGTACTTTATCAATGGTAATTCCTAATGCAGGAAATGCACCACCTATAATGGATTGCTGCATGCAAGAAAGAAATATATCACCGACACCTGTCCCTGGTACAGTAATAAAATGTTACAGATTTCAGAGATAAAAACATCATAATAAAATATGCTCTGTATGCAAATAAGAAGACTACCTTTTGAATTGAAACAAAGATGGAAACTGTTTTCTGAAGTGGAAAACTGCAGGATTAAAATTGAATCATTACTTCTATCCCTCGAATGAAAGAAAATAAAGGATTACAAATATCACTCAACTTTTATGAGTGCATGGCAGTCATCAGAAATGGGACAATTCACCCTGGGAGCGAAGCTGGTGATATTTCTTAGGAGTGAACAGTCTCATTTTGTAGTATGACAATATTGAGACAGAAACCAGAACTGAGCTACTGGGACACTCTGAGTTTGGTTTGAAGAAAGAAATCAGACTATATAGATTTCCTGGAACAAAAATGTCAGCGGTGAGGACTTCCTATCTCCTTTTGCCTGTGGTAAGTTCATTGCTCACCATTACAGCTTCCTTTAGGTGTCTTTTCGTCAATCACACCTCATGTCTCCCAAGCAGAATAATTTTCTATGCCCAACTATTTTCCATGCACCATTAAATGACACAAAACACATATGCTTTCATGATGTCATATTGTTTAAAAAGCAGTCTTATTTATTATAGAAGGATGCATAAGATATAGTTGTCACATCTAGCAATAGCTCGTGCTCAGAAACCTATGCCCAATAATGGATCAGTTTCCAGTCTTGTCAGCAGCCTTTAGAACATGAATGGAGTTTTCCTAAATGCAGTGGGTGTTGGAAACTTGTAGAAATGTGAGAGCAGAGACATATTTGCTGTGCCACATCCTCTGAGATGGAGAAAGACTTGCAAAAACTGAAGGGATACAACAAATTACAGTACCTTACACTTTAAGGAGTTTTTCCCACATTTGTTTACACTTTCCATAATAGTTTCTAGAAAAGTGCATGAGATGTACATAAATAATATTCTAACAATTACATCTCCTTATGGAAAACTGGTATTTCAAAACATCAGAGTACGTGTTAAATATACCATGGAAGTTAGTACGGAGCCTTTCTAGCAAGTGTGGAAGCCAGAAAAGAGATACAAATCAGTCCAAACAGATGCCAGTGGGATCCACAAACCGCTCCCATGTTTGCTGCTTGTCTCCTGACTATGGTTCAAAATACAACAGCAAGTGTTTGTTTATACACATATGTATACAGACAGTTTTACTGGGACTCTATGTTATATTTCTCAGCATCAGTCTTTCTTCTTGATTCACAGATGAATGTCTCAGGTGCTCAGCTTTTTCACTTCTGGGTTACTCTGTCCTCCGTTTGTGGCTTCATTGAGTTTCCTTCATCAATAATGCCTATCCCTGAGGGCAGGAGCCTGGGAGGTGCTGTCGAGGGCTGGGTCCATCATGCAGGCATGAAGAGCCATGCACTGTTTGGACTGGCATGAGCTGAGGCAAATCAGAGCTGCTGTATTCCTCCTCCTTCTCGTAGGGCACCTGCAGTAGGAACCTCTCTTCCTCTGTCTTCACCGCCTACAAGGCTTGGGTTATTTGTTCACTCCCTACTTACCAGTGCAGAGACGCGCTGTCATGTTTGCATTCTCATGATGCTGTATAAAGGACTTGAAGAGGCACAATTATGTGATTCTGTACTTCTGCCCCTCTCATGTCTTTTATCAGTAGGAAAGCAGGGAACATGACACAAAAGATAAATGAGGATGGTGCTTGATGACGTCAGTTAATCAGTCAGCTATTTTCAAGTACTGACTGACTAGTCACTAAATTGCAGGCTAAAAAGTCCTCTCATACAGACATGCACCACTCTGACTGACGTACTCCGGCTGCTGAATGCCATAGTATTTGAAAGCACTTGAGTACTATATAACTAATTTAACAATTTCAGTCTTTATCAAGATTTTACTTAAAAAATTACAGGAAACATCGTGAAGGAACTCAAGAGAGACTGAAGTAAACATCTGGTTATAATTCTGAAAATGTGCTCCAAAGGAGCGTTTTAAAATATGGAGCTGGTGCACAATATTCCAATTTTGCATCTGTTTGAAGCAAAATTAGAGATTATAAATTTTAAAAAAAAGCATAACTATACAACAGTTCTAATCATTTATCTAGGTTCTAACACACCTGAAAACATTTTATCCCTAAGCTTGCTTTCAATCAAAACAATGTCAAGTGAGATAAAGATGACCATAACTCTACGACCCCTACAAGCCCCTATTTATACATCATTTATACATCATAAATATCTATTATGAAAATATTACCAGTGGGAGGGAAAAAAAAAAAAATGTGTGCATTATAAAAAAGACTTTCATGAGTTGAAACACCTTCAGTTAAATGTATATATAACATACATCACATATAAAAGCTATTAATCCAATTTAACAACATCCAATGCATTTATGCTAAGAAACTGCTAAAAAGCACTAAATGGAATTTACTGAGATGAATAAAAAGCACAATTACCAACTAGACTTGGGAGATTCCAGTCAGTAAATGAGGCTGTGAAATTGCTTTGTGTTAAAAGAGTATTAATGGCTATACTTGCACTTGACTAATATTTTATGGTGCAGGCTGTTACTAAATTAGACCCTTCCCATGTCTTCCTGTAAAGTCATTTAGTTATACTTGGAATATTTTTCCTTTACAACATTTTTAAGAGCTTGCTGTTTTGGATGTTCCTAATTCTGAAGACTTTTCTGTAAGCTGAAGCTACCCATGCTACCTGTTCTTCACAGAGGGGTTGATGGTAAAATAGTGCTGAGGGTGAGCTATTGCTTTCCAGATGCCGGTAATTGCCCTCTTTTGGCAAGTGGTGCAAGCATCATCTAACTAACTAATCATGTCAGGGACAGCACATTTAATACCATAATTGTGTGTTATCGTGTGTCAGCGATGAGAAGTAGTGGTATGAGCTGTGAACCAAATCTTAGCTTGGGGAGCAATGGAGTACAATTTTTCCATCCGAATTCTGGCCTCCTTCCAAGGCTAAGAGTGCAAGATGTCTTTGGACCGGTCTTCTGTGACTCGCTGTGTGAAGGCAAGGGCCTGGTTCCCAGCTGCCTCTTAGAGCACCTTGTCTGAATAACACTACTCCTCCTTGCTTCAAATTTACAAGTAATTCATTTGTCTATTGCTAATTTCAAATTTTGTTGGAAAAAACCCAATTTATTAGACATATATAGACAGGTAATAAAAGCTGTCTATACTACTGGCCACAAATAACAATGTGCTGGCACTTTTATATGGAAAATATTTAAAGGCTGTAAGTATCTTTTGGTGGAAACAAGAAACACTGTAATAGGGGAATGCAGTACACCTTGCATCAGCACTTTCATTTATTTCAATCTTTTAGAATGCTGGATATGTAAGACTGAGCAAATCTTGTGGGTAAAAAGAATATTAAGGCACCCAAAAGTCCTACTGTGCTCAAAATTGCTTGCGTATTTAAATATGAAGGTGTGAAATATATGCAAGATCTTCATGTGTGAATTTAAATAATACATAAAGTTTAGATATCAGTGAATAGCAATAATGAAGATTATAACCTTAGTAATCATGACCAATAGGTGAAAATAAACACCCTCCGAATGGGGATTATAAAGTTCTATGGAGTTATACCATATTCAGTGAAATCTGAAGGCTGTATCACCTTAGCCTTTCTCATCATGCAGTTGAGCAAAACCCACAGCTGTGTGTGAGAAAGCACTTGGGATGCAGCAGACCCTTCTCACAGCAGTGAGGACCCAACACCTATCTTTTATACACCTATTTACAGTAAAATTTGACATGTTAAAAACATTAAGACACAAATTCTCTTCTCAATTAACCCTGACCTGATGCAATAACATTCCACATAATCTTCCCCGATAAGGACAATGTGCAAACCACAGCAAGGAGAGCAGCAAACTGGACCGAAATCCCAACCAGGGGTAATATAAGCAACATGAAAATCTCTAAACAGAACCTGGAGCAAATCCACCACAATGTACTGAGTCGTTATTGCTAACAGAAGCATAGCTTTTCTGTAACAGCAGTAACATTGGTCGCAACCAGAGACACACGGCAGGAGGTTCACGGAGTGCTCTTCCTGCGTGATGGGGAAATAATCCCTGGTGAACACACAAATGTGGCTTGAAACATCAGAAGTGCTGGTACTCAGATCATCTGAAGCACCAGTTACAAATATATTACCAGGATGTATATGCTCAAAACTGCTGTTATATGAAGCATGTTATCTGTATAGCCCAGAGGAGAAGAACTAAATAGTGCAATCCCAGTCAGTAGCTGAATGGATGCGCTAATACTTGGAGCTGAAAGGGGTAAAATGCAATAGCAAGCAGTCGGAAAGGAAACAAGCTTTGGCCTTTTCTGGGCCATTTCTACACCCCAGAATAAACCTGGCTTGCTACCAATGGCTGTTAGCTACAGTGTGGAAGCACTGAACCCCAAAACTAGAGGGTGGCCAGCTGGATTGTTGAATTTAATGTTATGAATGGTGATAAATAAACCCAGTGCTACTGGGGACACTGGAGCTCCAGCTATCCACTATAAAACATTCTTGTAGCTCTAAAACATGCACTGCTTGAACCGGCAGAGACTCCTGGGTGGGAAAAGTGCTCTTTTATTCATCCCATGAAATCCCATTCAGGTTCTGCTGCCATATGAATAGCTGATAATTGCCATTTCCTTTCACTCGCTCGTGTTCCCCAGGAAATTGCAGCTGGCTGCCAACCCTGCCGAAGACAAGCGGGGTGGAGAGCAGCGTGGCGGCAGCTGCAGGCAGCACAGCTGCCCAGGGAGGGTCTGGGAGCTGCCAGGTCACCTGCACAGGGTGTGAGACCCTGCAGGGATGGTGCTGAAGAAGGTTGAGGTACTGATGTACCGAGCTGAGGTACTTCAATGCCACTGACCAGCTCAGTGGCCAGTCACATTTTCCCTTCCCTTTCTTACAACTGCAGGATTTGACAGCTGCTGACCAAAGAAAATCTTCAGGAGTAACAAAGCCCAAGAACACTTGTTGACATATAAAAGAAAGGAAGTTTTTGCAGTTGTTTAAAAAAATTTAGGACCAATGTTTAAGTGAAAGTCAAGC
Source organism: Rhynochetos jubatus (assembly GCA_027574665.1). Classification (NCBI taxonomy): domain Eukaryota; kingdom Metazoa; phylum Chordata; class Aves; order Eurypygiformes; family Rhynochetidae; genus Rhynochetos; species Rhynochetos jubatus. Next base: position 20,792,113 of record CM050690.1, read on the forward strand.
ACTTTAGAAAAAAGCACTTTAGAAACTGAGGAACATTGAGTCTTACCACTGTCTATAATACTTCATAGTCCTTTTGTGCCTATCAACTGAAAAAAAAATAATTGAATTATTTGAGCACACTTTTCAGAAATTTCTCCCTTCATCAGTAAGTAGATACACTGGACACCCTAGAAGTCCAAATTAAGTTGCATGGGCAGCAAGACGTCTGGCATTTCATGCGTCAGGGCTTTGATGTGCTTAACTGAATGGTTTCATTTGCAAGGGTAACTTAGGGGGATTTGTAATTAATGTGTATATTTCCACACATGCACACTCAGGCACATATAGATGTAGATGTTTGCATGAGCTTAGACTACAAATGATGTCTGCCACGCAAAGCAGTGCTAATGGATTATTCAGCTCACTAGGGCTGTTTATAAGATAGCTAAACATAGATGAACAGCAATGGTATAACATAATTGTTACAGCATGAGCACTGCATGATGGAAAGGGTGTATAGAGAGCATCTGACACAAAGGCCTAATGGCACAGTTTCTGCTCAGGCAAAATTCCCACTAATGTTTTCAAAACCAGAGGGAAGCATTGACCCATTACTACTGAACACTAGCATATCTTCAAGGAACAATCGCAGGACTGGGCCATTATACAACACTTTCCATCCCATGTATTCTCCTGCTGCTTTCCAAATTGTACCTACTTACAGGTAGATAGAGAATACTTTATCCATGACAAACCTAGTGACATACAGGGTAAAAATCAGCAGAAACCCTGAACACCAATTCAGAAGGGCAGCAGCGATCCTGCATCAGCATGTGTTCATGTCAGCTGAGGACTGCAGAGTCTAATAAGTCCTACCAAAATAAATAATAATAATAAAAAATTTAAAGCAGACCTTAAAGGAAAATAGGCATTGCCTGCTTTTATCCTATCCCAGACATGGTACACCATGTGGGGACGTTCACCCGCTTCTGCTCAGGAGCAGCAGTGGGTTCCCCTCCAGGTCGTATCACCCAGCTGCCTGGTAGGACAGACGTGGCATTTATGAGATCTGACAAGATATCAACCCAAGGTGACTCTGCACCGAAAACACTTGTAAACTGGAGCTCTTACACAGGCAGCCTGTATGCACTCAGGGCGTGATCATGATATACTTCTTGCAATTAACATTTTACACAGCAAATAGTCTCAATGAAATCAACAAGACAGCCCATGGCATGAAAGAGCTTTTTAATATGGGCAAGAATATCACCACTGGGCTTTGGCATGCTTTGTGTTTGGTACGCTGAATCCTGAGAACAACAAATAACAAACAAATCCAGGGATCACATTCATCTACAGCTGAAAATATTAGATGAAATCCTTACAAGAAGCAGTATCTTTCCTGGCTAAGCTTGCTTAAAGCATGGGTCTGATGCACTGTGATGAATAAAAGTCCAGTTCTGTGCTGAGGCCATGTATACTTCTGAGGTGCAAAAAACCCTCAAACCTGGGTCCATTATGAAAATTCTGAGAGGCACTTTACCATGGCAGCCTTGGCTGTTCAAACTAAAATGCAAGAAATCGCTAAGCATTATGTGGTAATGTTCCCACTGACAGATACAAGTCTACATCCTTTGGATTTAGAAATTAATAATTTGAAATTTGTCATTATCTCTAGAAAGGTTTACAGCATGACAATAATGATTATAGAAGGAAGAATAAATAAGTAGCATTCAAAACTATGAAAAGTAAGACTCGATGGCAATTAACTACTAATGGAAAAAGTTCAGCAGGGGCATAATGTAGCCAACAATTTGTATTTTAACATATTGATAATGAATCCCAGCATAACCATTCAGATCAAAGTCAGTATGCTTTCTTTTGTCCCTATGGAAATTTAAATCAATAATACTGGCATTATCCATATATACCTATATGTATTACTATGCATATATATTTCTGAATTAGAAAATACTATTGCATCATTTGACTCTCATTTGAGATGTTTAGCACAGTGATGCACATCTCCATTCTTCCAATCAATTTATTCTGTTAGTGTTTTTCAGCGTTTTAAATCCCAAAGCTAAGTCAATAATGTTGATTACTTACCATAAGCACTGTACACGCCGTTCTAATACAGGTTATTTGCAATTTGACATCCTCATCTATATGCATTATTCCACTTGGAAAATTAAATGAAACCCTTGATTCAGAATCTGAAACACTTAGAAGTAATGATCCTGTTTACTGATTGACTGAAGTTGTGGTTTTTAAGCACTATTTAACAGAGGAAACAAAAAGCATTATCAGGTAAAAAGGAAGCATCTAAGTTACTTTAGGAAGCATTCACACTGTATGAATAATAGACATTCATTGTGTTTTTCATTGTTTCATACCTCCAAGACAGTTATCTAACACTGTTAACTTAATACTTCTTCAGATTTCTTTCAATTCAGAACATGAACTTAATAAACTCAATGCACAAGAAAACGTAGCACTCAACAACATTATTTTGTCAGAAACCCTTCTCAGTGTTGTTTGCTTATTAGTGTGCAGCCAATAACAGCTGTATATTATGAATAAAGATTAAAATAAATTGAGAACACAACAAGGGATGCTTAGGACCAGTGTGAACCATAGACCCCCCAAAAAAGTAGCGCCTAGGCACCCGTTGCTGCCAGTACCTCTAATCGCAGTAGTAATGCACTGATGGACACAGCTTGAGAGTATGGTGAGCATAAATGACAGGGACCATGTTAGAGACTGGGCAGATACAAAGAAGGAACAACCTGCAGGCACAAAATCTGGCCGGTGAATCACATGTTTAGTTCTAATTTCAAATATGACACAAATTAGGCATTACACTGTGCTTTGGGCAGTAGTGTGAAGGGAAGACAGGCTGTCAACAACAACAAAGATATTTTGTTGTTGCTAAGTAAATGGTAGTGAATAACACTGAAACAAGAGAAAAATGGATTTTGGAGGGTAGATGAATTGCTTTTATTTTTACTTCCCTCTCCCACTAGAATCCAATTTGAAGTCTTGGTGAATGTGGTGCACTTAAGTGGTTCATCTCTATTCAGATGATATTTCAAATTCAAATTTATCAGCATATATTTGGGGAAATTCATTCTCACATATCCACAACCTTTCAAAGATTTTTCCAGCCATTACTACATTGCAGATAGTCACTTTACTTCCTGATCTAAACATTTCACTTGAGATTTTAAATGTATTATTTACCACAGAAGCATCAGGAATTAGTACTCATACTTATTAGCATAGAATTATAATAAATTAGAGGAAAACAATTGAGACAATTAGAAATATATTGCATACTATCTTTAGACAGTATAACGAGCAGATGTTGAAAGCCTGTTTGATGACATATTTTTATTCAGAATTATTTTAGGGATTATCTAAGAGCTGTACTGTGGATTATAAAAAAAGGGTAATTTCAGTTTAATTTAGCCCTATGAACATGTGCAAGTGTTTCAGACAGGTGAAGTATACTGAGGGATGTCTTGAGCTACCACTCTGGGGACTATGAATAAAAAAAAAGTCAGTTGCCAAGTGGAGTTGGCGTTTTACTAAGTCTGGATATAATTGTACTAGAAATCTTGAGGATACTTTGAAGCAGTCTTAAGAGAAGATATTGCCTACTAGAATTCCTCCTTAGTGCAAGTTTCACAGCAATTTATTTTAGATCAAATATACTCGTGACATAAGATTATATTTTTGCTCTGGATATGTATATTCATTTCACCAACTGAAATTGTTGGGAGCTACGTACACTCACTTCTGTGCCAGCTGACCTACTTTATGGGTTCATATCTTGCGACTGGAAAATAGTCGTGAAAGCCAAACCAAGCTTTTCACAATGGAGATGCACTGAGCTGCTGGTCCATTTGAACTGACTGCCCATCAGCTCATATGTTTTTAATGTTTCTGTTGGACATCAGCACTGCCTTTCTGTGGTTTCTCTGTCTCATTTACAGCACTGAGAGCCTAACCCATGCAAAGCAGAAGTCAACCCCAGGACCAGCATTAACCCTTCACAGTACCCCAGCAGCACATTTATGGGCACTGGATCTTAGAGTAAGGTGCAGCAAGAACACACAGATATTCTACACTGTCTCAGTTCCCTTCCATAAAAATATGATAAAAGCTCTGGAACTTTTATTACTCTGCCGAAAAGATTTCTATGTATGCTATCACCCTTCTCCCTTTTTTTCCCAGCCTTTCTGTTTCTGACCTCTTTCTTTTTTTAGTGGTCAGTAGGAGACTCCCCTTTTTAATGAAGTTGGAATTCCTTTTGTCAGGTATCCCTTACTAATCAGACTGTTGAAAGCTCTGTCACTTAGCTATCAGAATACTTGAGAAGACTGATTTTCCTGCTCTGACCAATGATTTTATCCCAAGAGACCCTATCTGAATCAGTTCTAATGATCCTCTCTTATTGACTGTTGATCCTCCACGGCTGATTCTCCGACAAGTGCAATAATTTTTCCTGATGCTCCCTAAGCTTATACCACATAACATAATCAAGTTGACTCAGAAAACGGGAATTGAAACCTAGGAAAGAACATATGCAAACATTCATACATTTGGAAAAAATAATCTGTCCTGCTGTTTAATTATTCCATGATCAGGGCAAGAAGTAGCTCTGTATGACTGGAGAACACTAAATACGAGAAAATTGACTAGAGTAAGATTCTTTGTCAGATCTCAGTAGTGTGAAAGAATGCAGATTAAGTTTTGAAACGAAAAACAATGTTGAGATACAGGCAAACCCAGTAAAGAATACAACACTGGTTTACTGATGGTTATTCTAAAATACAGATATGGGCTGGAAGGGAAGAGTTCTGCAGAAACCCAGCTTGCTTAATATTTCATTAATACATCCACTGCCTTGAGAAGGATGCAAAATCATATGGTTCAGTGTACTGGGAGATTTTTGGATCCGGCTCCTAAGGGAAGCTGAAAAAAGACCCTATGAGGTGGGCAAGTCAGCTGTAAAATTACTGAAAGAAAATGTGTAAGGCTTAAATAACAGCAGGTTGTCTTTTTCTTGGTAATATCACCCAAGAAAAGCATTCAGAGGGATATAAGTGACAGCATTTCTAACCTCTCCGCCTTCCTACTTCTATCAAGAAGAACAAGATCTCCTACCTCATAAGTGAGTGGTCTGAACAGAGTTAAAAAAACATAACAAAATGGGTCATTCTCAAGCTATTCTACTTTTATGAACATCGTTTTCAACAACATGAAGTCTTTACAATTTGAACTGGAGCAGGTGCCAGTATTTGTGACTTCTGCATGAATGTCCCATTGACAAAGCTGAAAAATTATACTTCGCTTGTACACTAATATTTTTGGTGCAACTTGCAATTGCTAGAGACCATGGAGTACTAGTGTAAAAGCGATCCATCAGCAGGAAAATAGAAACCCTCAAATATTGAATTTTCAATACTGAAGCCTTCAAAACCCCACCAAACCAAGATTTTAATACCTTATAATAATGCCCTAGTGCCTTTGCATTCTGAAAATGCAAGTGTTTGTAGCTGAGCAGTCTCCAGCTAAAAATAATATTAAGAGACAGCTCATGAAACATTTCAAAGTGATTGCATCTGCAAAGGTTCCTTCCTGCGTTAAACACTTGCAGCGATCGACACCCCAGAAGCTATAAGGAGATAAAGAACTGATTAAATTCTGACTCAAACGTGAGCCTTGCCAGGACAGTGGTACGGACAAGTGGTCTCTTAGGCTTATTCCTGCATGCCTGTCAGTGACATAAAGCCAGATGCCATCAGTGGCATCGCTCTGTCAAATACTTCTCAGAGACTCTCTAGGCTTTATTGTTTATAAATTAAGTATTTGTTAAAGTACAGTATGTAACTATGCACTCCACTTATCTTTGCTTTAGAGAGATTGACACAGTGAATTATGAAGTCAAACCCTAGGCTAGAAGATACCTATAAAGATTAAGTCATTTCATTCTTTTCCAAACAATTAGCAGCACTAGACTGCTAAGCGGAGATCAATCGTAATTGGGGAACTGAGAGAGGGCAATAAACAAATTACTAGTGTTTTCTCTGAAGCCTGTTGGTTTACAGACTCACTGTTATTTAATCCAGAAGCTCAGTAGATTGTAAATTATCCGTTAGAGTTGTCACTGGCCCCTTGAAAAGGATTTACTTCATGATAAAGGTACAAGAAAGGAAATCTGCCTGGTGGTTTCAGGCAAAATAGGATAATTGCAGCTGATTCATCATCATTGTCAGATTTGTACTGCCTACTTCTAGGTGATGGTCAAGAGGTTTTACCTGACGAACATCAACATTTGAACTTTACCAGCTTTGCTGCGAGGCATCTGGTGTCCTCTCCTTCTTTCAGTGCCCATTGTGTTATTCATTGCAAATAAGAATGAAAAGTGACCAGTGGGCTTTACTATTTGGGAGAAAAGTGAGATAAGCAGCTAATTACAGCACTAGAAAAAAGATTACTTTTCCACAAGGAAACCTGAAGCTTTAAGAATTTCCTTCCTGGAGACTATACTATACCATGGAAGCAGTCAGGGCTACTGTGTGTCCACAGTCCATGCATGGGGCACATTAGATGATATTAACAGGGCTGGAAAGACCTAGATACAGCCTGCAGAGTTCACTGCAGACTTTGGAAGGATTTACAATTTTTTTTTTTTTAAATAAAAAAAGCAAGGATCAAGAAAACTCTTTCTGGAGCAGGACAACGGCTCATGTGCTAGTATATTAGTATATCTGCATACTGCAATGAAGTCTGAAGCATAGACATGCACAAAGATAGTTATTTAAATGAAAGAGACCTTATTCTTTGCCTATCCACTATCCCAGTGCAATAGCTACAAAGCAGAGGAATTAATGTTTTTCTTCTCTTCTAAATCCCCTCACTCAAAGGATGAAAGATGTTAAAGAGACTCTTTGTTTTGTTTTCAGTTCTTTTTACTTCACTTGTATATGTTGGCAGCTGATAGAGCCCCAAATCTTGTCAATCCCAGTGTGCTAGGCACAGAAGTATAAAGAACATTACAATTCCTGCTCAGAAGAGCTTAAGGACAAAATTCTAAAGGACAAGACATGGACAAGACAACAATATCGTTAGTCACAAAGCTCTTCCACTCAGTCCCAGAAAATAATGAGAAAAAGTGTAAAAAACATGATATTTAACACATTGTATGTATATAACGGTTTTTGAGTTCAAGTATCCAGAATTTTTTTCTGCAATCATAATGACAAAAAACCCAACCCCACAAAACAACATAAATCAACTTTTGTTTAATTAAGAATAGAATGCTATATTGATCATGGGACCTGTGTGTGTGTGTAAACTTAAAGACAGCATTAAATATAAAATATTATATAAATTATTTTAAAAAAGATTTATCTCCACACAGTGTCTCCTCTGTCTCCACAAACACTGCCACAATGCCCAGAAAGGTGCAAAATACAAGAAAAAAAAAAAAAAAAAGTGATACATCAGAGGATATAAAAGAAGAAAATGCAAATACATTTACATTTTTGGTTTCTTCTGGGAGACTGCCAAAATTTTCTAATTGCCAGAATGTACAGCGGTCCAAAATGATGCGGCTACAAAATGGGCAGACATATGAAAGAACTAGAATGTGTAGCCAGCATTAATTTTTCTGGTTTGTCTAAAATGCATATAACTTGTCCTCAGAAGTCCTATGGCTGTTTGCATCATCATTAACTCACCCTAAAAATCTGCTTTTCAGTAACAGCCTATGAAAACCCAGAAGGCAATGACAGCAAGGTATCATGCATCACTACAGTCAAAAGTGGGAAAGAATATCTAATCCATAGAGGAAAAAATAGATAATTTGTGGATTTGAATTGTACCTGTGTTCTCCAGCTTAACTCCTCGGCTGTTAGGCCACATACAGTAACAGACAAGCAAGGGTAAGAATGAAAAATAAGTTCTTAAACATTCCTTTTGTTCAGGTTGCTCTGTGCTTAACGACAGCTAGAGTCACTAAAAGTAAGTAGTCAGATTACAAAGATTTAGTGACAATGAACAAGCTAATGCTGTTCCTCTACCCCACTACCACTGTCCCCCTACCCCCAGATATAACGACATCTGCCCATTAAATCTGACTATTTAGAAAAATAACAGAAACCTCACAGCAGTGCATACTTTTTTCAGTATGATATGAGAAGCTTGCAGAGAAAGGAAAAAATCCTGAGGCAATATTTTCACATACATTAAAAATATATATGTGGTTGTGTGATAACCCATTAACAGACATCATACGCCTCCTCTGGAGATGTTAATTCCTAATCTCACCAGGAGAACGTGTATGTGTATCATGTGTATGTTCATCGGTAATGTTTCGTGAATTGTCTGCCTCTAGATGAGGGGTTGTATGCAACTGAAAACTTACATTGCTCTTGCTATTAAACAGCTAAAAAATCATTTGGGTTGTGCCCATATTTAGCATATTTGCCACAATATGATGTAGCAGCAACTGATGAAGAATAAGAAGGAGTATTACTTTTAATGAAAATAGAGAAATGCTGGTCTTAGTCTTGACCTCTATTCCAATGAATCTCAAAATGAAAATAATGAAAGAGTCTTCCAAGTAACAAATCTAAGTCTGGGTCTATTTACAGTCTTGGTGTGCACCTTCTGATTGAAAAAAGGTAACATTTGAGCATATATTTTTTATTCATAAGTGCTAGAGTTTTGCTACTATGTTTGGCAACAGGCAATCCCCTTCAAAATCAATGCAAACTAGAAAGCATGCTTTTATTGGAGATTATTGGAGAATTTTCCCTTAACGAATATTGTGATAGGTTTCTACCGTGAGCTTTACCTTTACAGTTACATATTTTTAAATTATGCAGACAAATATATACAATTTCTCATGTGATCATGTTTCATTGGGTAAGAAAATTAAAACTAATGGAAATTTAAAATTAATCTGATGATGTTCAAATAAAAAATCTTTCATTTATGATTTATTTATATAAATCATAGAGGATTTATAGCCCTTTTATGTGCATGTCTTACAATGTAATGACTCGATCTTGGTTTCCTTATATGATTGTTTTAACTTTTATACATGAAAACTGGCATTTTGATTTGATTTTGAGTTTTGTACTAAATTGCTATAGTTCTTGGCGTTAAAATTTCCACTATATGCACTTACATCACTCTGCACTGCTATATTACTGGAATCAGAGTCACTCAAAATCAGTGAAAATGTTGGAGCTTTGTGATCTTTCATAGCTGAAATAACTGGGTGAAGGTATCTAACAACTGTGAGATGAAAAGGACTTTTTGGTGATTTTACAAAACATTGTCAGGGTAGAGACAATTTGTTTGCTGTGTTAGGGCTGTGAATCCTGCAGTGAGGGGATAGACGTGACAAAGAATAAAAGTGCCTGATGATTTTATAAAATCCTGATGGACTACTGAATACATTTATATACACACACAAGTTCTTCTGCAAGGTTTATAAAACTGCAGGAGCTCCTGTGCAAGCTATAAAACCTCCCACACTCCCAAGGTTTTGTCAAATCCACGTGAGATCCTGTGGTACTTGTAAACTTATACTCAGGTCCTGCAGAGTTTATAAATCCGGCTGGACCTTAAACTAAGTCTGGGATTCCTGCAGAAGTTATAAAGCCCACCAGGACTTTGGAATTGTTAATGCTCTTAATGCTTCACCAGGAGAAATACAACAAATCTTTCAAAAACGATAACGTGCCCTCTGTCATCACACAGATATTTGTAGGAGCAGTCTTGAACATGAAGAATCCCCAGATGATGGAGTTGCCATCTATGTATCAGTTTGCTGAAGATGAAAAAATTCAGAAGACATTAATGATGTTATTCTCTTTATTACAATCCTCCAGACAAACTTACCAAATTTGGCAAACAAACTGTAAAATTTTAAATCAGTCGGTCTACTGGGAAGAAAATAATTTTCCCTGAAGAAGAAGTGAAAACAATGTGTTCTTGAGAGTGACTTGGTTGAAAATTAATCCAGGCATGGTTGGTCAGTGATGTAAATAATCTGAATAAAAGCAGTGTTTTGTATTAGCTTCATTGGTTCAAAAAAAGGTTTTGCAACTTTTGTTACATAAGATCCCTCAGAAATTGCTCAAAAAGGTTCTGCATCTTCAGCTAAATGAAATCCTTTAGAAATGACTCAATTTTTGGTTGTTTCTCTAAACCTAAGAAAGTTCAAACCTTTCCCAGGCCTTTGTCCCTGTAGCTAGAAAACCTATGTATTTCAGTCATCAGACAAAACGTGTAGAGGCAGAGAATGTGGGCCATCAACAAAGTGTTGGTATTCTGGGGACTGGCCTGAGGGGAAGGAGTCCTCCCACAACAGGTCCATTGTCCCAGGCTGCTTCTGCTTCTCATGCAACTGATTCCACTACTTTTGGAAGACCTCTGGTAACTATTAGTTTCCATTTTTCTCCAACTCCAGTAAAAAAAATCAGTCCACTATTAATTACAGTGTAATGTCCTCCACTGAGGATATCAGCATATCATAAATGGAAACATTTGTGTTACTGAGCTTTTAAATATTACTTTTATTTCACTAAAAGGAAGATGAAATATGGGTGTACAGCAATACTTTGTCACAACCAGAAATTCAGTTTAAATAAATAGTTTGTAGTTTCTTCAGATGTAGGTCGTGCTAAACATCGACTCTACTGAAAAAATTACTTTTGTAAGGACACTTTTTTTGCTTTTATCCCTTTGTATCTCTCAGCTGCTGCACCTTAGAACATCGTTCTAGGCAAAGAAGAGTTTTTGAATGCTGTGTGGAGAGCAGAGCTGTTCTTTGTAAACATCTGCCACTGCTTATTATGTGGATGAATACATAATACTTCCAAGTACACAAATCACATTTTAGATTTAGATCTCATTTACATAATACATAAGAATGCAGAAAATGCCCCAGAGGGCAAGTAAACACTTTGAGCATAAAATGGAAAGAAATTTTAAGAACCCTTTCCTTGTTGTCTTCCTTTAGCATGGTTTAAAACCAAAGAGATGTTTATTGAAGAAAACAGCGTTGTTCTCAATATATATGCATGTAAAGGTTGGTTTGGATGAAGTAGTATCTGGTCCCATTATTGCTTGTCCTGATGCAGGAACATCCCTCACACAGGTGAATTTCAAGTATGCAGTTTCCAGTGACATGTGCTTGGTTATCTACATAAAAAGTCATGTTGCTAGAAACAGAGCAAAACCAATTATCCAAAGTTTTCAAGTCCTGTGTTAAGGAAGAAGACCTCAACTCCTGCTGTATTAGGCTGAGAACATTATTCAGTGTTTGTTGGAGAAGGCCATTTTGCAATTTTCATTATTTTCTATGACTGTGACTGTATTAACTTTTGCATTTCAAACACAATTTCTGGCACTCGAGACCATGACAGAGCTATCTTGTGGTAGCAATACTTTGACAGTCTTTTTGTCAGATGGAGTATGATGGAAACCAGAAGAAAGAACACGTTAAGATTAAATTCTCAAGCAAGTAGTGACAAACTCCTTGTCCTTGAAGCTTATATAAATAACTTTCCTGTGTTTTTTTAACCTGTTCCCCTCTCTCCCCAGCCACCCCAGCAGCGAGGCATGTCACTCTGATGGTTCACATCCATCTCCTTTTATTGATGTCCACTTTGGTATCTGCACAGGTCATCAATTTTGCTGCCTCTCCGGCAGCCGCTGGGAACGGCAGGGCAGCCTTGCAGGACTTGGTGTGCGGGGGGAGGCTTGGCTCGCTGTCGGACTCGCGGTTCCAGTTGGATGCCGGTACCGGGGTCTCATAAATCTTGTAGGTGACCCAGGTGAACTCTGAGGCTCAGAGCTCACTGAAAACTGATCAGGCCTCTGTTTAGTTTAACAGGCCCTTTTCAGTGACAAGTGAAGGGTTCAACAAATGCACAAAACAGATATATATTAGTTGAAAAACTAATGGCTTTTAAAAGAATGTTTGACAATTGTTTATGGCTGTCTGTAGATCCATTATACTGATAAACGACCAACTTGGTCTACGTCAAACTGGAGATGGCCAGCGAGAAAGCAACCTTGGTTTTTATTTTTAATCTCCCCTGCTTCCTTGCACACTCCCCATCTCTTTGGTGGCTTCATAAGAGCCACATGTGCTGTGGTGGTCAAGAAGACTTAAAGAAGGCAGCAAAGAGTACCTGTGCAGCTTATATTTAACCTTGTAATCAAACTGGAATTAAGCAAGACTGCAGATGCCCTCGATGACCTGCTATTGACCGCCTGAACTTCTAAGTTAGGGTCAGTTGGGGCCCAGAATAGGAGGTCAAAAGCTGGTCAGTGCTCTTCAGCTCCAGCATGTTGAATAGAGAGACTTTATTGCTGTGATTTATGCAATTTGCACAGACAGGTTAAGGAGACCTTAAAACATGCCACAGTGCTCACTTACACTGGGTACACCATCCACTTGGAAAATAAATTCCGATTGTCCGTATGAAATCTCTTGTGGATACGCCTTGAAGTATTTTACCCCTTGTACTCTAAAGATTCATTCTCACACTCGACCCCTGAACGTGACAAGGTTAGTGTTTCCAGATTTATTTAAACAATACGAACGCACCAAATGAAGCACTTTACAATGCTGATTAATTGCAAAAGCAGAATAACAATCACTAATGAATTATTTGCGGGGGGGCCTGGGGAAGGAGAAGCTAAACTCGTAGAAAAGTTAAGCTCTTAAATCAGTGGCCATTTGAAACACAGTGAAGAATGTTTTTTAACCAATCCACAGATATCTAAGTTTTGTGTTTCCTTCTCAGTTATTACGTATTTTCTTTCATGTACTAGAAATTATAGAGTTGGTTGGAAGCTATCAGTTCAACTATAAAGAAGAACTAAAAAAGATATTAAGAGCTCTTATCACTTTGTAATCAAATGTATTTCCTCCACAGCTGAAGCTTAATATGGATTAAATTAATCTCAGTTTCCTCATCCAGAACAGTTTCAATGTCTATGCTACCTGCTGCTCAAACTCTAGGTTTTTCTCAAGCAGAAAATGTCAGTGGTGACGTAGACTTCCTGACAGAGCCATCGCCTACCATGGGATTTATTTTCACTTGTAATCAAAGCAAGAAATTGAACCCTGGTAGTCGAAGGTGAAAGGGTAGGGCGTTTTTAAAACCTTTTAGTGCTACCTCTTCTTCATTGTAGTAGTTCATAATTCTTTGGTGTGTGTTGCTATAAAGCTTATGTTACCCTGATTTAATACATCTAATTTAACGATATTAGTCCATAATAAGGTATAATTGCATTTAACATAATGAAGGGAAGGAAAATGTAAAATTTGCCAAGCTCTACAGAAAAAACAGTTTTAGTAAATGTGTAGCTACTCATTTCCATAAGTATCTTAAGGATGCAGTTTTAATAAGCATATTCTATGCCCTAAATTATATTTACATGAAGCACAAGAATGGCTGAGCATGAACTGTTTGAATCTGTCAGGTAAGTGCACCGTTATTAATAAATATATTTATAACCAGGTATAGAACAGGGCAGCCCTGGTGGTTAAATAATAGTTTGTTTCTAAAAGAACTTATACATATTATTTAAAGTAATAGACTAGGCTGTCATAAACATAATGCATAATTTTAAGGCTGCCAAAATGTGGATTTATCTGAAGACCTGGAACAGATCCAAAAGACACTTCTTCAGTCAATAATGCATATCACAACCTTCTATAGAAGTATCTTTTTTCTCCTAATGAAATGTAAGAAAAACTATCAAGTCCTTCTTTCTTTTAACTCAGAAATTAAGGTACACAGTGCGAACCACTGATTTACACATACAAGGGTCTGCAAGCATGTAACGGGAGTAGAATATGATCTCTTACCAATCTGAAGAGCCAGCGCGGACAGCTGTGGTCTTGTTTTAGCCTGCTGTGTGTGCTTACTTAAAAGCAAGGCAGACAGTCTTCCCAAAGCACAGAAGTGTTATTTTTACTGTAAGTTTCCACGGATCACCCTAAACTTGTATCATTATTGATGAATTGACATTTTTAAGGATATCATCATGAGTCAACTGGTGGTTTCATGCTTTGCTCTCCACTGTTTAACAGAGAGTGATCATTGACTGGGCTCATGAACAGTTACAGAACGACCACAGAATAAATACTGAGAATAAAGAGGTAGTAAGTGTAAGCCCTAACATCCCACGTCTTTGACTATAATGTACATTCAAAGTATAATATAATGCATATCACAGAGAATCCTAATTCTTACAATTTCTTTTATGTGAAAAGGACTCTTTCTAGTAGACTGTCTGCCCACTCAAATTCCCAGTTTTTTTTGTTCTATTCTCAGCATTCTGAGATGGTCATCTGTTAGGAGACCCTACTGTCTATATCTCATGGTCCAAACTGTAGCTGTTGGTTTATCATTGCTTTCAGCTAGGAAGTATATCCTACCTTCCTAAAGAGTCTGTGAAAGAAACCTAAGAAAAGAGAATCTCATTTCCAAGCAGGTCTAAATTTGTTTAGGCATTTCTGCAAATGAAGAAACATTGAAAAACATCAATGTAAGAGCAAAATATTTTTGGAGGTTCAGTTCAGGGAAAGCTTCAAAACTAATTTGAATCCTATCCAAGTTTCATCTAAAACTTGAGCTAGATTTCTCACAGGAACATGCTCTTTCAATGTATTTCTGAAGTTTGACTCCAGATAGAATTGCAAATACTGCAATAATGCTGGGTAATTCTTTGCGCATTGATAGTTATGCAAAGCAGAGCAATCCCAAAAGGAAAAACAAAACCTTCCCTGAACACTCAAAAATATTTTGTTTGTGATGGGTACAATGCACACAAGTTTCTTTCAACTTTTTTATTTTCGAAGTACAAAAAATATTCTAGATCAGCAGTGAGAATTGTGAGAAGAGAGAATCTTAGAGCTGTAAGAGGGAAACTTGGGTTGGAAAAACCAGCAAATTTCAACAGCAACATTTTAAGAAGAATTCTGCATCTAAAACATGATGGTCAGGAAAAAAGAAGTACTACTTTTGATGCCAGTGGGTAAGTTTTGGATCAACATAATTTTTAAATTGCAAAAAAAAAAAAAGTATGATTTGTAAAGTGGCAATCCTAAATATAACCACAGCTTCAGTACAGAGAACCTGATTCTAAACAACTGGAAAGATTAATAGAGCCACAGGTTAGAAATACATAAATTTCTGTATTTGTATTGCAGTAACCTTTCCAGGGATCCTTTGTGAATTCAGATTATCCTTTTCACTGCCAGTGCAAAAGCCTTTTGATTCTTACCATTTGTAGCACAGATCAGGAAAACCTAAGACAGCCCTAAGGTTCAGGCTGGGAAGGGTTTGCCTTTACTCCAGTGTATCAAGCTGAATTTTGGTGCATCTGATGTTTGAGCTGGTGAAAAGTGAATGAAAATTTGGATGGATGTGTTGTGATACTTATACATTTATATGTAAAATAAAATAAAAATGGTTATCGACTAACATGACTTGGTCCAAATGGTAAATTTCAGCCCAAGAATAGATCAAGACTAAGCCTGCATATGGATGAAGCAGGTTGAAAGTGAAGGTTAATCTGGTTATTAATAATATAGCATTAATGCTGTGTCATAGGAACACAGCACATCTTTCATCTTTGTGTGAGGAAAGGGCAAGATGAAAAAGAATTTTTGTGCTTAATGTTCACCCAAGTGCAACATTTAGACTTAAAGTACCTGGTGTTTAATGCTAAAAACCAAAACTGGACCAGAAGTTCCCTTTTCAAATTTATCTTCATACTCTACAAAGAAACCCCAACCTTGAATACTCTTCATTTTTCTCACCTTTGACAACAGACCATAAAGTCAGACTGTGGTGTATTTTTCTTATACTTTCTCTTACTTTATTTGAAAAGTAAATTCTCAGCCTGCACATTCCTCAGCAGTTTGGACTTCTGGGTGTTCAGCACTCTGTACACACCCAGAAAAAAGTTTAGTATTTTCAGTAAATTTTATGATTGCATTACTCAGTCTGGCATTCAAATAGGGTCAGCTTTCCTCTCCTTTACCAAGAAACTTGGAAACTGACATTCTTTATTATCTTACTCAATGAAGACTATTTTTTATATTTGATTCTCTATATTAATATCTTCAATGTTTCATTACCATGCCAGGATTAGAGAGTTACTCAGACTGATGGGCACAGAGGAATCCTAAAACTCTGTCAATTTGAAATGCGTTCTTGAGTGGCTTCTATAGGAAGACACTCTAAATAAATAGATTTGTAGCTAGGCTTTACATTTTAACGTGAAAGCAGGTGGCTTCTTAGTTTTATCTTCTGGGAATACACTGTGGAACAGACAAACATTGACTTTTGGCTTTGTGGTTTACAAAGAAAGTAATCTCACTGACCTCATATAGGGTTGTTACCTTCCTATAAATAAAGAAATCTATAACCTCAAACTCAGGTATTTAGCTTATTTTCATAAGTCTAAATGTAACTTGTGTTCAAAAGAGCCTCATGAGAAGTCAGGTTAGAAACAAAAATACTATCTACTTTTAAGTGGAGCATGAAACCCCGTCCAAGGTCAAAACTGAGGTCATAAAGAGGATAATATCGGTTTAGCATGCAGTGCAGCTGCTGTGTGCTGTATTTAGCCTGTGAATAAAAAAGGAGCTTTTGTTTCCATTACTGTTACTCCCTGCATCTTTCCATGTAATTTCTTCTCTCCACTAACAGTTAACTTTAAAGAGTATGCATGTGGCAGACAGTTATTTGCTTTAAAATGCCTGATTTCAGAAATAAAGCAGTCACAATAAAAGTTTATTAGGCTGAATCTCTCAAAAAAATATATTTATGAAGCCACATGATCTTACACTGACAAACCTAATTTTTTTTGGTGGCGTAAATCAGTGACTCCCATCACGTGGTGGGACAACATTAAATTGTGCTATAGAGGAGGAATCAAGAACAGACCAAGTTCTACCTTGTATTAGAAGAGAGGATCTAGGGAAATAAGCACGATTTGTAAGGAGATAAATCAAGAAGAAGAAATCAAATACATGACCTTTCCTCAATGCTATATCCCTTTCTGACTGCACAGTGACCAACCGGCAAACAAGGCAGTCAAGGCTTTTTTGCAATGAACATGAGGAAAAAGTTGGAAAAGGCACATTCCAGAGATGAGTGGAGGGGACTGCAGAGATTTAATCCACTAAACAGAACCATGGAAAAAAATCTAATTCCATTATTCAGAGGCTGCTGAGTGTATTTTACCTTAGGGAAATGTACTTCTACTCATTTTCAGTAACTCTATAGTCCATTTCAGCCTCTATGCTTGAAAATTAACAGCACGTTAAGAGGACTATTGCCTGTACTTGTGGAACTGTCTGTTTAGGATTAGGTCATTAAATATTGATGGAGATAATTGTTCCTGCACTTGAACAACAGAAGGATAGAACTGAAAGTAGTTTAACTGGCATTTGCATTTATGCTTGGTAAACAGACCTGGGTTTGAAAGCATTGAACCTCCAGTATTGCCTTCTACACAGTTCACATTCCAAAGCATCACTGATCACAAAGATCAGTTTGATAAAATGTTGCAGAAAAGGTTAAATCAAAACATTTCAGCAGTAATTTATCACATCTAAATGAATAAATGCAATGGTAATACATAATAAAATACATCTAATTGTCCTTTAGTAATTATATTTTCTTTTTTGAAGGCTCATCAGTCACAATTTCCCAACATTCCAATTTTAAGTGTCACCTTTTGTCTGCACATACTCTTCAAACTGTGTTTAGCTTGAACAGGAAGATTGTCAAAGCCAGCTGTGCACTGAAGGAGAGCTGGCTTTTCACTTCTTGCATGTTTTCCATTAATTTTACTTTTTAACATTTGTTTCTGAATGAGAAATTTTGCGAATTGCACTGTGTGATATACATCACCCAAGATGGAATAGTTTGCTCACACCCAGTTTTCTACTTCATTAGGTAAGACAATTTATCATGCAACTGGTTGATCAGATAAGGAGGACCTTTTCCTGTGATCATATAGTTCCCTGTGTCATTTTACTCAGTTACTCTAAAAAACACTCAATGTGACCTGTTTGCAAACGTGAGGTGGCCAAGGTGCGCCAAGGTGAAACAACTGACAGTTCAGCTCAAGAAGACCTTTTAAGTGAAGCATACAGCACATCTTGAGGGAAGGCTGTCCTCAGGGGGAGACATTCAAGGTGCATTAAAGAAATGAAAGAAATGGACCCATTCTCTGCTATGCCTGGCATTCTCCGTGACTTGTATAGGTGAGTGATGCATAAAAAACCATTCAATTCAATAATGTGAATTACCTCTGGCTTGATAAATGACTGCTAAAAATCGTGTGCTTCTCTCTATGGGAACTACACTTACTTGAATGCGAACAAAGTGTCTGGAAGTAATATCAAATTAAAAAACGTGCTGCGGCTGTTAACGAAGGGCCTCCTGCACTGGCTCTGAATATGATGCCCATATATCAAAGACCTCTGACACTGCCTGCCACTTGATCTGGACACAGGAAATACGGGATTCCAGGCAGATGAGAGCTGAAACTGAAGCCCCAACAACCTTCCTTGTGCAAGTGATTAGGTGCAGCTGTTTCGCTTCACATTTCGGGGCACTTGAACTCTGCAATCTGCCACATTTTACAGGACTGCATGTGCAGAGGGTAAAAAAAGGTATCATGCCCTGGCTAGACAGCAGATGTGGGGATAAAGAAATGTCTCCATTAAGAGGAAAAAATAAATGAAAAACCTTTGAAAAGAGCACAAATTGGGAAGCAAAAGGAAGAAATTAAAGGGAGGCTATCAAAACATGCAGAGAAAATAAATCTGTTTTCCCAAGAAAAACAGGGTTAATTCTGAAAAGATTTTCCACAAAAGTTATAAGAACAACATATTAACTCTTTAAAAACATCTTTGCACTTCTAAATCTGCCCAAAGGTATGAAGTATTTAGGTACAGGTAGTAGAGAGTCTGGAAACTCAAATGCCACTTCTACATTTGCACATTTTGTATAATAAAACAGCTTGCTCAACATTATTTCAGGATGAAGTCTCCTTGAGCTCAGATCAACAGTACATACATAGTAGTCTACGTAGGACAAATAATACAAAAAGGGCAAGCTTAATACTTCCACAAACTTTCTTGGCGCTCTTTTTCCTTGCTCTGGGCCTGTACCGTAATAGGAGCACAAAATGATGAGAATTTCCCCAGAGAAGTCTCCACTATAAACTGATGAAACCATTTCTTACTAGAGTTTTGGTCAAATAACTATTTAAAGCCTGATCCTACTGCACAGAAGACTATGGGCCTCTTTCCCATTGACTCCAATAAGACCAGGATCAGTGCTTTCGGTGCCAACTTCTCATTGAGGCTACAGGAGAAATGATGGCAGTACAGCTTTTTTAAAAAAGAAGTGATAACTGATAAATGCAATGAAAGGATATAGCAATTCAATGTAAGAAGAGTCTGAAATATAGTAAGGAAAATACATACATTTACAAACATATATATATATAAGAGGAAGTCGTATGAAAGACTTAAGGAATAGTTTACTGTCTCTATTGTCCACCAGCAAAGAGCTGTATTCAGCAAGAGCTTTTTGACTTCTATCTGTTATCTTTTTATGACTTAAAGGTGTTTGAGTAGATGTGCTTCTCTGATCACTGTGCAATGCAAAGAAAATTTTATCGGACCATTAGAATGTCCCAGTTGTCCCAAAAAATGAGCATCTAACAACACTGAAACCCCCGACTCCTGGGCCAGCAAACTATCAGGAAAATGGTCAGTCTTTGATGAAGGGGGTGGATCCCCACTATCACAAGAGCTGCATGGTGGCTGGAAAGAGAGTCTATTTTAATGAGGTTCCCATTTGCAGAAAAGCTTCTCCAAGAATTAATTCTAGAAAGATTTATCTTCACTGCTGCAGGTTGTGGGTCTCTTTTTCACCCTTCAGGGTAATAGATGTTGTCAATCCCTGTGTGTAATAACAACAGACACACTCTTATTTTACCTGAAGTGGGAATTGTGTGTGGGAGAGACCAGATTTCATCTGCTGTGGTTTAAAAAGTTGTGATTGCTGAGCTCTCCTTCCACTCCCACATTTACTCAGTGAATACAAAGCCCAAAGGATTTCCTACATCAGAAAGTAAAGTTGGCCTCCCTTACACTTCCTAATAGCACAAAGGTAAGTGCTTTCTTATGCCTCAGTTAGAGCAAAGTTTCAAAACTGGTTAAAACCCACAAACGGTGATGGGAAAAAAAACCCTAAAAAAGGCAGGAAGCTGGGGCAGGACTGAGGTGGGTAAAGTTCCTGTTTTGTGAAGAAAAGGAGGATATTTTCTCATAATTTTGGGGGCTTCTCTGGGAGGAAGCCATTCTACAAAATTTTTCATACTTGATACCTTTCTTGAAACCCTACATGGCAGCATAAAATTAGAACAACACATCTGCTGCTAAAAAATAAATCATGATAATGACAGTCTCAAAAATAACCTGAAATTATGACCCAAGAAGACAAAAGGAAAGCATTGGAATTTTTTTGCTATATTTTTTCCCAAGTGATCACCTTGGTTTCAAAACAAACATGATTTGAAGGGTGGGGAGGGGGAAAAGAGGGAGGAAGAGGAAGAGGTCAGCAAGTAGGACAGAGGAAAATAAGCTTAGTGACAATGGAAATTGGGTTGTAGGCCAAAAGACCAGCTGTATAGAAATGGGATCCTGTAAAACCTGATCCTATAAAATCAGGTATAGGAATAAATCTACAGTCCATTGAGAGAAAAGCTGAGAAACAGAGCACTCAAACTATGCAGATTTGAGAAGAAAAAATAAAATCAGAGTAAGACACCTTCATTAAATAAAATGGTAAATTTCTCAGGCAGGGTAAGGGGAAAAAATTGTCTTTTTATGAGATACATAATGGAAGAGGAAAGAGATGATATACTGACAACACCAAGTCAAATGATATTGGGAGGAGGTAAAAAATGGTGAAACTTGTGCAGCTGATAGAGAGTAAGAAGAAGAAATACAAGGAGTAAAATTTCAATATAAAGATGACAACCAAGTGGCTTGAAATGGAAATTTTGACAGTCATTTACAAACACAAAACAAATACAGAAAACACGTGGGTGGCTGTAGAGACCTCGGCCTATGTAAGACTGCGAAAGTCTGAGGTAGCACCAAATCAATTTTCTAAAGGTCTTCGAGGAATGAGAGTTTCTCTATAGCCCTGCACATGGCCTTCCTGAAAAGGTTCTGTAGATCTTTGACTTGTATCTCAAAAAATGTAAGAACAGGACAAGAACATGACAAAGGCTCATAAAATATTTGGAAGGGCACAAAGACATCTCATCTCTGCTGATGTTCATCTTCTCACACACTTTGTGGAATTAGCTGTCACCTGAATTCTGGAGTGGTGAATATTTTATACATATGAGGGATGGTTACATCCAGAAAGAGGGAAAAAAGAGAACCCTTTAAATAGTGTAACATAAGATTGTGGAAGTTGTAAAGGAAGTCTGCTTATGGAAGAAATGTGGTGAGAAGGCAGTAAGATGACAGATGAATCATGGATATGAAGTGTTCAGTATCCTAGTGCAGGACACTCTAAAATGGTGACTCAGGCCCCAGCAGAATCTTGAAACAAGGAGAAGGTTGTCAGCTCCCTAAGGCTTGTTTAATTTCAGGATTTGTTGTAAAATACCACTCAATTTTGCTTTCCCATGGAAGGACTGCAAATCTCCATATTGATTTAGAACAGTCATTTTAACACTTCTACCTCCTATAATTCAGCTGAAAATTTGAGATCCATGAAGACATACAAAGAGCAGAAGAAGGTGTAAATCAGAAGCAAATGTCCCAGTTTCCTCCAAACCTCTCAGATTAAGTTTTCTTTTTTTTTTTTTTTTTTTAGAATATCTCCCTTTCCTTTACTCTGTTCCCTGTTCCTCTTTTTGTTTCCTTCCTTTCTCTACTACTTCTTTGCCCTTTCTACTGGTTCTTTTCTTTGTCCTAATGAAACTGGTTTTTTTCCCTCATTTCTGTAAATTTCTCACTACTTTGTTTTAGCCCTACATTAGTACAAAAGCACCTTTCCACTTTGCTCTTTACCTTCCCTACCTCTCTATTGCACTCTTCCTTCATTTCCCTTTTATTTTCTTTTTTCCCCCCACTATATTTTCCATGCCAGAACTTCAGCAAAAGATCAAAAGGGAAAACCCAGCAACACAAATTAGAGATTTGATGGCAGCCAAGTGTAACTAAATAAAAGTGCTTTTGCATTAGCCACAGTTACTAACAGCGTTTAATAGTTGGCGATCTGTAGTTCTACTAGGTGAACAAGAGGTTGGAAAACATAAGTAGGCATAGCAGGCAGCACAGTAAAAATTGCATTTCCTCATACAAGATTGTCCAAAGCAGCATATCTTTTCTAAGCATTTAAAAAAAAATTCTTTAGTATGAAATGAAAGCTTAAAACACGTTTATTGTAAAATACAACTTGAGACGCAAGTTTGTATTCTCCCCTCCTCCCCCAATGGATATAATCTCATTTAACTTTCTGACACTAAAAGGAGGAAGTGAGAATGACATTTACTGATTTGAGAATTAGTATTATTCCACACAGCTTGTTTTGAAGGATGCAATAACCCAGATGTTAGTGCTGTCAGTAGACCTGCAATACTGTGCAAGTTCACACTTCAGTATGCATTAAAGCACAGTTTATAAATGTATGAGATGCATAGCACTATGTCTGTATGGAAATATTATTCTAACATACCTTAATTGTATTCAATAATGACATTTTATAACCTTTTAATTGACTAGTATTTAGTGTTTGGCAATTAAATGATTGTAACCAACCATCCATTGAAGTTAATTATCTGTAGATTGTGCTGGTCACTATAAGTATTTCTTATACAATGTTCAGGACATGGCATTTTTCCAATTTCTTAATGGGCTACGTTTAGAAAGGGAACTACAGCAAACCTGCTATCTGTAGCATGTGTATTACAGAAGAATAACTCATATGACAGCAATCTTGTGAGGGGTTGTTATGAACAACATCCACTGTGGGCCATATCTTCAGCTGTCAGTGCAGTTACTCTGATTTACACCAGCTGAGGATTAGGACACATGTACAATTGCAAGAAATGGTAATTCCTTTAGATGCATCAAATCTTTCAAGATAAAGAATGCCACTGAGTTAAAATCCAATGTTTCTTAGAACAGCAGAGTAAAGTCAGAATAATTACTTCGAAAACAGTGCTAGTTCCTCCATGTTTATGTCCATGTAGAGATCAGTTTGGTCCTGTACAGAAAGACCAGTTGTTAGGTCCTGAAAGCATTCCATTAGTGCAAAAATAAGGTTTGAAACTGAGAAAGAAAAATCACATTAACTGCTCATTTCAAGTAACATTCTTTATGTTCAAATAATGTAATAGAAAATTAATATGATTAAATTAATTCCTGAAATGTTCTCCTATCTATATTTAACTATTTTTCTCCGTTAGCCTTACAGACATTAGCCCCTTGATAACACGTTGTATGTGCCATACACAGAAGTGCAGGAGGATAATAGAAACTAAGTCTATAATTTTTTCAAGGTCAGTGGGAAAGAAAGTACTCTGACTTCATACACCAGGCCTGGCTGAAGTACAGGGTTTGATCTGTACAAGGTTTTGAACCAGAATATGGGCAATCCATGCCACCACTGCAGTGCACATTTGGCAGCAGCCTGGTTGACTGGAAACACACTGACCCTGTCCTGTGATGGAACTGTGATATCCCTGGGATGCACGTCACTGCAGTGAGCACCCTTGCATGTTCTCCTCTCCAGAAGCCATCTGATATCTGTTTCAGTTTTTGTGGCTGTTCACAGCATCAAACTTTTTATACAGGTCCCACAGGAATAAGTGGTTTATTTTGAACTAATATACACAGTTGAAACTTCAACTGAAATATGAAGATATTTCTATGTTACTTTAGACCTTTACCATGTAATTGAAGATCTTTGCAATTACAATGTCAAGTTTCCACTCACTAGTTTGATCCAATATTGCAATCTGAAATTCCAAACAACAACAGGGATGTTGAAACACATGAGCAGTTACAATGGATCAGTGCAAATAACAATCACAGAACTGGCATTTTAATTTCTGATTTTGAAGAACTTGGAGAATTCTGGAGAGCTTGAAGAAAACAAGAATATGTTTTTGGTACCAAGGAACTATTACTGCTGGCACCAGACATGAGTAGAAACAGGTATTTCTAGAGCTGAATTTTGTGTTTAGCTGTGCAGAGGGGTTTTCAGAATCATGGTAATCCCAGTCTGAGTCAAACCCACTTTGGGATTATAAAGATTTTTTCCATGATCTACTAAAATTTTCATGCAAATAGAAGGTGTGACAGTTAAATTCAGTTTCTTCTCTCTGAAAAACAAGAATTAAAAAAATATATACAAGGAATTTGCAGTGTTAAAATATTTTTCGATAATTGCTAGTGGATAGTGCTAAATTGTCTTGAATGGATTTTTTTGTTTTTTAACAAATAATATTGTTTTATTGGATCAAACTTTTTTTTGGTCTTGTTTTGGGAGGATTTAAGAGAAAAGCTGAAAAGAACTGATCTGTGGGGAAATTTTTGGTATTCTGGAAAGAAAAACTTTTTATTAATATGGAAAAGAGCAAAGGAGACAGAAAAGATAATTTTCGCTGGACTGATACAGATAAAACAAAAATCAAGAAGGAAAGCAAATGTCTTTCCAACAAAGGAGTAGGAAGATCATTCATGGATCTTACTAGAGTCATGAGTAGGGTTCCACTAACATTTCAGAACTTTATGTTGCATTATCAGCAATTGCAAACCCACAAATTCTGATCAACTTGTTCTTAACGTTTTAGGCGCCAACTATGTAAAAATAGACATATATAGTAATGAAATCCAAAGACCTGAAACCGCAAAGATGTCAGTTCCTTTTTTTCAGCTTAACCTTGCTCCTCTTCCAAGAGACAGGAGAATTTAACATCTTGTGTAGCAATTTATATACATGGTTTTGACTAGGCTAGAGTTAACTTTCCTCATAGTAGCTGGGATGGGGCTCTGTTTTGGATTTGTGCTGCAAACAGTGTTGATAACACACGGATGTTTTTGTTATTGCTGAGCAGTGCTGATACAAAGTCAAGGCCTTTTCTGCTCCTCAATCCACCCCACCAGCGAGGAGGCTGGAAGGAGGCACAGCCGGGAAAGCTGCCCCTAACAGACCAGATGGATGTTCCATGCCATATGGCATCATGTTCAGCAATAAAACTAGAGGCAAGGTTGGGGGGAAGTTGGGACTGTTCAGGGACTGTCTTGGCACTGGTCAGTTGGTGGTGAGCAAGTGTTTTAATTTGCAATGCTTGTCTTTCTTGTGTTTTATTTCTCTCTGTTATTTTCCTTTTCATTACAATTTTACTTCAATTATTGAACGGTTCTTATCTCATCCTATGAGCTTTCTCACTTTTACCCTTCCAATTCTGCCCCTTTTCCTTCTGTGGGGGGAGAGTGAGAGGGTGGCTGTGTGGTGCTTAGTTGCTTGCTGGGGTTAAACCACTACAATACAGAAGTGCACTGCAGATGTATGTGGTTCCTTAATGTAAGGTTACATGATCAAAAAACAATCAGAAATTTTAGGTTTCAACTTGAATGCCATCAAATGGCACACAGCCAGAGACTGTCTTGAATTGGGTCTCCAATGTCCTTGAACACTTTTTGTGCTTAAAAGTCTACACAGTTCTTTTTTTCAACAGGTCTCTGTAATTATTAGCCATGAGATCTAAGGCAAAAACTGCTCAGTCTATGTAACCTTACACATCCCATCCATCTGTCTACCTCTTTTGCACACAACTGTTTCAACAAATGCAAGCCAAGCTGAAAGTGCATCTGTGACTCAGAAAAAAAAGTTTGACCTTTGCAATGTCATAAGTATTTGAGGTTCATTACGGCATGGGCTTATGGATTAGTTTTTACAAAGATTTATCTGTAGTCCTACTTACATGTCTATGCTCCATAATTTATCAAAATGTCCCAATGTTAATAAAATAGTGGATCCATACAAAACCCTCTAAAGTCTGTGACACCATACCTGTGACTGAAGATTTAAAACAAAAAACCAAAAAAAACCTCTGGATTCAGAGTTGTACACATAAATGATCGCTTTTCATTGCGCAGTCAGCTCATTTCTCTTTGCTCTTCAGCTATATGTATCTGCCATAGTACTGGTTTTGCCAGGTTTACACCTGTCACTAATTGTAACCTGCCTGGAAACTGCCCAGATAAATGAGACCTGACTACATCTGCCCAGCTCAAACCAGCTATATTAACTGGATATAGACTGTATTTAGTTACCATAGGTCTAGATAGAAGGTAGTTCATTTAATCATATGAAGAGGTAGGAAGAAGTAATCATGATGAACAGGCTGATGAACTAAAGATTTCTCCCAAAATCCATATTTATTTTTTATTTTAGTTAATTTTGCTTTGTAAAAGAGTAGGACAGATGCAGACACATGGAATAAGTTACCGTTCCTTGCTTGAAGTCACCAAAATCTCTATCAGAATGCATTCAACACTTGAGCCACTCTACATCTCTTGTTCTAATCTAATAGTATATGGGATGAAACCTGTTTATTTCCAGCTGATTGAAGAAAAAATGAGGAATATTTACCTTTAAGAAGGCTGATGCTCTGTTCTCCAAGAGTATTTTTGAGGGTAAATTTCACAATAGTTACTCTGATATTCTTATTTATGTTGAGTTGCAACAATGTTAATGTATTCAAATATAAGATGCTAGCTTTCTCTCCATCCTTGAATGATAGTTGAAAGAGGTTCAGTGGAAAATTATCAGCAATTTATTCCTTTATGGCTGTGCAAAGACCTAGTTGATACAGTACTTGCTAAAAATGTGTTAATAGCAGTTACCAATGAAAATTCTCTAACAATGCCAAAATCCTCAGTTCTTTTTCAGCGGGACAGACTCTCCTGTGTATTTTATTTTATTGCTTATTGCACTTCCTTAGGTCCACTTCATGGTTTGTTGTTGATAAAAATATATATTTGTAAACAGAGGGTTAAGACTTTAAAACTATTGATAAACACATTCAAGACATGAGTTGGAAGCAAACAAAAATTTAAACTCAAGTATCAGGAGGTCCCATATAACATGATCATGCAGATTCAAGAAAGCTAGGAGAAGACAAAACGAAGAAGACACACCCTGAAAATTTGAACCGTGGAAGTTCATAGAGAATGCTAAGAAAATATCAGTCTGCATCGGTCTGAGCTCAGTAAGTGAAGGAAAGTCCTAATGACAGCACAACACTTTGCTTGAGAAAAGATGGTAGACGTGACCCTTCTCTTTTCCAGCATCATTAGATTTGCAACAGTTGGTTCAGCCCTGTTGATTGTTTCAATAATGCTATACTAGTTAAAGGTTTCTCAACCATGTTCCCATGATTTTGCACCCATCCCACCCCCTTACTGAATGCATTTGCATGCACTGGGAAGGAAGTGTAAGCTGGAATGTGTCCTGCTACCAGCCCTGGGGCTGTGTTATTTCAGCTATATAAGGCTATCTGGTCTTGCACCTTAACACAGGAAACTTCTACAAAACCTTTCATTTTTCAGATCCAAAAATTCAAGCAGAATAAATTTTTTTTAAACTTAATGGTAGGATTGTTTCCAAAATAATTGCATTATGGTTTTTTTACATGACAGATACAGGAAGTGAAAAAGGACAGCATGCAAGACCAGCTTCCTAAAAGCCAATGTTTCTAGATGTAACTGTTTTCTTCCATTATATTAATATTTCACAGAAATTATGTTGGAAATCCATCTAATCTACCTCGTTATAAAAAATCACTCAAACCCCCTTGATTCTTGAGGAGCAGGTAGTGTCATGAGATGGCAATACTATAAACAGAAAAAAGTATGTTAATCATGTGCCACACAAAATTAAGTACTTAGAAGATTCTGATGTTTGTCCTGCTCTTTATTACAAACTTTGGAGAAAAGGGTCATATATCATGCACAGAACTCCAAGGGCAGCTTTGTTGGTTTATTAATCCTAATGTAGTATCAGATCATAAAAATAATTTGAGTGATTTGGTAATGTGATTTGGTAATGTTCTGATTAATGCATTGCCATGAACAGAAGAGACAAATTAACCATACCATGAATTGTAACACACTAATTCCTCACTGCAGTCCAACAACTGAGTCACATGCAGTTTCAATTATTTTACATGTTTGGCAGCCATTCTTCCCAATGGAACAATAAGCATTAACACAATAATCTGAAAGGAGCTTATAAAAACATGGTTGGCATAAGTTCTCTCCACTAAAAATATTTGACATTATAATGCCAGTTTTGTTTTAGCCATACAAACTTCTACAATTGCAAGATCTTGATCTGAATGACTTGAAAATACTTATAAATTTGTCATGCTCCACTAATATGTCAAATCATTGATAGTCCGATAAATTAATGTTATTTCAGGAGAAATTAAACCAAAAATATGGGCAGCAAGGGTTAATATGCTCTGATGAGAATAAGCTCTTATGAATTAAGCAGTGCTTTAAATTAGAGACACTCAGTAGAAGAATGTTGCTACAACTGCTGCTGCTTCTAATAAAGGCTTGTGCTTCACACAGAGTTCTTAGCTTAGAGATTCCCAAACACTTTACAGAGGCTGTAAATATCATACTCATATTTTGCAGGTCACATATGGAGACACTAAAACTGAGAAGTAAATTGACCAAAGAAATAAAAAGAATCAGTATCAGAGTTGGGATAAAAACTTCCTTCTGTCCAACCTATAAAAAAATGATTCTTAAAAAAATGGAAGAGGCATGCTTTCGTTTATTTCCATCATTTATGTTTTAGTCTTGCTTGGTCTGCTATTCCATCCATTATGCTAAAAATGCCACATTGTCCTATGTCAACTTTTGAACAAGGAATGAACATACAATCTGGACAACTTGTTCAACTCATTTACATTACCTGGATGAAAAAGCTCAATAGGTGTGCTGTGCAGGTTTTACTGTAGAAGAAGTTGTGTGTCCCATACACCCTCTTGCCTTCCAAGGCAGAAAGTGGGTTGTTGTCCTTGTTTAGCTTCCTTGTGAAGAAACATTCTCCTACAGTGGGACCATAGCTTCTTGGAAAGGGTAGCCATTTATCACAGCCCCAAATGAAAGCATTCCTTGGACACAAATGTCTTTTTCTTCCTTTGTCTAATTACTGAGGGGAAAAGTGAGAAGGAAATGTCAAAACAGTGGAACAGTGGTGTATAGAGAGCAGTCACTTTGGAGCTCAACCAGCTTTTGTGAAGGCCTGGGCGATTTGTCAAATGGTTGTGGCATAAGTCAAGCCCTGAGGTTGAAAGGTCTTGACCTAAGGAGTGCTGAAATCAGGCAGTATAAGCAAGAGGGCTGCTAGAAGTTTCAGCTGTAGTGGAGATGAACAATGATGGGTGCTGGACACAACAAAACCTCATCTGCATAATTCAGGTAAGGAATTTTATTGAAACTGACAAGTATGTGACAGGCTGAGAAAGAGAAGAGAACATGCTCTTGCTGGGAACCTTTAAAGCTCTTCAGTTAAGGTATGTGGAAATAAATGACAGCTAATCTCTTCACTAAAAAAACTGTAAACAATGCCATTTTACGCAGGGCTCACCCGTGACCTTTTCATAGATCAGGCTATCCACTTTCAGGCCAGGTCACAGAACTTATCACAAACAATGTGACAAATTCAGATTGCGCAAGAAGATCTTTGCTTCTCCCAACAGCTTCATGTGGAGTTCCTACTCACTTTGGCAGGTATGCTTCAGCAGAAAGGTTATTGCTTAAATCTAGTGAAAACCTTGCATGGCAAATGGAAAATCTGAGTGAAGACTTTCCAGTGGAAGTTTTTTTGGGGTTTAGTTTGGTTTTTTTTTTACAGGTTTGGCTTGCATGGGTCATTCTGCAGGTACCAATCTCAAGATAAAAGGTCGTAAGCTGACAGACAACTTTTCTGCACGGAGGCCTAATTGCTGTTTTTCAAAATATAAATAAGATGCTGGCCATTGGCTTCAGAGGAGAAAATCTTTGTATGCAAAGACAAGTATAACCTTAATACACATACAAAACTTAGAATCAATGGTTGAGGATTAAATTTAGCCTCTATGTCATGTTTAACCTAATCAAATAAAATAATAAATTACCTTGGAGGCAAGCAAGACTTTTCCTTTTGTGAATGTCTGTAGTCTTGGGAGTTCTTTCTTAACACTGAATTCTCCACAAGAGTAGCACTTGATATGTATATAAAGAAGGTTTCTTGCCAGATGCAGACCTCTAAGCCTGACAACAAAACAATTTGTTGTGTAGGCTGCTGAACAATTGGAAAGAAAGCTCAAAATCTAGAGGAACACAGTATGACTGTGACTTGCAAGAGCAGAAATTCAACTCTAAAACTCTTCAAATAAATACAAAACCAAAGATTAGACTGACTTTGTTGAGCATGAGTCACAAAATCCCCAAACACTTCCCTGGATTACTGGCGCAGCGATTTCTGCAGCGTACAGCACACGTATATTTTTACCAATCTGTGGATCATTCCACCTAATGGGAAACAGTTAGAAGTCCTGGCTGGATCAACTGTGGATCTTGGTGTTATAAGCAGTCCAATGCATAATTCACAAGGCTTAATGAATATTCCAATTCATGACAGCCAACTGGCTCCATAGGTCACACCTCCCAGTCTCATATAAATAAAGAATGAGATACTGGAAAGTGTACCAGCTGAACCCTAGTGAGTGCCAAAAACATGCATATTAATGAGGCACAATAAAAGATATACTTGACTCTCAGGAAGTGCCTCTATTGTTTTCCAGCTTTAGAGAGGGAGATGAAAAGTTTGCAGCGCACCTTCTAATATACTGCACTGTACGCAAAGTGAAGTATCCCTACAGAGGGAATCAAACTGTGGCAACAGCATTTCACATCCAGCCTCATAAGGTCTATGACATCCTCTGTCATTCCCACCACAATAGCGAGAACCATGCTATCCCCACCCTCTGCTCCCATGTTCCTCTGCAAGTCCCCATTTGGTAACTAAGGAGAGGAAGTGCTTCAGCAGTGCTGTTCTTTTATGTGCTCTGTTTAGACCTTGGAACAGGATGAATGGTAGCTTAGATGAATGCATTTGTGCCATTTTTCTTGGCCCCAGACGATGTTTCCTCACTACCATGACATCTGAACAGAAGGAGAAAACATCTCCCTTTTGTGGCAAGCTAATTTAATTTGTACCTTCCACCTAGGGGTAAATATGTTTGTCTGTCTTTCTAAGCTCTCTTTGCCCACTTTCTTTTCTCACGGGAAACCCTGCTGAGTCAAAAGCAGGATATTGCTTAGTGGTCTAACTTTATTTTAAAGTAATTTAATTTTAAGCATACTCACACCCACCCTAAAGTGAAGCAACTGTAGGAACTCCGCTGGGACAGCCTTAATGACTTTTGCATGTCTCTTGTGTCAGAGACATCAAGGGCTTGTTGTTAGGGAGGTATTTGTCTTTTAAAATAAATGCTTTAAAACAGGACTTCTCCTCTGCAGTATCCACAGTGCAAGATGTGTTTCTTTATTTTCAAAAATCCTACGGCTTTCCACATTGACCTACTACCTCTAAAAACCAGCATTACGAACCATTGACCTTTGGTCTTCGTTGATCTGGTGTTATATGTGATTTGACCTTGTTTTGTCTGAAAACTTTGTAAAAGGATTTAAAATAAACAATGAATGCATTTCTTTATGAAAAATGGCGGTGAAATATGACTTGGAAGACTCAGAATTTACATCCTCACCATCTGATTTATGCGTGACTTCTTTAAATTGGCAAATATATTAAGTTAAGGGCATTATTTAATCTAGTACTGAAAAGTTTCTATAATTAAAAAAAGCAATGTAAAGTAAAGAGTGGGAAAAGAAAACTGAAATCCAAGTTGAGGCCTCAATTAAAGCCCATTTTGCTTATAGTAACACCACAACTTCTTTTATTTAAACCTTGTTATCTCATATTAAAGTGGCAGTGACACATGCAAGAACCTACATATTAAGGAACATTGTGCAATTTCTTCACTTTAAAAATAAATCCATTTCAGTATTACCAGGTAAATATTTTGTCATCCTGTCAGATAAGAAAAAGAAAACATACAACACTTTAAATGATAGAGTATATTTCTAATATATGCAGTAATAAATGTAGCAGGTACAGATTTTACCTGTAGTTACTAGTTATTTGTTATTTGCATAATATTGTGTCAATGTTTTTTGCAATAATTTGCACTCTGTGTTCTGATCAGAAATGTACATTTCTGTCACATTTGAAAAAGTAAACGTATAAGACTTAATCCTATAAAGTATATTTCTAATATCTGCAGTAATAAATATCACAGAAACTGATTTTACCTGCAGTTACCAGTTACTTGTTATTTACATAATATTTTATCAGTGTTTTTTTCACAATGATCTGCACTCTGTTCAAGTCAGAAATGTGCATTTATCATCAGCAAATCACACAGACTTACAGGGAAACAAGTCTTGGAATCAGTCACAACATTCGGAAAGATTAATCATGACAATATTGCTGTTTTGCTCGGAAAACTTCCCTCCATTCTGTTTCTATTGCCTCAGTGGTTTGTTTTTATAAACAAACTGCATTTGTTAGGAAAAGGAAGCAGCTTTTTTATTCAAACTATGGTTTTGGAAGCTAAACATGCAACACCGTGACAAACAAATAACAGTCAACGTGTGCTCTGGAGCAACAGGAGAAAGTGCAACTGCCTCGCCTGCCCTGCTCTGCTTGGTGTATAAAATATACAAGACAAAAAGGGACAAACCGCCTCGCCTTCCTTCGCCCTTGCAGAGGACTGGTCAGCCAGACCACAACACTGACGTGCACCTTATATGATTTTACATCAGCTTTGTGGATGAAGGAGTTATTTCCTGGTGCAGGATGTCTCCCTGAGCAGAGATGGATCAGGAAGCAAAGCTGAAGGGCAGTTGGTGAACAGATCCCTTTGACAAACAACCACTGGCTGGATCCTGCCCTTGTTCCTCACTCCAGTATGGCTCTCAGCCAGAATTTGGACCTCAAAAGCTTTGCCTGAACAAGTGTGGACCTCACACTTGTGCTAACAAATCATGGAATCCATGGTAGCCCATGATGTGGCCAGCTGGTCTGTGTACCACCTTAGAAAAAACAGAGTCAAGGTGCAAAAAGGGGGAGAACGGTTAAAAAAAAAAAGGCACTCTGAAGTGCCTTTCCAAATTTCACCTACTGGCCTCTTAAGTTTACAGTGCTTCAAACAAATTGCTTTGGGGTTTGTAGCTTTCACTTTAAACTCCAAAGTTGGCTCTCAAGACCTGGCCTCTGACAAGGGTGGAAAACCTCGTTAGCAAAATCCCTTAAACATTTCCTTTGTTGTGCAGTAAATTTGCCATCTTTAAGGGTTATAAAGTGGTCACAAAATGCCTGGCGTTAAGAAGATAGTTATCTTTAGGGCTATAAAAAGGTATTTCCAGCCTTATTGCTGAACTGTGTAAATCAAGGCCATCCACCCCTCCATTAGAAGCTAAGCTCTTAAGGCCTATATGGACAAAGGACTTGGTTGTTTATGCAGCAACAACATCTGCTTACACTCAGCCTCATTGTCAAAGAGCTGTTGGTTGAAAGCACAGGATCTCCTTTCTCTCCATTTCATGCTGTATTATGTTTCATGCGGGAATATCTAGTCTCTGCGGCTTGACCATTGCTTTTATCTGCTGGACTTTAAAGACTTAGATTCTTGTAGTGAGAATCCGATCATCGCCTCCCTAGCAGTCCGGAGGGTGCGTTTTGCTGGACACTTGAAAAATTTCTTTTGGTCTCCAGACACCTTTCTGTGAAGTATTAGCTTTCCTGTGCTGCTCTGAAGCTAAAGCCCCTGTGTAAACAGCTCTCTGGTTCAGTTTAAGATAAAATATGGTGTTTGGATCTAAATTCCTCAAATACTACAAGCGCACAACAAAAGACTATTAATTACACTTGAGCCACAAAACACTGGCATGTTCTCCAGACTGTATGATTAGTATTGCTATCAAATAAAATATTTTTATGCTTTCCTTGCTGACAACATAGTTTTTCTTAGACCCACATCACTAACACAGTAAGAAGAGGGATCATCACGTTTCAGTTAATCAGTTTTTTTGAAGAGACAGCACCTGAAGAAAAGTACCTGCCCTGTCAATTAGTTAAGGTTTCATTTTGCTGCTCTTCCCTATCTATCCCTCAGCATGCATTCAAAGAGAGACAAAGTTTAATATATAAATTTAAATAGTCTTATGGCAAATGTTCCTGTCCCTTAATCTGCAGGGTATAGTGGATTCAGACATTGTCCTGTGCCACTCTAAAATGCGTGTCCAGAATAACTCAAGACATATTTACAGCTTATATAGGAGAACCATGGTACAGTTCACAGAGATGACTGTTTTTCCTTGAGATGGTATTTTCACAGTATTGTACCAATTAATTTTATTGCAGTACCACAGCACATGCTTTAATAACATGATTGCTGAAACCACAGGCTAATACCAGTGCTATGCTCGAAAATTTGAACAGGTTCTGCAGAGGAAAAAGATGTAAAAGTTGGCATCTGACTTATTTAGGTATGCTGAGACAAACGCATACCTCCATGGTCTAAAAGTTTAACAAGAAAAGACAATACAGGCATGAAGGAGACTAGCAGCAGGGAGGTGAGGGCAAAGTAGAGACAAATAAGGTGGTAGCTCAACAGGCAGGAACCTGAAAGGCCACCCGCAGAAAAACCACCACAAACCAACAATCTTTGAAATGGCAGCAGTGGGTGACGTAAGGATTTCTGACCCAAAGACTGGTGAGTCCAGCCTCCAAATATTGCTGCCCTTTGCATGATGCAGTGCAACTCTAGCCCTGCTTGATGTCCACTGTGCAAAGGCATATGGGCCACTAAACTGGCCTGTTTTCTCAGTCCCCCTTCCCATCCTCTCTGTTTCCCTGACTAACTGAATCCTCCTATCCAGCAGTTTGCATTTCTCTTTTTTTCAGAGGTACAAAACCAATATATTACAGAGTGCTCCAGATACTTTCACTGATGTCCCAGATGGAAAAATTAATACTCTTTCCTAGCAGATCTTACAGCACACTTGCATTTTTCAAAGCTACATCATGGAGTTTTTCTTCCTTGTGTCCTTTCTACTCTCAGCTTCCTCTGCCTATCCACTAATTCCTGCTATTTATGTGCCTAGACTTGCACTTTGTATTATTAAATATAATCCCATATCTACTACTTTAGTTCAGAAACCCACAGATATTTTGCCACTAAGCAAAAGGAAACACCTGGCCGTTTGGTAGATCACATACCACTTCCATGTTGATTGTATACACACAACGTTCTCATGCTAGGAATTCACCTTGCTGGTCACGCTCCTTCATTCTTATGTCCTTATCTTACATCCTTTATTACTTAATTTTCTTCTTCTGCAGAATCAAACAAAGAGTGAAGATAAACCAGCACTTTTTCAGTCTTGTCTACCTGCAGCAGCAGCTTCCATAAACCTCACGTGCAGAAAGTCTGGTACCCTGTTTCACCACGTACAGCAGGAGGATTATGTTGAAGCTTTAAGAACTTTTAATGTTAAAGGACTTAATAAAATAGTGATTCAACTTTGAATCCAGGTATGCAAAGTAAATCAGCTGTCTCCCATCTGAGGACATGTGATCCCAATACAAGAGCTTGCAAAAATTCTTGCCCAATAATTTCTTGAAAATACTGGTGAAACACTGATACAGTATTTTGTTATCGGAATCAAGGCACATAGACATCTGTTTCTGTATTCAGTGGGAACAACTTCTAGCTAAATGAACGAGCCCAAGCTGATGCAATGTTAAGACATTCAAGAGGGAATTTTTTTTTCTGTTTTATTTTGCACACAGGGAATTTTTACCAGTTTAAAAGAACAGTCAAACTTAAGCATCTGAGAGGGAGATAGATCAGTAAAACAGCAGTCGACAAAGGGGGTGCATTGCCTTCACGCAGGACCTGTATAACTTCGTACTTCCTCCCTAGAAAGGAAATTATGAGGCTTTGCCTCATTAATCTACTTGTGTACACTGGGATGAATGTGTGGT
The DNA here is from genome assembly GCA_027574665.1 of Rhynochetos jubatus. Taxonomy (NCBI): domain Eukaryota; kingdom Metazoa; phylum Chordata; class Aves; order Eurypygiformes; family Rhynochetidae; genus Rhynochetos; species Rhynochetos jubatus. The sequence goes on from CM050690.1 coordinate 20,828,379, forward strand.
GTTGTCCCATCCGTGGCTAGGAATAGAGTACAGGAGTGAAAGATCAAAGAAAGAAGCAAGTGATCAGATTCAGAGCAGGGATTAACTGTGGCAGTATTTCTCCTGCAGCATGTGAGGAATTATTTGCATGTGCTAATTCCTTCACCTGGACAGAGAGCAGATATGACTTTATCAGAAACATTCCTCCAAACCAGGATCTCTGTCCTGAATTAGATATGTTTGTTCTCCTGAATTCAAATCCAATGCATTCTCACCTTGCAGTTTATTGCTTCTGAGGATGTTTTCATACAGTCAGCCTCCATTTGTGGCTTCCATGGAAAGCAGCTGTTCTTCCCTTTCTTTTCCCTCTTCTTTTTTTTTTTCTTTTTATCTCTGATAACTTTTCCCATATATTTTAATTTACAGGATAAAGCAAAAAATTAAAGATGGAGCAGATTGTATCATTGAAACTTACTTCTCAATGGTGTAACACAATGATGTTCTCCCGAGCGTCATCTCTCCAACACCATGCATGCCATGGCCACAGTGGGAAAATGCAGAGAGGCGCTTGGCTATCTCCTCCTACAACCACAGGACACAGTAGTTCAGAGCTCATGAAGTCATACAGATGACATTCTCCTTACCATCACAGCCCTCGAGGTATGGCTGCAGCTCTTTCTGTAGAGCTGTTCAGGACCGAACACATGCTCCTCTTTGGTCAGGGCTGCAGTTTCAGGAGTAGTAGAACATGTTGCTGCTGATGGGCAGTTTTGGGAACATTGCAAACACATGCTTCTGGTTGTAGCTGGCAACAGGCACGCGGGTATTAATTCCCTTTTCCTGCCATTTGCATGAGCAGTCTCTGGCAATCTTTCTTCTAAAAATCAAGAGAAGGTATTGGCTCAGGGTGGTGGTTTCTCTCTCAGGTTAAAGGCTTACTCCCTGTAGTAAAAGCCTCCAGTAATCATTGCATGCCATGTCCTTGCTAAGGTCAACACAACATAGTGCCCACATTCTGTTTTCTCCTTCGTGCCATTTAGAGTACACCAGCTATGAATTTGTTGTGTAGTTGAACTGAGGATGCAGAGATTAATATTGTGTGTAGTCATAGCTTAGTCCAGGTGGCTTTGGTCTGTTTACTTCTGCATTACCCTTTCCCCTTGTTAAGTGTAGTGTGTATGTTCCTTAAATTTAGTTTGCTTGCTCCGAAGGAGTAGGGATTAGTGTTTGGTCATGGATTGAGGACTGAGAGCCCCAGGAGAGATCCCACCAGAAAGCTGGGGTTATTGGGAGGTTTTCAGTGTATATTACCATGAGGGAGCTTCCACTGGCATCTTCAGTATTAATGAGGCTTATCATCTGCATCACCACTCTGAGCAGAAGTTAGATGCTTGCAAGTTGGTGGAAACGAAATGTGGAAGGTAAGAAGTAATTGGGATTAAGACATTTAGGAATATAGCAATGCCTCTTTGAAATAGTGTTACATTTAATGTCAGTAATTTGAGTTTGTATCAAAGACAATACAATTAGTGAATATTTCTTCAGACAGAAAAAAAATTAATGCTTCTAATGATGTCGTTAACCACACTCCAGCCCAAAAGTCTATAAGGGGAGGAACATATCTTCAATGCATTAGGATTTCTTACACTGGTATAAGCTGAGTTCACCAAAAAACCCCAAACAACCTACCTATGGTTTTATTCCCTGAAGAATAACTGAAAATCTTTCACATTATTAGAATTTTAAAAATATATTCTGTATGTAAAGAAGTTTGTGAAATATATTTAAGAACAGAATATAAAAATGAAAATAAACCACCACTAGTTTAAAGAAGGAACAGCTAAGTAACAGATGTTGCCCTTTGCCTCTACATTGAATGAAAAAATAGATGGTATATACACTGCCTTAATTTAGAAAATGTACATAATCACTAATGGCAAAGAATGATGAAATATTAATTTGACTCAACTTTCACACCACAGTGTTTCTTCCCTTTCAATACTCCCATTCCTTCTATTCCACACACCCCCACCCCCCACCCCCCGCCCTTCTTTTCTTCAATATTCATTATTGTGTAAGGAAGCAGTAGTTGATGTGCTTGTGGGTCTTTAGCCTGCTTTGGGTCAGCATTTTTGTCCCATGGTCTCATCTCTGGTCTTTCTTATGATTTCTCTTTTTCTTTTACTCTCTTTCCTTCTCCTTTTATTTTCTTTGTGGCCAAACAGCCCATGGCACAAAGCCAAAGAAAGAAGTTTGGTAACAGTTTCAGATCACCAAGTTCTGTTCTGATCCCTGCAGTCAGCATGGACTAAGTACAACCTTATAAAAAATAGTTTCAAAAGTAAAAGTGGAGATGACATAAAGCATTGACAAGATTAGCTTCCGAAAATATTTCTTATCTACAGGCTACTTGAATGGACAGGACCTCTTTTCTCTGATACCTTTCACACTTTTTTGTCTCAGCTTATGTGGTATGTGAATTATTCATGGTCTGCTGGGCATAACTTAGTTGCCTGTTACAGTTTTGGGCAACATACCCTTCTTCAGATGATCCACCAGCAAACATACCATCCCCAACCCTATCCCCATCCCTATCCCCATGCCATGCCCACCTGTGTCACTTCTCTGGCAGGAAATTATGAGCAAAAAAACCCCAGCAAATGCTCTTTCAGGGTCCTGAAAATGGTTGGTTCTGCCCCCTTCTGGATGGTTTGAACGAGGTAACACCAGAGACAGAAAAGTTAAAGCCAATCTTCTGAAGCTGTTGGGTTATTATTGAAAATGTGAATTGATTATTGGGGCATGAATATGTGCACAGTATCAGATGTAGAGGAAGGCAGAAATCTTCTCACAGATTTTATTCTACATAGGTATAAACAAATACTAAAAGAAGTATGCGATTATTCAACTAGAATCCATATATTATGGTTTTAATTTGTACAGGCATTGTGAGTATGGCCCAGGACATTTTATGTTTACACAGATTCGGTGAGAGGCAGACACTTTATTAAGATAATACAGTGAGTGAGGTGATAATATCTGTGTCACTGGAGTAGTGATTTCGTTGAAACAAAAAAAGATAAGCTTTTCAATGACAAACAGTATCTGCTAGTGCTATATTGTTTTTTCCCTTGATAGTACAAACTAATATGCATGTAAAAGAGAAAACAGTAAGAACTTCTTCCTCACACCAAAAAAGACTCTACCTCCCCCCAGATCAGAATAAAGATCCCCAACCCGGTCTTCCAAAGATGAAATCCAGATATGGCACCTTTAAACCCTCATCTTTCAAAGACTGTTAGGTCTTTTAATAGTGCTGTCTGACTTTCCACAATGTGCATGACTGAACTTCCACAATTTTTTCCCAAACATATGTGGACTTTGTGGCTCTAAGTGAGATCTCCATAACGGATTTGCAACTGTGAACACTAAAATACAAATCAGCCCAGGTTCTTCACCCCACATACAGATCAGGTTTGTGAAGAAACCTCTCGAGGTCCAGGGTCCTGTCTTTAGGGCCCAGATACACATAATTATATTTTGTGTCTTAAATATTCCAATATTTAAACATGACACACTTCCATCTTTGTTTCTGTTTATATGGATATACCCTTTCATTAAAAATAGACATGCCTCTTGATCTTCATGCTTACAGAAAATATGCTCAGAAGCAGTGACTGTTTCAGGAGCAAACCATCATAAAAATCTGGCATGTATTTCAGTATTGACATGCAGATACTCACATTCGTTCTGAATTGTATGACAGCATTGTTTGTTTGTGCAAGGCAAATATCGTATATAGCACAAATCACCATGAAATTACTGAGTAGTTACTTGATCGTTTAATTATTGTGCAGTTACATAATAACTCCATGACTATTGAAGCCCTTCAGATTGCATTAATTATACTCAGAGTAATTATTCCCATCCGCTGACATGGGTATATGTCATACAGTTTGCTAGACAAGATAAATTTTCAGAAACTCATGACTGAAGAGGGGTTTTTAAAAAAGGGCTGGCCAACACAGTCTTAATTACAGCACTTGGCAGTGTGAATTTATTTCACCTAACACTGCATAATATAATTATGCTATCCCTACAGAAAAGGATATGGATTGTACTTTATTGTTCCTATATCTCTAAGGATGAGATGAAAATATATAAATAACAATTAAGCTAAAACCCAATCACATTCCAGAATAGGTTGGTCTTTTTGTCTACAGTGACTCTGTACTGAAGGTCTGGCTTTAGAGGGCAGGTTAGGGCATTTGTGAAGCCTGTAGTTGACCTTTGCTTGCTCTGCCCTAAATCCCATGATGTTGAGTAGCATCTTTCTATGGGCAGATGGGATTCATGAGAACAGCTGCACAAGAGTGTCTGTCCACCCACAGAGCAGGTGGCTATGGAAAGGTCCATACACAGGAGTTGAGAAAATAATTTTTATCTCAGTTTTCCCTAACAAAAGCTAAAGGCAAGTGTTCCTGTACAATGTGGATGAAAGACACCTTTTAAATCCAAATATATGCTCAGACTTGTTCTCAAAATGCAGAATATATATGGATATATATGCACATATATATCTTTGTATAAAGAAAGCACAGGATCTTTCTGGAGAACAGGAGGTTTCACCTGTACTTGAGGAAAAACTTCTTTAGTCCGAGGGTGCCAGAGCACTGGAACAGGCTTCCCAGAGAGGTGATGGAGTGTCCTTATCCAGAGATACTCAAAACCCACCTGGCCACATTCCTGTGCAATCTGCTCTAAATGAACCTGCCTTGGCAGGAGGGTTGGACTAGATGATCTCCAGAGGTCCCTTCCAACCCTGACCATTTTGTGATTCCATGATTCTGTGAAAGCTATGTTTCATTAGATCTGGAAGGACTAAGTTAATTTCCAGCTCTGCAGGAAGATTCTTGGCTGATGCTAGGAAAATGAAATGGCATCTTTGTGATGTGGCTGAGCTGTGAGATCATCTCATCTATTTAGATTTTAATTTCTTGAGACAGAGGTGGTTTCCTATGTGCCTATTGGGAGTCAGCAGGACAGGGCTCTGATTTTGGTTCAAGTGTATGAATGGCACCATGAGTTAACGGAAACAAGAATGCATCTAGGAGTTGATATAGCAAGGGTATGAAATGGCATTTGAAAGGGCATAATGGACTCCATTAACACTGGCCAGTATGGCAGTTCCTCCTGTGTTACACATTGCAGGTGGAGTGATGCCTCTTTCTCCTTATATTGTTTCAATCAGGGCTGTGCCTATCACTATAGGTCAAGCACAACCCTGTTGCATACAAAAAGTAGCAGCAGATTAATCATAATAAAATTACTGTTTTCTTGCCTTAGAACCCAGAAATAAGCACACTAAAATAATTTAACTAGTGACTGTCTAGGCATTTTGTAGCATTTTTAAGTCTGCTGACCACATTTTGTAACATGGTTTGCCTTACGTATGTAAGCAATAGCCACAACTGCAAAGGGGCAAAGTGAGACGTGAGGTGTAGTTGCTCAAACTGGAAATAGGAAAATATGTGATATAAGTAAAATCTGCAGGAGAGGAACGAGCAGGCAGTTAAGATGTCTGGTAAACCCAAAATAATCCTGCAAAACAGGCAGGAAGGGTAATTCTGCACAACAGCCTACCAGAATCAGTGAAGCTGGAGAAAGTCCTCATCCTGAAAACCAGGCGTCAAAGGCACATGAGATGAATCCTCTTTTCTTTTTGGGGAGCAGGTAGAAGATGAACAACAACAACAACAAAACCCAATGAATGAGTGAGGAATGATGGGTAAGAAAGAAAGCATCCAACTTTTTGTTTGGGCTTCCTTTGTCAAAGTGTTGCTGTGACTGGCTGCCTTGTCCTCAGCCACAAAGAACACCAAGATCAATGAGTGATGTGTAATGTTAATGAATATCAGACCAATAAAGAGTTGATTTAAAATTTGGAATTGGTCTGATTTAAATAACCCCTTGACAGCGATCTCTAATTCCCTAGCTGGTATACAGATCTAGAATGTTCAGCTGCAACAGTCACTGGTAATTTTAAAATGTGCAAGGGCACCAGGGCCTCACACACTAGAGAGAGAAATCTAATGGTTGCTCACAGGCTGGGTTTCTTTTGGAATTACTTTTATACTTTTTACAGTTTAGAAATGTATGAGGAGATACACTTCTAAGCTTGCATCAAAGGAGACCGCTGATCTCAGATGAGTTAGATGGCATATCAACTGTGTGTCATATAGCCTTCAACATATAATATCTTCAAATATATTTAAGATCTCACATCCTATCTGGCATGCAAAATTTAATTTGTGCCACAGAAACCTTCTCACAACTCCGATTTCTCCTTTATTCTGTTCACCAGCTGCATTCTATAGAAGGTAATCTTTAATTCTGAAATAATTCTTATAATATTTAGTAAAAAAAATTTGAATAATAGTAATAATAAGAATAAAATAATAAGAATAGTGAAGAAGAAAAATGTTTGGTTTGTTCTTTGTTTTTAAACCCTAGAATTAAACCTAACAGGGCTGTGCCTATATGCTCATGTAATTGATTGGACAAAGTGGACTCGCTGGTTTTGTGACCAAGGAAAGCAAGCTAAACGTGTTCTATTTCTCAGTGTTCACAAAGTACAGGGAGTTGATGGGAAAGAGCTGTACATGCCCTTTCCCACCCATAGGCAACAACCAGGGGTAATCTTGAACCTACTTAATGGGGGGAAGTTGACCGTTTCCACTCCAGCAAACTGAGGGAGCAGCTAGCTCCTCACTTTTCCTTATCACCTGAACTTCTGCGAAAAAGATCCCAGTGAAACAGGTAATCTTTGTACTTAAATGACCATCATTAGTATTCAGAGTGCATGTCAACTCGAACAAACAGAACAATTTTCACATGGCAACTGAGGCAAGCTGACATCCCTCAATGACCCTGGATCTCTCTGCTGGTCTCTGGCATCCAGTGGTTCATGCCCAAACCCACCCTGAGCTGTGCTCTCACACTGGAGATGGGCTTTCTGTAACAGCTTCCCAGCAGCTGCTTTTTCTTCTGCATGGGTTGACTGTATCCAGAACTGTCAATGCCCATAGGTTGTGGGCAGGATCACTTTTTAATGAAAACCAGCAATTAAAAAAAAAAAAAAATTAATTCAGTTTTGGGTTTGTTTTTTGGTTTAGCTGAAAATGTCTGATTAAGTGCTTCCTGAATTCAGGCTCAAGGAGTCCTAAAACCAATGTTGTTTCAGCTGTAATATGGTCACAAATTACATACCTTGAGAAAGAGTATCCTATTAATTAGTGATATTTTGAGGAAAGGGTGGGATGGTAAATTAATCAGCATAACTATGTTAATTTAAAGTAGCCTATTTTCTGAAAGTGCTTACTAAACACTTTACATGCCACAGTTTAAACTTTTATGTATTGTGTTAAAATCTCCAGATATGACCAAATGGAAGAAGGCGCTTTTGGGGGGTGGGGTGGGGGGTGTCTAGAGACTACATGAAACCGAGGTCAGTATCTGCAAAAATGTGGGTAAGACATTTGTTTTGAGGTTGTTGGTACATTATTCAGTACATCTTGTCTATGAGTTATCTTCATGATTATGCCTGCCACTATCATTTAGGATGTTAACAGATGTTTTACCGTCCTTTTTGTCCATAAGCAATGTCCTGAAAGAGAAAACTCAATAGGTCTTTCCCATAAAGTCAAAGAAACCAAACTAATCAACCTGGAAAGTTGTTCTCTGTCCCTCATTACTGGCTTCTCCTTGAATCAAAGTGTTGAGAATTGATATCAAGGTACATAGCTAATAGCTTTATTGAACATCTCCATGGCATATGTATTTATGTGGTCTTGAATAAGCTCCCAAACTGCTGTGCCAGCATGCTTTGGGCTCATATTAAAATTTACAACTATTTTTTTTTCCCAAGGGCAATCTTTTCAGCTGCTCTGAAGTCTAAAGTCATGTACCTGGATGTTAACTTTTCAGGGTCTCAGCTAGAGTGTTTTGCTCTACTGTGCCAAGAGCTTTTTATGACTCTCCCTCCTGCCCTCATCTCTGATAGATACCATTAACAGAAAGCTTCAAGTTGTCATGAGACAGAAAACAGAATAAACAGACTCTCCCCTTTCACCTAGCCGTTTGTAAACAGAGATTAAGTTAACAGTGTGTGTTGTCTACACCTATAAACATCCTCTCAGGACACAGGTGACTTGAAATACACCTTGTCCTTACCACGGGGGAAAACTCACGCTTCAGTATGCCTGTATTTTTGACTTATTTTCTTTGACTAACACTTTGCTTTTGAGATAAAATGAGCATGGTGTGTTGGTTTAAAACTGAGTTCATTTGCAGCTCTTATGCTTTGGAAACTGTTTGACACTACTTAGGATAATAGTAAAAATAAAAGATAAAATAATTTACAATTAATGAAAATTAGTATCTTTGAAATAGTATTTACATAGAAAATATATTCTTTCCAAGTTGCATTCTAAAAAGCAGGCTGCAGAAATACTATTTTTCATCATGTTAAACTTTCCCTGTGTTTTTCATATCAGTTGAGAAAACAGAAAATCACTGGTAAGCAATTCATTACACTTCGGCAAAAGCTGTCAGCTTCTGCTTAAGAGATTCAAAAATAAGTCACATCGAGGAATGTAAAATACCATTGATTTTAAGAAGCAGAGCTCCCTCAAAGATTGAAATAATTGGTGTGTTTATACTGGGAAACTTAGACAGTATCTTGATAGCCCGGTGACTGCAATTTCCCTTTTTGCATCTGCATGCAAGCTGAAAATCTGTTTTGTGTGGTGACAGTAGTAGCTGAGGACCAAGGCTAACACCTTGTATATTTATGGTGCAAATGTCTGTAAGCAAACATATAAAACCTACTTAATAACCATGTACAAATGAAGCTGTCAGCCCTCCTCTAGTTTGGGGGTTATAGAGTTATGTATCTTGGTAGGTACCAAAAGTTTTTATATGACCATGGTTGCTGATACGGCTTTTAGGCACATAAAAAAGGATCAGATTTCTTCCCCCAAATCCACTAAATACAGATTCACTTCAGAAATCAAGAAGTAAATGTTGCTGATTTCTTGGCAGCGCAGTGGGTACAGTACTGCCAAATCACTTACTGTACAGCGTGAGGCTGAACCAAGAGGCATAAAGAAGAACTAACAGTGCTAGTCACATGCAGCAATTAGCTATGGTAACAGAATTGTTTTTAGAGCGGGATTTGGACTTCATTTAAATAAAACTTGCCTCAAATTTACATGTTACAAAGCACTCTGCCTGGAATGAAAGTACTTAGTGTGCTGAGTCTCTGTGATTAGATTTTAATTTCAGGCAGGCAGGCAGAGTTGGATTTGGGGGTAAAAATTACTCATTGCTTGTAGAAAACATATTAATTCTTTAGATAAATAAAGATTCACCTTACCCACACCTGCCAGAGAATTATTCAATCATTTTTAAAAAAGCTATATTGTTAAATAGTTCTCTTCAGTCTTAAGCTGAAAACCAATATACCTTGATTAAGAAGTGATTAATATTACTTGGTGAGAAGCTAAGCTGTCATATAACAGTTTGGAGGATCCGCAAAAAGTCAGAAAGATATTACAACACAGCATGAGCTACTCTCTGATCTTCTAAATACCTGGACTGTATATGCTTCTACAATTTCTGCCTTATCTAACCTTCTTTATGTTCACCTGCAAGTTTATATTAAAGCCCCAATCAGTAGTATGGCTTCTAACACTGAGGATTTCATACTGTACAGAAATTAACCACCTCAAGTACATGCATTGCACTTTAAAATCCTTCCTGCTACTGCAGTGCATTTCCAAGATAACAAAGTCCAGATGGAAATACCAATGCAAACATGCAGATATTAGAGCATGGAGATATAGACATATATATGTGTGCACCTGCTTTTTTTAAATCCAAATATTACTATGTACTAGAGGCTATAAGAGGAATAACAACAACAGCAATGATAATAACAATTAGCTATATTGGAGTAATGTGATGACTGATGGCTTTTTGGACATATTTACACCAGGTGTGGTACAAATATCTTTATATCTATATTTGTCTATACTGGATATTAATATATCCAGTGTACCTAGAGTATCCTTACAAACCAGATGTTTATGCAGCTACAAAGTTCCCTCTGGAAAAAGATTTAATAATTTGATTCAGCTCCTAAAAACTGGGGAAACCAGCACAAACGCTGTCCCTAGGCAACCACTTGCTGGTGATGGTCCCTGTGCAAGATGCTTGCCCTCTGCATGTGGAGCAGACCTCAGGGTGGGAAGGGCAGAGAGAGAAACTCCCTTTGCCTTAGGGCACACAGCGGGCCAGCAGCTGAATTAGCAGGAGACCCCCTTTTCCTGGCTCCCAGGTTTATCCGCTTGACCGTGCTGCTCTTGATGACAAGGGAAATTAATTGGCAAATTCAGACAGTGCACAGATCACTCTAATTTGCTGTGACTGTGCTGACTGCAGGCTCTGGGACGCATCACCCACGTGATTGTACGCTCAGACTGTCACCGGCTCTTGAGCAAAAGTGGAGGAGCAAGGGGCAGTGTAAAGACAGGGTGGCCTCGGTGCAGGACCCAAGGACGGACCTTGCTCCCACTTTGGGAGACTAGAGGGTGATGTAGGACCTGTATCCTGCAGCCACCTCCTCCTGCGAATTTTGATGTTTTGAGCAGGACGTGCATACCAAGGCTGGTGACTTCTTTGTCATGCTGGCTATGTGCCACCCAGTGAAGTTTGCATTGGTTTATGTAAAAGCAATTAGGAGGAATAAACTCCTTGTAGACCCATGTGCTGCAAAAAAGCATCCCTCCATCGAGCTGCTGCAGTCCTTCGGTGAGATGCAAGCTCTGAGCTGGCCAAATGAAGTACAGGCTCTTCTGCTGAATCTGCCTGAAACATTTTTCTTATATCCCAGCTGTTACAGCACCCAGTCGATGGAGCTGTGAGATGAGGAACATATGCCTGTAACACTTCATTTCAACAGGCTCACTTAGTGTCTCTTACTTTGATCTTTCACTGTATACTTCCTGTAACTGGAGTTAGTTACAGGCTGAAACAAAGCCCAGAGTTACTAAAGTTTGGGTTTTTTTCCCACTAAATATTCCTTTTGTACCAGATTCTGTTACTGAGTGCGTCAAATGAACCAGCTGGAGGACAGTGCCTCTGTGAAAATTCTGCTGCAGTTCAAACTCTAACTGCCTCTGTGGCAGTTGGTGTTGCACCATCATGATAACGCTCAGCCAGTTGCAATTTTCGAGAAGCGATAATGCCCTTTAGGTTCCCTTTTCATCTAGAAACAGCCCAGGTTAAATGCAATAAAGACCTGTACAGAAGGTCTCTGGGTGATTCAGGGAGTCAATGTCTTGCCACTAAAACTTCATAATCATAAAACCCAAGGAATTTTCAGTCCCAGCCTTTGGCGTCTGTATTTAGTATTAACTAGTGAGATAGGGATCAATTGTTTACTTAAAGAGGAATTTTCAAATGCTGCAGCAATTTTCATTTTGCACTGCCGATGGGCAAAGAATGATAACTCTCTATTAAACAAAAAGTGATCTTTTTCGAAATAAGTGCTTGAACCATCATGAACTAGTTTTGGCTACAACAAAGATGAAATATGGCTAAAAATATACCAGTGAACACACAAGGCTGAAGCAGTAAACAACCTTCTTTTCCACAATGCTTTATTCAGTTGTTTTGCCAGTATTGGCCTTGTAGCATACCAATCAGATGAAAAATAAAACATCAGCATTGCCCTGTAATAAGATTATTTTTTAACAACACTGCATAGGTCTGTGTACACAGAGTATTTTTCACTGTGGTGTCAAGTGCTGTGATTCCAGTGATCTTTTCTAAAGGAGAAACAAGTTTTACATATACATATGAGCAACACGCAGGAATAAAGCTTTGCTAGAATGCTGTGGTTTTTAAAAATTAAGTATGTAAATGTTGTGCTGCATAAGCATGAGGTACATTTCAAACATATGGGGAGTAGAAATTGAACTAGAATTCAGTTATTCTGGATTCTCATTCCTATGCTCATTTCATTACAATATGGGATTGCAGAGGGAGTCTCGTCATCTTCAGATTTCAAAGCGTCTGAGACTTCCTAATATGCATGTCAGGTTGCTTGATTTTTATTATTCTTGTAAGGTGAGGTGACTGCTTAGTGTTTTACAGCATCATCTGTGACCATTCCTACAGAGTCAACAGAAAAAAGAAAGTCAGTTCTACTATGTTTCCTCAATTTCTAAACTTTTTGGGTTTTTTTGTTTTGTGGTAGAACCCAAGAGCCCTACCTTAAATTATAGTTTCCTGAGATATACACTTAAAGAAAGAAAACCTCAAGAAAAATTCCCTGGTGAATATAAAAAAACATGCAGAAAGTGATTTAAGAGCTATGGGCAGAATTTCCTTATGTGTCCTCTTGCCTACAAGACAAACATGGCAGAGTAATTTTAAGATTCTGACTATCAAACTTGTATTGTCTGTGAAGCTGTCCTAACACTGCATGCTTGCCATTTTTCTTTATATTTAACTGTTGATGGGCTTTGCAATAGAAAGGACTGTGTCCAGATTTTTTTAAACTCTGTTAGCCACCTAAAGAAGTGGACATCAGCTAGATATCCTTCAAAAGCAAATGGTTACCTGATTTTTTTTTTTTTAAATAAGCCACTGAGACCTTCTGTACTGTTAGAACATTTAAAGATGTCATACACAGTATTACCTGGATTGAAAACAACCACAACACAAAAAGAAATACATGACACAGAATCTGAATACATTCAATAAGAATTTGCAACACAGTCTCTGCTGGGAGAACATCAAACCTTTAAAATCAAAAATGGGTGTTGTTCAGCTCTAAAATTTATCAGAGAGTCTGGTATTAACAGGAGGATGCATAATGAAGACTAATACTCAGTAGAAGAAATCAAAGCATTTTAATAAGGTTATTGATTAATACAGTTAGTATATGTATTAAAATAAAATTATAATCCAGAAATTATTACCAGTTTCAATAACCAGCCTGTGGAGCATGTGGACAGGACCATCTTTCCAGAAATCACTCACCCTGTGAAAAAGAGTTGGGATGGAAAAAAATAACTGAAAAAGGAACAAAAGAAAAAAGCTTTGAACAAATATTCTAAACTTATGGCTTGTTTACATGTCTAGCTACTAATTAAATGTCTTAAACCAAGTAATTTGTGAATTTAGTGTCAATAAGACTGCCCCACTAGTGTGTTGTGAGCATGCATCAGGTCTACCCCAAAATCTGTGGTAGAGAGTATCAGCTTTAAGCATGCTTTCCTGGCTTCAGCAGAAATCTTGGACAGCTTGTTAACAAAATACTATCAGAATATTCTTGTACCACAGATTAGACACCAATATTGGCTTGCTGATGCCACTCATTAAGTAGAGTTAGTCATTCTGCATTACTTCAGCAATCCCTTAGTCTTTATCTGAGAGGAGACAGTGCCCTTTGCTTGGCTAGAGGTTTGTAGTCTCACCTCAGGCCAAGACCAGGGAAGGCAGCTTATCAGGATTTCTGTTTCTGTTGTTTGGAAAGTGCCATTTGTGCTGCCTGCCCTCTCCATAAAGGCTGATGCTCTGCAGGTCTGTGTTGTGAAAAAACATCAATAGCTGGAGACCTGCAAAGGGAATCAAGAGTCTCATCCGACATCAGAATGAGTGGGAAACAAATCATTCCCAGCCAGAACAGAGACAATTCTTAAAAAAATGTTAATATACCTTTCAGCTGTGGTATCTAACTGATGGACCTTCCCTCTATGATAGACTCAAAGGTCTTAAGGACTGGGCAGAGTGAGAAACCCTCAGAGTGTGGAGACTGGGGAGAGGTGTCCAGGAGTCAGCGGAAAGCACGGCCTCTCACATAGTTACCATTAGTCTCTTTGCGTTGCATTCTGATGTTTGAGGACAAGACAAATAAAGCTCCTTTTTCCTTCCCCAGTGGAAGGAAAAGAGAGGGAAGACCTAAAGAAAGCCCAGGCTAAACCACCAGCCCCATGGTTACAGGAAGCTTACAATTTTGAAAATATTTTTCAAATACAATTAAATTGAGGTAAAACATCTTTTAAAAAATACTGTTCAACAATGAAATGTTTCTGTCCTCTTCAAACTGTTAGGCCTGAAATCCTGCCAACAATACCCTTTGCAGATGTTTATATTGGTTCAGTTCCCTTCCTGTTATCCATTTATTTGTTCTGTGCTTGTTAGCATTTTGTGCTAGTTCTAATTTCCTCTCCCTATCTAATCTACGCAGTTGACTCAGTTCAACTGTCAGATGTCTCCTTTTTTCTGTTGCCTTTTCACTTTTTTTTCATCTCAAGGTTCTCATATTGTTTAACTCCTCTTTAACTTATGAAAAGCCATATATCTCCGTGTTAAATACTGACAGTATATGCTACATTTACCAGCAAAACAAGATGGAGCTTCTTCTTTCCAATGAATGCATGAGGAGTTTTTGGGATTGTGATTCACACTAGCAGTAATGGGAACTGCATATTTAAAGCTCTCTTTTACCCATAGTCCCCATTTATTTATTTAGTCCCTAATATAAAACCAAAATAACCAGATCAAACACTCAGTGTCCTGTAGATTTTACTAATAGAAAATAGACCAGTCTGTCTTGTTTTTACATTAAATTTTAGTGCCGAAATTGTTGACATTTAAAACTCATAAATGTGTACCTAAAGATGTTCTCACATTCTTGCTCCATTCTTACTCTGGCAAAACTGGAATAAAGTTCAGTGAGAGTTCAGCCTAAAATGAGTTGCATAAATCTGGTTAAAGGATCCAGGATTTGTCGTTGCATTTGTAACATACTTGAATATTATGGAAAATTCCATTGATTCATTCTGACTCCGTAATCCGTGGTTGCATATTCACTAGCTTTCTCAGACAAAAGGGAACAGTACACAGCGGAGTTAATTATGCAGAAGGGCTAGCAGTCGTTATATTTAGAGTTATCATTCCACAGTCCATTTTGACCTATCTTTCCAGCTCCTATCACGAGGAGTATGATCTGGAGCTCACAGGAATCAATGGCAATAAGCCAACCCAGTGCAATGAGCTCCTGGACCAGCACGAAAGGAACTGAACTGAAATGTGGTTTGAAAGACCATGAGGAGGCTTTGCCAAATGGCTGCTTCTTCACTGAAGGTTTTGGTGATGGAAGTGCTTCGGTAGCAGAACAGAGTCAGAACAGAGTTGTTTTCCAGGCACAGTCATTTGCAAAAGTGAAGATCGTTGATGGTACAACTGGCTTTATGAATGAAAAGGGAGGCAAAACAATGCATGGACCTTGCGATGAAAGCTGTTCTATTTCTAGATGGGTGTTGTGAAGTCTCAAACTGGTGCGGTGAGATTACGCACACCCTGCATTTCACTATGGAAGGACATATGAAGAACAAATGCTCATGCTCTTGGGTTATCTAGGAAGACAAACTTTACACACCTCTATCTTAGACTGAAAACTTAACATGGTATATGCCTTAAAAACAGTTCTTCACCAGCAGCTAATTTCAAAATGTTTTTCTATTCCATGATGGGCCAGAAACGTGCTGAAAGCCATAATGTGTAACAGCACTGTTTTAGTGACGGTATTAATGGCTGTCCTCAAGTGAGTTTTGAATCTCCAAATAATTTTTTTTTTTTTAAGTAAGTGGATCCCCCTAAAACTTTCCCAGTCTCTAGGGAAATTAGGTCCTTGCATATGCCAAAACCAACTGCAAATGATGGGTGAAGGTGGTGAGTAGGGCAGAAGTAAGGAAAGAGGCTGAAAATCAGAGACTAGGACACTGCTTTTGCAGCTCTAGGCAGTCTGGAAAGTTAGTTGTGAGCAGGACCCTGAGAGAAAGCTAAAAGGTGCATCTTACTGGGCACAGATCTGACTGCAATGTCATTTGTATGAGCTCTGAGTTGGGAAAATGCCCTTTGATGATCATTACAAGTGTGGAAAGAAGACATCTGGACATGTGTTGTAAATAAACAGGATTACACTAAATAACATACCTGACTCAGAGCATCTATTTCTAATGGTTTATTTTAATGATTTATTTAGACAGTAATTTCCTGCATTATTCTGTGTTCTGTATTGCCTATGTTTACTTTGCTGTTAGCGAGCCAGACCAGCAAATTGAAACACATGATCTTAAGGTTCTCCCAGTGGCGAGTGATCCAAAAGAGACATTTTGCTGCTTTGTGGAGGGAGCAAGCATACACTCCATGTTCCTCTCATTTTTCTGAAAAGCCAAATTAAATCTCTTGCAAAGAAAATGAAATGTGGCATTAGGATCCAGGCTTGGGTGATCTCTTACCAAAATGATTGCTTACGGTTCAGCTCACAATAAAATACACAGGAGCTGGTATCGTTGCTGCAAATGCTGGGGAGCAGCTAGGTCAAGAGTGTGATAGGCAGATGATGTCAGCTTACCACTGAAATCGTGTGTGATGTTCTGTACTGTCTTCTCACTGCTCGTGGGAGAGCATGAGAACATATGGCTTCTCTGGAGCAGCCTATGTGGTGAATTAACAGTGTATAATCTTGGAGAGATATATGCCGCCTTGGTCTAGCTTGGCTCTGGATATCCAGACTGACTGACCTCTCTTTGGCTAGGACACTTTATGGGTTTACTGACAATTTTGTTTTTTTCTTTTCTGTATTTTTTTAACTTATTTTTCTTGAGGAGGACATAGGTATGGATGTTATAACACAGCAGACTCACAGACACTGGAGCAGGGAAGCCTGCTCTTGAGTAACTGAACCAGGATGAAATTCTTTGCAGGCACCGTAGTGCTGTATGCCAATAATATCTCACATGTGTCATCAGTCTTCTTTAAATGGCATGTCTTGACAGAGCACTTGTTTCAAGGAAGATCTCCCCAGGATATGGAAGACGGTGGAGTGCCTCAAGACATAAGCCATTTATTGCACACGTGCTTAGAGGAGTTGACATGTTTCAGTGGGAAAATAGGTTTGTGATTAGTTTCAAAAGATGCAGTGAGTTCTCTAATGAAATAGTGAAAATATCCAAATGCTTGAGTCAGAGCAAGATTTTGTATTTGTGAGTACCTCTGTGCTGGATCGTGATCAAGATTCATGCTGTGGGTTACCTTTTTGGCACTGCGTCAGACAGAGACCAATCTCCTTCCTTTAAGATGACCCACAAGTCGAAGCAATTGGGCTGAAAAACAGTACCATCTTTTCTAACACATGTTTTCTCACATTCAAACTGGAGCTTGCCTCTTCAAATATTTGTAGAGCTTTGCAGACTATTGGCATGGGGCTTGACTGGACACTGCTAAGTCACGGACTATTTCACCTTACCCTTGTGATGGACTAACAGTTCCAGGCTCACCAAAATCTGGGTGATCTCCTCTGAAATGGTTAAGGTATCTCAAGAAGGAAGCTTTTAAATATGTGTCTCTCAAATGGAGTAATGAACATGGCTGAGTACATTCTACCCGAAGTTGTGGAGCCTCCTGAAACACAACTAGGCACTACTTCACCACCTTGCTCTGTCTGCTTGACCCTTGCCATGGAGAAATACTAATTTCACAAGCTTGTGGAGCTCCAGCAGTTTCATACAAATGGAAAATCTGTCCAGGAGGCTTTATGCCACTACCTGTGGATGGTCCAGTGACAAGCTTATCACTTGAATCTGTAACTCCTCTATGAAACTCGTTTTGGCATCCGTCACTAAAGGAAGTTGTTTGAGGCACAGTGAATACAAAGGCCTGAGCACCTTTCTTCAGCCTAATGGAACAGAGTTACTTCTGTTTTCTTAGTCTGTTGAACAGTCTTGGGAATACTTGGAACTAATTTAATTTGATCTCATCCAAGATTTGAAACCAATTTATTTCTTCACTTGCCTTTCAGATTAACATCAGACTTCAAAGTAATTTCCTACTCAAGTGTCTTTATACTATGCACAGGATCCAGCATTCTAAAGGTCTGCAAAGACATTTTCAAGGAATCAAGGGAAAGGAGGAGAACTTCAGATGAGCCAGGACAGACTTCTGTGTAGTTCTAAGAGCAAGGTGTGGCATTGGTCCCTATATCAAATTTGAGGTGGCAAAGGTTTCTCAGAATGCATTTACAGTTCAGGTGCTTTGGCTCTGAGTTTGTGTTAACAAGTAGTTCATCCACAGGGGACTTGCTTCTTGAGCAGCACATGTCTAAGTGCTGACCCTTCTTTTGACAGCTGTGATGTATGGCACTGTTAGCAACATGTTCATCACATAGATGCCTAGGGGTGGACAGAGACACATGAGCCTCAGACCACACAGGTTTCTTCAGAGGTCTTGTAGATCTCTCACTGTTCTGGCTTTCAGGGCTTCCTCTGCAACGCCATAACTGCTGGCGTGCATTGCTTTTGCTCTCATATGGGTAATGTGCTGTGTTGGGTGAGTATACGTGCTTGACAATGCGGATTGCAATGAAGCAGCTTCTGAAAAGGCAAGGCAAAACCTTTCCACTATCCAAAGTCATTGAGGCTCATACTCCAGTGCTTATAGGTGTCATTTATTACGCGGAGTTCTGCTGAAAGTAACTTGCTGTAGAGGCCTTAGTTGATTAACATTGGATTAACCATCCAAAACTACAGGCAGAAAAAAGTTGTGTATGAGTTTCTGACATGCAACCTGAAATGCATGACTCCTGAGCAGTGCTGTCCTTGTCTACTCATTGGTGTAACTTGTCCTGAATTTTTAATTTCCTGTGTGTAGCAGCATGCTATGATTGTACATATGCTAGACAACATGCAAACACATAGTATGGAGAAAAAAACCACCAACAGAACGTAAAAGTCATTTATGTGTAAATGAGGTAGGACTATGTCATTTTCCCTAACATGCAGAGCCATGTGAATATCATGACACAATAAATGAAATATGGTATCAAATTTTCTGATCACATCAAAATACGCAGGGTACTTTCAGTCAAGAAAAAAGGTGAAATCTATTGTGTTTACCTGTAAGGAGTCAGAACTGGGCTGATCACAAGCACTAAGTACAAATCTTTCAATTTTTCAACAAAACATGAGTATTTGTATTCTCTAAGATGCAAACACTAATAAATAATGAATAGTTTTGGTAATAATGATCTAATTTATCCATTTAAGGAAACCCATTATAAATGTAAACAATAGTGCAATTCAACATTTATGAAGTCCTTGTTTTCTCTTCCTACAGAATTTATTTAACAGACATCACTAGAACCATCCATTATTTATCATCTTTTAAAGTTTAATGAATATGGATACGAAAATTGTTAAAAAGTGAAACACAAAAAATGTCTCATTATGGCATTGATGAATCTGGCCTATGAGTTCAAATCCACAAGTGAAAATTAGTTGGCTAGTCTAAACCACTGACTATTTTTCTACTAAATAGTTTGAAGAATTAACTTTTTACAGCCAGCAATGAGATGTCTTGAAAAAAATAATGTATTCCAAAGTCAAGAATGTAAAATGTGCTAATTGTGAGAATAAAATTAGTTTTAAAAAATGAACTAAGTCAAAGCTTTGCCTAAAATCCCATGCAAAATGAATTAAAATTGAACCAAATAAATGGTGGTATTTTATATGTGTATTCCTGTGTGCTTCTGTACATTATTGCTTATATGGACAGGATGAGTCAGTAGAAAATTAGATTTGAAAAACCCGAACAACATCTCTTATTTCTGATGTGGTCAGAGCTGGGATTTTTCAAAGAGAAAAGACTTTAAACTCTGCTCTTCTAAGATCTGATGGTGGATTTCAAGAGAAAAAAAAAAAAGTCAAATGATCATTGAAAGTTTGCTTTTCAATCCAAGTTTTGACAAAGTATTGTGAGGACTCTTGCTACAAATTTATATTTGGCTGCTCAGTGCAGCATTTCAAGAAGAATTTAAGGTCTAGTCTTACAATAACTTGTTTCAAAATATGTTAGGAGAGAAACTAATTAAAAAATCAGTCGGAATTTTTATTTCTCCCTCAAGTGGACCTGGTGACAGGATATTCTTTTCCTGAAAAATACTTGCTGTTTCCAGTGTATATTAAGATCTGTATTATTAGGAGAATTTTTTTTTTAAACAAATACTTTGTGCAAGTAGTCTTTCAACTTTGAATGGTGTCAGAACACAGGAGGAAAATAAAGCATAGGAAGCTACAAGAGGCTCCAATCACTGCACCTAAGAACAAAGACACAGACAATTGTAGAAGAATAAAAATTACTCTAACAAGAAAGTGTTGAAAAATAAAAGGCACTGTACAGCTTGCAGTTCTTGCCAGGAAACCATCTATCAGGAGACTACTAAAGAGGTATCATTTTTGGGAGTTTGCCAATGGGACCTGATGATATGCCAAAACAGGTGTCTTAACATTAGGACAAAAGATAAAAGCTCAGACACTTCAATAGTTTTCATCACTGGAAGCTGAGGAGCAAGACTCTGTTCCTAAGAGAGGGAGTTATCCTTCTTTCCCTTGGCAGAAGGAGGCAGAAAGAACAGAAGGATACATCACATATATTTTAATCAATGTGAAACCAGATCAGAGCAACATTAAGCCCTGGACCACTGTCTATGGAAGGTTTGTCATTAAAAATAATATTAAAGCCTATGCTTATTTAGATTACCCCTCCAAATACAACAAAATATCATCCAGAAATAGTTGGGAGTGGAGGGATGGGGTGGGGTGGGGGTTGGGGAGTGATGTTTAGGGTTTTTTTTTTGGTGATTATACAAACCAAATTTGCAACACAGAGGATGACTTCAGGTCTATAGCTCAAAAGCTCTGGCTGTGCTGGGGTCACCAGGTAATTGCCTTAGATGGCTTGGTCTTGTTTTCCAGTTCAAATCAGCACAATACAGTTCCTTTCTGCTCTTTGCATCCAAGTTTCCTATGGAAACCTGAATATGTGTGCATTTGGGACTGCAAGGAGTGTCATCATGTGAGCTGACACATGGTCATGTGCTAACAGACTGTGGCACTTGCAGCTCACCTCATGTGGATTTCCCTCGTGTGTCTCAGGTCTCAGAGTCATGATATTTTTCTACTTAGCTAGTGTGCTAGCACACATTCACAAGCACTTTTAAGGCTCACATATGCTACAGTAATAGGTCTTAAAAATAGACAAAAGGCAGATTTATAAGCTGCTCATCAAAGGAAGTGTCAAATATTTTTTGACTTCTCTAAATTGTTCTTCTCTTCTTTGTACAAGGATAATATTTAGAAGGACAGATTGGAAAAAGTCTTACCTGGTAGTGATTTTTATTGATTTGTTTGACTGCGGAATAGGTTATATTACCTACAAATAATTTGATACCTCTTTCATACTCAGTCTACTGAAGTGAAGTGATTCACCTGATGAGATAACTAGACTAGCACAAATCCAAGTTAGATCTCTCATCACAGATCCCTCTATGCTCCTTCCACCCCGACACTGGAAGGAACATATATTACAGCTCTTTTAGTGAGTAAGATTTCAGATTTTGATTAATTCCCCAGCCTCTGTGCTTTACTTTTTCTAACAAGGTAGGTGACTGTCTACTATAATCATCATTACAATGCTAGAATAATGGTGGCATATATCTTTGGTCTCTGCCCAAATGCAGCATGTTTTGGTATCAAGACTCCTTAATTAAAAGGATATTCAGTGACAAGCAAACTAACAGCACTTCACATTAAGCTGAATTATAATACCCAAGCACTTCATTGTATTTCTGCCAGTTCCAGTAACTCTATAATTGCATTCACATTCTGAGACGCTTTTGCTGATATCACAAATGCATTGTGGCATCTGAGTCTGAAACACACCCCTCATTTTGCTAAGCTGGAAACAAAAGGATAGTGCGTGGAGAAAATATGGGCTGTAAACGCTGAGTAAATATCACCAGGTAAAGCATCGCTGCACAATCCAACACATGCATCTGCAAAATGCCATGTGCACAACCAGCCTGTAAGACAAGGTCTGAATGCATGAAAATGTTGGTGGTTCTCAACCAATTATTTCACACCTCTGTACCACAATTTACAACCTCCTCCCCATCCTACAGTCCTTAGACCAAAGTAAAATCCCTTGTCTTCTAGCTTGGCCCTTCTTTTCCTCCTGCACCACACACCCTCACCCCAATCTCCATGGGCAATACCCTAAATCTGGCATTTTGGTGGGCATATAGTTGTCTTGGTGGTTTGCCTTGGCAGGGGGGATGGCCTGCAGTATGCCCAACTCCCGTGCAGATGTACCAGATGCAGGGTCACAGGAGATCCATTCTGTCAGAAATTCATCTGAAAAATGCTGGGACATGCGAAGAGAGGTGTGGTGTAGCCAGCCCTCCTCCTAGAATTTTCTGCTGGTTGCTGTTTTCTGTTTTTTCTCACTTTATTTTGACGCTTTTCCTGAAATGGTTTTGTTTCTTTTAAAACAGCAATTGCTGGGTAGTTAATGTTGGCATTAACATCTCAAGAAGAAAATGGGAGAGAAGACTGGGACAGGGATTTCGGGCAGAAGAAGAAACACTGATATAAGGCCATGGAAAGTTACTGGTAAGGGGTGCCTGGGTTTGACCTGCAGATCAGGTATAGAGAGTGCTTTTTCCAGACGAAAGGAACGATAGCTACTTACCAAAACTCTGTCAGTCGTAAGTCTCTTATGTTGGGTATAAAAGCCCAGCTGCAGAGAAAGACCTGCACTTATCTTTTACTCGTGACAGTCCAAAAAAGAAATGGCAGCTAGCAAGAACACCTCTTCAGTTTTTACTGCTAGCTGGATCAGCCTCATAAATGCCTAAACTCATATATAAAAATGTTAATGTTTTCCAATTGCTATTCTGAATTTATATTTATTACAATACAACGTATCCATTAGCACATCTATCACTGGTAAATTTGTTACTGCTTCAAATATACAGTACATAACGTTGCAGCAATTTCATTTTACAAGCTAATAATGTACTGTAATGTAGCTTACCATATCATGTAGATGTATTTGATTAGGGAGGTTCAACAGTCAGTCAGGTTGAATAGTGTATTATATGAGAATCAAGTTTTAAACTTATTTACTTTACAAATGAACAGCTTTGGTGCACATTAAATGTGTTAATTTAACAGGTGTGTCGTTTTATTTCCTCCAATATTCATTGAAGAGGAACAAATGGTGTTTTGACTCAAACTGAAGCACAGTAGACCTAGAATGTTTTTTGACACTTGACATGTTTATTCTTTAAAAGAGAGTCATAATTGTATTTAATTTTTTTTCTAATTTTATTTAACTGTGCATTCCACTGACTGCCATAACTTCCCAAGAGCAAGAGATGTGACTAAAATACATTTTCCTGAAATGTTATAAAAATACAGTGATAGGCCTTTTTTCAAATAAACCCAATCTTCAAAAATATACAACCTAGGAGACCATTTTTTGAAAAGTGTTGTGGTTAACTTATGTGGTTTTACCAAAACTTACAGCTGTGTGCTGTTCAGGGAGGCATCCACTATGCCATCTGTGAGGCAGGGATGTCCTCACACAACACTTCTTCCTGCAGGTCCTCCTGGTCAGAACAGATGCAATCAGCTATAGTGGCAATGCAGACCATTGCGAGAACCAAAGGCTGGCTTGTTGTAGGTGAGAGGGCAATGCTTGCCTTTGTTCCTAACTCACACCAAGAGCAAGATTGTCTGGAACAGCTCTTTTGCATATGCAATCTGATAAACATGGAAAACATATTTATAAGGACAGATTTCCAGAACTGCATGTAAGCAGTATAAAAATCACATCTAAAGACACTGTGTTTGGCATGCACATTTATGTTGAGTTTTACTACTTATATAACTATGCTGAATTAAGAAGGCAGAAGTTATTAGGCTAAAATAATCATTGGTAAAATTCCACGTTCAACATTATGTTTGTACATCCATGAAAAAAATGAAGAAGCTTTTTAGCTCCCTAATCCACTCCTGCTCCTTACAGTACATTCCAGCTGAGAAATGGGACACAACAGGAAACAGTTTACAATTTTTTTATGTGAAAGGGGACTATAACTGTCACTTCTGTTTAGCTTACAGTTTCCCGAGTTTTGCCAGTCTTTTAGCTCATTCAGATAGGTTAGCTTTTAATTTAGCTGTCGTCATTCATAAACTACCCACATGAGTATTACGGCAAGGAAAAATTACATGAATGACTTCTGGAAACACTGACTTCCCAAGGACTGTTATGAGAAGCAATATTACATTATATCTGCAGTCATCTTTGGTATAAAGAATCAGCAGAGAGCTAAGGGAAAGAGTTTGACACACAGAGCAGAGTTACTGGAATGGGAAGATAACTTACACAGTGTTAATGAAGAGAAGTATTTTCATTTGTGATAAAATTGAAGTGACATGTGAGGGTGGGCCTTAAAAATCCTCTGTTTACTCCCCTAGGGCAAAGTCTCTTAATGGATTAGGTCCAATTTCACTAAAGGTGATGGAGATTCTTAATTGGCCTCAATAGGCTTTGGACCAAGGCCACAGAAGTCACATAGATCAAAATATTTCCAGCTATCTAACTGGATGGCAAGAAGTGGCTGTGGTGATAATGTTTGTGCAAACAGTATGTGTTTTTATTCTGCTGTTTCACTGTGGGGGAAAAAACTCCATGTTTGTTGTTTATTTCTCTGTCCAATAGACATCTACAGCTTTCTAATGTCATGCAGAGGACACTAATGCAATATATTATGCATGCTATCTATGTTCTGTTATGTCATTGGATTTCACCTTGCCTCATTTGTCTATTGAGTCTAGAAGGTGGTTGAGGGGTGATGAGAAGGGAAATACCCTAAATCTGTCAGAATTACTTAGACATGTTGATATGTTTTGAAAAAAATGAGTATTCATTGCTGTGCGTTGCTTTTCCAGTGTAAATTTCTGAACTGGCAAGTGTTAGATTCTTTAAATGTGCACAATTGCATCGATCAGCCTCTGTTTTATTATTTTTTTCAGGTGTGGTATCAATACTATGTTATTAACCAATGTTTATTAAAGAGTCACACTAACATTCTCAGGAAAAAAATAGACATCTACCCTGTTCTACTTTTTCAGTTTCTGATTTTTGCTTGCATATTTATTTCATATTCCACCTATGCTCTCTGTGCTTTATTAGTGTACTTGTGTCGTGAGATAAAGCAAGTACAGTAGGAATGCAGTACACAGCCCTCAGTAACTAAAGAGTACACAATCCTAACCATGGTGGTATTCTCAGCACACATGCTATACCATGTGTATTTTCCCAAATCAAGGCATGACTTTAAATGAAAATATCCAGTCTTTTCTGGATCTTATTAACGCAATTTACTGAATGATATTCTTGTGAGCTTCCTTATCCTGTTTCATTCCCTTTTTTCTGCTCAAAAATAAAGGGAAAGACTTTACTTGAAAACATTGTGACAGCTTTTATTAAGATGTTTTTTAAAAAAAGGAGTTGCTGACTATTAGCCTGAATGATTAATATCCTGTACAATTTCTCCTGAGATGGGGAAACAACAAATTCTGAAATCCTTGATTGCTTAAAGGTCCTGGACCTCTACTATTCAGTGCTTTTCATTACATTTCATAACACAGAATAACATAGCATAGCTTCTGTCTCACCATTATACTTCATTTCACAGAACTTCTGTGTGTAAGGAAAAAATACTTTTTTATATAGCATTGTTAGGAATGTTTCCATTTAAAGTATATGCTTATTGATTCATGAAACCTCTAAAATTGTTTATTAAACCCCTAAAACTGTTTATATTTGCTAATAAAAGAAAAATAATGTCACTACTGAAATAAACACTTTTTGAACATCCCATTATAATTTCAGAAAATTAAATGAATAGTAAATTCAGGGCTGTCTTGGGTAATTTGTAATGTGAAGGTGTCACCAGACGTTAGGTTTTCAGGTTACTCATTTGCAGCAACTCTTTTCAGACTTGAGCAGCAGTCGCTCATGTGCTATAGGCAACCTCTCTTGCTTCCAAACCCTTGTAAATCAATGAAGTAAAACTCACTTGCCTTTGCCAGTAAAACACAAAACAAAAATAAACTCTCTAAAGTCTCCATATCCTTTGGCCTGAAAAAAGAGGGAGATAAAACAGTTAATTTAATTAGGATGCAAAATAGAATCTGAAAAATATCCTCCAAGAACTTGTCCAAAGGATAAAACACAGAAAAACAAAGAATACAATAGAGGAAACTCCCCCCCCCGCCTCTATGTGTAACTTTTGTTTTCTTTTTATGCAAAAACAAATGATGAACTTTGGATGTACTCTAGCCTGGGATTTTTGGTTTGTGCTTGGTTTTTTTTGTTTTTTTTTTTGAGAGTCCATCCTATCCCCTGCTTCCTGTGAAATGAACAGAATACCACAGAGAGTCCTAATGCAAACCAACACCATGCTGATTCTTTGGAGAGGGACTGAGAAACACATAGAAACAAACCAACACATGGTGAAAAGAAAAGCAGATAAGTATGTTACAGAACCGATAGTGGACCCAAGTGGAGAAATTCTGCCTCTGTCTCCAGTCCTCACCTTGTACACACAGAGACACCTACACACTTGATTTATTTGTGAAACCGTGTCTTCTAAACATACAATTTTGCATAGCGCAAAGGCAATTAAACAGAACAGCTTGAAGCTGCCAGTCACTCCACCTACCAACAAAAGCATCTACTATCAAAGCAAATAATGTAAACATGCATGAGAAAAATAAGGTTGTTTATCATCTGTCACAGGAAAGTATAAATTTTTTGGCCCTTCCCTCTTAGGATATGTCTTTTTGTATTTCATGACATTAATTTGTCCATGTATCTGACATGGAAAATAAAGAAAAATAAAAAAAGTTAGCTTTTCTGCATGCTTTCCTGTTGGGAAACCGTACTACTGCTGTTGCAGGTTGGTTCTATTTTTTGGCTTCTGGTGTACAAATAAATTGACAGTCACAGCTTATCATCACTTAAAAGATGCATGTGCATGCTGGAGTTTACTGAAACATGATTGGCTGCTACATAAATCAATCTGATAGAGATCGGTCCCATGAAAAAAAGATAAATCATTAGCCTGTGCTTTTGGAATGTAATTCATTTTAGATAGTGATTATTGATGATTTCATTCCACTGGTACATGTACATGTCTAGACCATGTTTTTCTATAAAATGTTAAAACTATAGAATGTGTTCATTTCAAGAAAGACTGTGAAGAAATAATTATTAAAACCTTGTTAATGAAACACTCCAGATGTTAAATTTTCATGCAGAAAACCTGTTTTCTTTTAAAGTCAAACTCATGGCTTTTACAGCAATGTATTTTAGCCCTCTACCTTGCCTGCAATATTTTCTTGTGTATCACCACAAGATTTCCTCCACCAGAATAAAGCTTCTGTGCACACGCTCATGTGGCCTCATGATGGTGACACTACATTTTGCAGGTCTGCAGTATATCAGACAAAGCCATTCACTCAGACATCCTCAAATTGTGCTGGTTAACCCAAACTGTCTTTGACTTTACCCTTGCTACTGAGGGGAATTTCTTTGCATGCACAGTCATTTGATTTCGTATTAGTTGGCAGCTGAACGTGTAATTATTTTCTTTTATAACAGGAATTATGGTGATTGTAACAAAATGGACTTTGAAAGTATCATAGGTAGGCACCTAGTGGTTTCTCATGGCACCATGATAAAGGAGGTGAGCACCGTAATGCCATTTGGCAGACACGGTATATGTGCCAGAGAACACTAGTGAATTATCAAGAACTCACAGCAAGTATCTGGTAGAAGGGTATTTCTGAAAGATAACCCTGATCTCCTCCTTCCTTTCAGCATGCTTTAAATACTCAATCACATGCAGGTTCTGTGTGAGATGAAATTCAGTCACTCAGCAAATAAAATTATATTCTTAATATTTTCTATGCAATTTTTACTTGGTTTCAGCTTCCTTACTGTCTCCTCCACCTCTTTTTCAAACTGAACAAAGCATACATTCTTTCCAGAAAGTAATCTCTTCTAAAATAAGCCAGTTTTGACATTATTTAAGTCAAAAAATAAAGCATCCTGAAAAACATTTTAAAATACGAAAAACATTTTATTATGTGCATGGCTAATTCAAAATCAGCGAAACAGAATCTTACCAAACTTTCCAGAAGAATTTATCTTCAGGCTGAGAACAAGCGTGGAAAATTCAGGGCTGTTCTTCAAATGTTTACTCTTACTGATCTCACCTCCCTGTAGAAAGCACAGAGGGGCAAATGAAAGATAGATGAGCACGATGCTCTCATATTGGAGGAGATCGCAGTCTCCTGAGAAACATTCACAGCAGAGGAACTGAATAGTACCGAGTTGGGTAAAACTCCCAAGTTCACTGTAAAAATATTTCTGAAATTACTTCCTTCAGAGGCCATAGATTTTGACGTTTGCACCTTATCTATACCAGGAGATTTTGGGAAGATACTTTCTGAGCTTGTATGCCAGTCTCTCTGTCTGTCTGTCCATGCATCCCTTTTTCTAGCAGGTTACTCTGAGAAGATATTTTTTTGCTTCCTGGTGACCTGGCTGATGCTGGGAGGTTTCTCTGCTGTGTCTCCATAAAGAGAATGCAGGAGGCCCGTAAAGCAAGCTCTCAAACAGCAGCATTTTTCACTTGCTCACAGAAATCCTCCGGTTTTGCTGCAGATGTTTTTCTGCCATTCTTTGCAACCCCACATTCTGCTTATACTGCAGAGCTTTTTTCCCATTGGTTTTCAATGAATGGAGAGCTGGAGGAAAGAGGTAAGGAAGAGAAAGGAAAGGAAAAAGGAAAGGAAAAAAAGCAAGGAAATTGCAGAGGGAAAATCTGTAATTTTCTGCAATCCCCAACAGGCACTAACAGCAGTGTCATTTTTTTCATGGCCTTGGGGACACTTACGTTTGAGCAATCACCTTCTTGAAAATCTTCTGAGACAGTCAGGTTGTTTAAACCGGCTTGTTTTAAATGGGTATAAATTTAACATCACTTACGAAGAGTCTGAGTGTTAGCCCAAGGACACCTTGCTTTTGTATTATTGGTTCTGTCATTTTCTGGCTTTCTAAAGATTACAGGATTGTTTGCTATTTTGACAGAGAGTCGACACAACATACATTTATTTGCAATGAAAAAGAAATAAACATAGCTCCATTATAGCTATGTAACCATAAGGTTATTTTGAGAACTAATTGATCATACAGTGTGCCTGATTTCACTATATCTGATATCACTGAAAAGGATTATGCTAAATACTAGTAGGTTGCTAGTGTGTTTAGAGTGAAATGCTAAACAATATTTTTGGAAAATGCATTTGTGTAGGCACCATTTGGAGGGATGGGGAAAATCAAGCTTAATTGTTCTGAGTTCTGCTATGAGAATTAAAAGTTGCTCTTTGCTGGGCACTGGGTTTATAGCAGTCTTTGAATGCTACAAACTTTTTCCAAGTGATGTTTCATAGAATTGCTTTTAAAAACCCCAGAGGGTAAATAGTATTCTCAGAATAAACAGAAAAATGCTGACCTTGTCAGATTTAGCTGCTGAAAGCCAAGCTGTTTTAAGACTTGGTGGATCAAGGGTCATGGTTATAAACAACACAGATAAAAAGAAAGAAAGGAAAGAAAAAAGAAAGAAAGCTAAAAGTAAAAAAGAACTACACAGTGAATATAAGTAATAAATACACTGACCTTGACAAGAAGGGGATGAGATATTTATGCAAAAGTCAGTGAGGGGGAAGAGACGGCAAAGAGAGGAAGAAGAGAAAGTGCACCAACTGTACTTGGGAAAAAAATGTTTCTTAGAGCTTGTTTAAAGCCGGAAATGAGTCACTTTAGCTTCATATGCTTTTGGTTTCAAAAGGGGAGAAAGGTCAAAGCTTCTTTGTTTTAAATAAGCTGGTCACTACTTCTGAAGTGTAACATGATAGGGTTCAAGAGTCTTAATGAAACTGGTATTTCCCTGACACCCGGGGCTGCAGCACCTCAGGAGTTGCATGGTCATGTATTGTAAGCCCAGGGAGTTTTATAAACAAAGGCACGGCAGAGCGTGACTTTGCTCATGACCTTCATACCCTAGTGCTCCCGTGGCAGCCATATGGGCAGTGTGATGGCTAAATTTGCCACCACTTATATACTTTCACAAATTGCAGCTGCACACATGGCCCTCCACCATCATGCTCAGAAACACAAACTGGAGCTATTACCCTGAGCCACTGTACGACACCTCTTTCCGAAATGATCCTGTTTGGGTAAAGTGCCAGAGACACTCCAAGTGACACCAGAAATTAAAACGTTCATTGAAAAGAAAGGTAGAAAGAACATTACAGGAAAAAAGCCCCACAAGAAAACCTAGTGCAACCAAAAAAGAGCAATGCAAGTTTGAACTCGGCTTTCAGTGGAAGTGGGTTTGCTGAGGCTCAGGGGTAACCAGAAGCACAATTCCTGGGTCTACGGGGAGTTTGTTTATACCCCAGCTTCTACATCTAAGGTACTCAGATATACCAAATTCTAACTGCAAGCCAAGACATGCTTGCAGAGAGAAGGGGAATAACAACAAAGAGGTTGGGTGGGTGGTTTTCAGCAATACCTTGGGCATCGTCTTGTTGTGCGGGGCCTGATGTTAAAGGAGTATCTTTAGGCTGTCAGAACAGAAAAGGAAATACAAGTGTCTGTGTTGGACTAGAAGTCAAAAGACAAGCCCATAAGCAGGACAGGAGAGGATAGATTCCACTGAAAATAAATGGAATAATCCCCTTTTTTCTTTCTATTAAACTTTTCGTCTTACTACTTAACTCTCATTTCCCTGTACTTCTGCACAAATGTAAGACTTCTCACCCTTGTCTCGAATCTCTCACCACCTCTCTCTCTCTCATGAGTTTGTTTCCTGCCATGTTTCTTGCAACATCCCTCTTCCAACTTGAGAATTCCTCCTCATTTTGTTTTGCTGTTTCATGCTGCCACTTGTGCTTAATGCAAGATATCGAGCTGTATCTGTTATACATCACTTCTTTTCTTTTTTTGATCGCTTTCCAAGCTTTACCTCTTGGATAATACCCTGTAGTCTGTATAGAATAATATCCATGTAAAACTTCTTCTCTATATTGCTCCTGTAATTATTTTAGTATTAGACTAAATGTTCTTTAGGAGAGTCATTTCTTCTTCTGGTGTTCATAATGTATCTGCTGTAAAAGGCCATCTGTTCCCAGAACACTAGAAACAACAATGGAAGAACACACTCATACAATAATGTGGGGATATGTATCACTGGCAGCAAAATTGAAATGCAATTATGGTAATGAAAATTGTGAACTTTCAAAATGACCAGCTTCATTATTCTTCGTGGCATCAATCCCCAAACTGGGACAATTACTCAGTTTACAATAAAACTAAATAAAAGGTGACTGATTCATTGGACATTAGCTGTTTCAGAGCAAGCTTCATGCTTGCTGTTAGAAGTAGCACTTGAAATGACATATTATTCAGAAACACCCCAAGAGTCTGGATTTCCTACTTTGACCTTGCTTCAACATTCAGCGCTCTATTGTGCCTACTCCTTTCTTTCTTGAATCAATTTGCCATTCATTCAGCAGTGACTGAAAATTGGAGGTAACCAATTCCTTACAAGTTTTCTTTCCTTCTTACCTTTCTAACTACCCATGTCTGCCTCACAGTTACCTATAACTGTGTCTTAAACAAGTCAGCTTGCCCATGGCTGCCTTGATGCTGAGGCATCTGAATCTTTCAGGATGCACTGATGATGTAAATGTCATAAAAATGAAATAAAGTAATTTAACATTTAACAGAGCTGAATGATCTCATAGCCAACTCTATAAACACGAACTAAACCTATACATTTGCAGAAACCAGGAGAAAAAAATCTTCAACCTGTTTCTTGAGTATGGGACAGAAAATTCAAACTTCTCCACCAGTTGACAAATGTCTGGGTTTCTAACAGACTGAAGAGATTCTGGATCTGAAACCACCCATCAGTGAATACTGTGCTGTGTTGGTTATACAGGTGAGGGTGTTGGTCTTCACTCAGTGAAGAAGGCTAAAACACTGCTTCCTTATCTTGAAATGCTTTATGACTGTCTTCAAATAAAATGATGTTGACAAAACACCACTTAGTCATGTTATCCTGCTTATCCACTTGTTGGAACGAAAACTGTACAAAATGAGAAAATATTCAAACCTATGACAACCTTTTCCAGATATTGAAAGTGGATGTGAATTAATCCGCAGTTATCCTTTTTTTTTTTTCTCCTTGCAGAGAGAAAGAAGTGCCATGTGAAATACTAACTTACTTTTCCCTTCCTTTCTAAAAACCAAACACCTAGGTTCAGAAAAGCTTCAAATATGCCATTGATCTCCGTGTATTTATAAACCCTTTGAAAGTTTTTTTATTATTGAAAAGTCATCAGATTAAGACCTAAATTGAAGAAGGATGTTCCTGTGAGTTAAAACATTGGACTGGGACTCAGAGACTCACATTTCAAGTTCTGGATCTGCTATAGACTTACTTTGGTTGTGATCCAGCAATACACTTAAATTGGTGTTTAATTTAAAACTCTGCAGTAGTCCCATGAAAGTTAAGCACAGCCTTAAGTCTTTGTTGAATGGAAGATTTAGTCCGTCTGAGCTCATTTCTCGAGCTGTAAAATGGGGATAATACTTACATTCTGCCATAGTTCATTTTTACAGAAAACCTGGTGCAAAACCTGTATCTTCTTCTGATCCGTGCAACACCAAGACCAACTGATGTCAGCTGAAGCCTGTAAAAATTACCAGTCTGCAAAGCAATGATAATCAATGAATTAGCTTCTTCTCGTTCTCTCGAAGCAACATACTGCTATGAAAATATCATTTGCACAGAGGCTTCATGGAGAGGGTGGAAGGGGCATTCACCAGCTCCTCCTCGCTGGGGACCCTGTGGTTTTGATGCCTCTCTCTGCCTGGCTGCTGTCCCACCATTCCTAGCTGGTAGCTGGGAGAGAGGAGTGAAGCTACTCCTTTTAACAGTAATTGCTGCAGTGCGAGGCAGCTGGCAGACAGAAGTACCTAGACTAAAACTTTGGCCTGCAGCTTGGGAAGGAAATCGAATGAATCTGCAATCTTTTGTCTTATTTGTTAATATTTTACTATTTTTTCCTATAAATCTCTTTCCCCCTTTATGCTGTGTTGCACGGGGCCTCCCGATGCTTCATTTATTATTTGACAGGTCTATGCATGCTTCAAACAATGGATTATGAAGTTGCTATACTTTTCCTAACATGGCTAGAAATCTTTTTCACAGAGTGAGAAAAAGTGCTTACAAGTGAGAAGGATGATTAATTTCCACAGCAGCACCGAGAGCATCTAAGCAATACAAATCATCAGCATTTTACTTTAATTTAAGGCTTAATTGAATCCTTAAAGATCCTTTGAATATGTTCCTGCTACATATATGACAGGCTGCACGTTACATTGCATGAGGGGCATTATGAGTGAAAGTATTTATCTTTTCTTCTTAAGATTCTTTGCTTATGCAAAACCACAGGGAAAAATCCACTTTGTGTTTGTGTGTGAGACAGCCTACCTGAAATTTCTCAGACAGGCCCGAGGTCTGTAAGACCCACAACCTCTCCCTTGTTCTCCTCATTCATCAAAGAGCTCACGATCCAGCTTCTGCATTTGGATGACAAGCAGGAGATTGCCAATTGTCTTGGAAATGTAAAATAAACACTTTTTCTACATATGTTAATGCCATTGTTTATTGACTACTTACTCAGCTTGGATGTAATTGGGGTCATTAGGGAAACATAAGCAGCTCAGTGCCCGTCAATACCTGACCTTTAAAATATTCAGTACATTCAGTGTTACATGATGTTTAACAAGCTGGCCTTTTCATGTGAATGCAGCTGTTGTTGCCGTGCAAAAAAGAATGAAGGTGCTGCTCCTAGCAAACTTTTTTAAAATGTCTTTTTCTTCATCCATGGTGTTGAAGTAACCTGGGACAAAATAAATCTTAGCACTGAAAATTCAGTTTGAATCCACAGTCCTTGGAAAAAGTGAAAACTGGTTTCATGTGAAAGGGGGGATGAGGGTTGGGTGGTGAGTAGCAACGTGCAAAAGGGCCAGGATGTTAAACTCAGCTTAGCTGAAAGTACCTTCATGCGTTATGACATTTGGCAAATGTAAATCAAACCACCTTCAGGATGTCACCAGCAAAATTTTCAACAGCGGTTCTGATGACTGAGGGGCTGTTGAAGAATCTCTCATCAGCAGACCATAAAGACTAAACGCCAGCTATCGCTAACGTGCAGATGTTATCAGGATGTGACTTCAGCACAGCTATGCATCCCGCTGGAGAGACAAAACTGCAGATGTTTAAAGCGTTATTGTGGAAACTAACTGCAAACTATTCTATTTTAATTATTTAAATTTTACACAAAAGAGATATTCTGTGTCTTCTGCCTCCATTGCCAGAGTGCAAGTTAACGGTTCCTGTAAATAAAAGCAAACAACTTTTTCACCGAGCTAATTAAAGCTGTTAATATTTCTGCTCAGGCTGGTAGATAAATGTTTCTATTTCAAATTACTCTTTGAAACAAACAAACAAACAAGAAGAAAAGCCCAGACATTCTGAGTTCAAAGAATGGAATAAACAAAGTTATTCTGTTTTAGTAGAGAAGTAACAAGAAACCGGAGTCTGTTGAGACAATGGAGGCACATTTTTACAATGTAGTTCAGGAAGAAAAACAAAATAGAAAGACAAAGTGACAAAATGAGTTTAGAAGATAAAATTTAAGTGCAGTAGTTTTAAATCAACATTTGTTGCGAAGTACAAGACGCAGTAAGAAACCGGTTGTACGAACTTTATCCCTTGTGAGGGATTTTATCTACTGAGCAAGGTTTCCCCAGGTGGCCCTTTCCACAGTCTTCACCAGCCCCAGAAACTTCTGAATCCTTTTTTATTTCTTTTTTTTTTTGGCTTTTCACTTCCACTGGCTTTACTTGTCACATTTTAAAAAGCTGGAAGACATGTGCTTGAGTGACATTCCTGGATGTGATGATCACTTCTTGAATGAACAAAATAAATAAATACAATTAATAAAGTAAAATATAAAAATAAAATACGTGAAATATTTACATGAAATATTACAAATATAAGAAGAAAATATTAAAAGAAAACCATCAAAATATTCAAACAAATAAGCAATAATAATAATAATAATAAATTAAAGGAAATGAAATACCTTTGATGCCATTCCCTCGCCAAACGGTATGACTGCCTTCAATATTCAATCAATTGTGCTGTTCTATAGCCAGCTAGGAGTGAGTTGTCGTTGAAATAGGTCAGTTTACTAGTGCCCTCTTCTGCTTTACACGGGTCTCTGCTGCCCTCCTCTAACCCCTGCTCTCCCTCCAGCAGTTTCTGCTCTCTCGCTCACTGATCCAGCAGGACCTTGGCCCCCTCAGGTCCCTCATGTCAAACAAGCAGGCATCTACTGCATTACACGGCCTGAAGGTGACTGCACAGAGAGAGGGAGAGCGGGAGAGAGAACGAAAGTCCTTGGAAAAGCAGGATGGCATCCCTGAGCAAAAATACATCCATCACACCCGTCCAGCTATCTCAATTAACCCTTAGTTAAGCTGGGACCTCCTGGAGAAACTGAAAAGAGTTTGAGGGAATAAGAGATGCTATCTGCCACAAGGATTACCACTCTACATGCGGATCAAAGACAATTCCACATTTTACCCTAGTGATTAGCTGTAATTAAATAAAGTAAGTCTGTTTAAACTTCATTAGCAGCAAGACGTTTGCTACAGCAGAGTGGGCACAAATCATCCATTCTTAATTAAAAGATAATCCACAGGATGACCATAATCTTCTTCTAAAAATACACAATTTCCCCCTGAAAGGTTTCTTCATCAAATAAGGATAAATAACAGTTTCTCTGTGTTTAAACTATGAAGGAATGGATGCTCCTTCCCGTTTGCTTGAGTGAGTGCTGAATGTGCCTGATAACATCACTTCGGCATGCTATTATCTAAAATGGTAGAATACCTCACTTCAGCAAAGTCTGACATAAATCTTTGAAAACAAAGACATTGCATATGTATGAGCTGAAATAGATATGACAGTGTTGGCACATTAATATTCCTGTCACTGGGGGGTTTCAAACTTTTAAGGAGATGATATCAATGAATTTAGGCTGTAGCTGGTGGAAGAGGGCAATGTACTGTAGGACAATTATTAATTAGGTACAGCCAAACATACTGAAAAAACACATAATAATGTCTGAAATAGATCACAGTGCGGACTTGCAAGATCAATTAAGAGGGACAGAAATCAAGACCCCTCTGAGCCCTGCTGCTACTCAGTTCTGGGACGATCAGTCCCAATCAAACAGCAGAAGGACATCTCCCATTCTACTGCTGCAGTCATAGTGGTGGTGCATGGAGAGCATATGTTTCCAATTACCCTGTAACAGCCCTCATTAACAGTAACTGCGGTGGCTAACTGAACAGTTCTCTGCCTGGTTGCATGTAATCTGAAAATGATCGTAATATAGTATGATATAGGGATATTTGGTTGTGTGTTTTACTACTTGATGTGAAAAACATCTACTTCATCCTGAGGTGAGAGGTGATAGAGCATGTAGAAGTAGATGTTAAGAAAAAAAGCAACATACCTTCTTCTCCTCAGCCACAAAAATGCTGAAGAAACGCTATTCTGTTCTGAAGAGCAAGAAAAAAATGTGCAAAACTTCTTTATATATGGTCCCTTTGGCTAGTATCTAAACTGATTCCTCAGCTCTGTCCTCTGTGGTGTACATGGACAAACTGCAGGAATTGGAGATCACAGAAATGAAGATTTGATTACAAGATCCATGGGGCAGAGCCTGTTTGCTCAATGAGGTACCTTGCAAGTTCTTTTGATCTGTGAAAGTGTATGAAGAACATGAAAGCCCCTTAATCAGCAGAAGAAAATTCATGGTAGAATCAAACTCTGGATCAAAATTCGTCATTGAATCTGAATATAATTCTACAAATGGGTATTTAAATTTTTCATTTTAATTTAATACGGGAAGACTTGCAGGCAGTGACCACACAGCCTGCACAAGTCCAGTGACGTGCTGACCTTCAGGGTTAGGATAGAAGGGCTGCTTGAAAGCTTTTCCATGTCCAGCTTTTGCTTTTTTACTCTCTGGCAATTTCTTTTTCTTCTTTCTTTACTTTTTTCTTTTTCTTCTCTTCCCCTTGCACTGTTTCGCACCTATGACAGGCTGGTCTGAGCCCTGACACCTGACATTCAATAACCTCTCAGCAGTCATGGACAAAGGCCTAAGAAAATTCCTCTTTCACAAACAGGCATGAAACTAGCTCCAGATAAAGGCATCTCAGACACACTTGATGACAAGTCAGCTCTTTTAGGCTATTACAAGAGAGCACTGCTCACCTCCAAATATTTTTAGACTTTACTAATAAAATCCTGCAGAGGTGCTTAGGTCAGTGCTTTCAAAACAACTAGAAATACATCTGTGC
Organism: Rhynochetos jubatus; assembly: GCA_027574665.1. Taxonomy (NCBI): domain Eukaryota; kingdom Metazoa; phylum Chordata; class Aves; order Eurypygiformes; family Rhynochetidae; genus Rhynochetos; species Rhynochetos jubatus. Next base: position 20,865,927 of record CM050690.1, read on the forward strand.
TTTGGTTTTGATTTAACTCTTTTATTACACTAATGTTATCTGTCATTTCCTGCATGTGTCAGCATTGCTTCTGAATGGCAAAAACGTCACGGATACACCATGCAAAAAAGAAAGAATCTTGTACTCTGCTATGATAAGCAACATGACTTTGAAAAGAAAAGAAAAAATTACACGTTGATAGATTATCTGGTAACTTCAAGGTGTTATATTTGCCATGGTCTTACACCAAGGCAGTGGATAGCAGGAACAATACTGCTCTCGCAATTCCCACCCATCCTTACAGTTATTTCCTGATTCCTCTGCAGCTCTGGAATCTGATTTTTGAAATAAGGTTACATTAATGTTTGAAACTGTGGAGCGACTTCTATTTATCAATGAACCAGTTGATGCCACTTTTCTTTACACAAAGTTGCATTTTATGCCTCTAAGCAAACAAGGCATTGATGCACAGGCATATGTTCAAGCACATGTGTAAACCCTTCAAAGTCAACAGAACTACTGCTCAGACTTAGCATCAAGTATGACTTGCTGAACCGGGGCATCACATATTAATCCATGCGAGGAGAGGTGAAACACTATGACTTTGGGAGCATTAAAGTGTCTTGGGAGTAAGATATTTTTCCTAATTACTTTCGTGTTCCTCTCTTGAGGAATTACAACAATAAACGACAGTGAGACTTTAAGAGCTATTCATAAAACTGAAAAGATTTTGAAATAGAGCAGCAGAAACCCACTACTGTTTACTATCAGAAAAAGACAGAACAGAAAAAACCACGAGTTTTCTTTTGGACCAAAAATCAACCCATTGTTTATCAAAGAATTCATTCTACATTAACTAGGCAAAACATCCCTGGTATGGAACCATTGATATTCAGTGAGCAAAGAAAATGAACTCACTGGATTCTTTAAAATGTAGTCTTTCATGTCAGTTCATTGCAAAAAATAATGAATTACAGCCTCTTCTTCTTCCCAGTGCATTTTTAAGATAGTTTACATGACTCTAGAATGGCTGGAATACTTCACTGCCTACTGTAAAATGTCCTTATGAAGAAAAAACTAAAAAAGGCATTTACTTTCACAGTTTGATTGCAAGGATTTTGCACTACCGTTCAGGAGCAAGAAAAATGTAGATTCTGTTTCAAGAAATAGCAGCAATATGTTAGAAAACATTTATACAATGCAAAAGTTATATTGACAATATCTAATCAGATAAAAAGGGAAATCCACTCCATATATATGGCTTTTAGTACAGTATTAAGATTCTACAAATCCTCTGATAAAAACAAACTAATGAAGTTGGCTTGTAAAGTGAACTACAGAAAAGGATGCATCTATTTTCCTTATAGACATTCCTCCTGAAGTTTTGCACCTATAGAAATGTCATCCACGTACCTTGTTTCAATAGTTGGTATGACTAGCACAGACCCTCAGAGAATATATATGCTTTGGATTTCATTCTGACAAGTAAATCATGCCTTTTCCCCTTTTGATTTATGAGACTGGACTTACTATGATTTCTCCTTTTTTAAGAAATGGAGATTAAGTATGAGAGGTCACAAACTATAGAAACTACAATGGCTGGACCTGCCCTCCCTTTCTATTTACATATTTCTGTATCTTCAAAACATCCCATTGCTTCTATTTTTTAAGTACCTTTTAAGATATACTGCTTAAGAGCAATATAAAATTATTGGAGCAGCAACTGCTGCTTTGTGTTTTGATTTTCTTAAGCTTATGTGCCTACATTGTTTACTTTAATTGATCATTAAGGCCTAGATCTTACTGCGTAAATAAATCTGCTGGGCCTCTGCAAAATATCATTGAAGTCAATTGGGTTTCGCATATGTGAAGAACCTTATCTGTGCCAATCACACTGTAAAACCAGGCAAGATACTGGAACAAGTTTCTCAATCGGATATTCTTATACAAATTAAACCAATATGAATATGAATATGTTTTTATACATCTTGTAGATTATACCTCTATCTTGTAAATAGATGAATAATCCTAAATGTTTGGAAAACCATGTATGTGTACAGGAGAGAAAAAAAAAAGATACAAATACAGATGCATGTTTTTAATTCTGTATGACAGTAAGCAATTAAACATAATAATATTTAAATACTACATCTTCTTGAAAAGATATCCTTTTATTTTATTGATGGATTCCTAATAAATATGGATTTTTATTTGTACTAGGGAAAGAAACACTAAATGTATTCACCTGAATAGAGTAACATATGTCTGTGCTTCAAGAGAGTTTTTATAAAAAAAGTCCTGTCTGGCTTAAAATAGTCTTGAAAGATGACTTGCCTGGATCAACCATTTCTGACAATCTTAAATTCTGATTTGCAATGCAATTTTTTTTTTTTAAAGTTGTTATACTGCAATATCTTCTTGCTCCTAGGAGACAGTTCAGAGCGCCTCAGCTGCCACCAAAGTTGCAATGATTCTTTATAGTATAAAGTAATACTGCATATATAAAAATGTAATATATAATGTAGAGTCGTAAGTAACTATCACAGCAAAGGAGTTTTTCTTTTTAGCATTTGGGTGGTGTTTATCAGCTCACTATCTGCAGACAAATTATTTTCAGTGAAACTATGATTAGCAAGTCTGCTAACTGAAGCAGATTCCAGTTCCCATACAGCATCAGTAACAAGAGTGATTTACGCATGTACTGCTTTTTCATGCCTCCAATATTTATTTGCAATTCCAAGATCTTTAATAATGCTCGTGCTGTTCCAGTTGTCTGGAATATAGTTGAGGAAAGTGAAAATCAGAGTTTTCTCTGGGAATAGGAATTTACACAACTATAGGCACACTGCTGTAGCACTTTCTTGTGGTTGTGAGGGTCTAAGAAGATGCACAGGACAGATGTGATGGCAACGTCTTTTGTCACACGAAGCAATAGCTGTTTTGTAGGAATTCTAAAGGAAATCACCTGCTCAAGGGATATATATTTCCCAGCCTACTACTTTGTGCTTGCTGCTCTATTGGAGACCAAGAAAACAACTTACCAGATATTACAGCCTCCCTCCATGTATTTAAGGATTTCTGTTTCTCCTGTTCAGGAGAGGACTTTCTTCTCAGCCTCCCTGATGTCATCCCTACACCAAAGTTATCTGCCATTCTAAGGTAGTCTAATTGAGGTATATCTGTCTCTCAGATACACACATCTGTATCTCACTCTCAGGTGATATTCAGCTTTGAGAGCTGCAGCTTCTGCAGATTTAAATAAGGGCTGGAGAGCCCCAAAATTTGCTTAATTTTTCCATCTTTACCGATAAGTCTACTACATCATACTCCTTCTACCTACAAGCCTTGTCTTCTCATAGGGAAAGTGGGCGTTGGAAACATGCCAGCATTTAACAAAAACGCTTATCCCTAAAGGCCAACTCATAGTCATATCAACTTCAGGTCCATCTGCCTGTTTAAATCAGGCTCTAACATGTCAATCAGGCTTTGAATCAGGAGTTACATCAGGCATTATGGATCTCTAGAGATTTAGTATCTGTGTATGGCTTAGGTGTCAGTGTATGGAAACAACTATATTGTCTGCTCTGTCATTTAATAATTCAGAAATGGTGTGGTTCAGGATGGCCACATAGTGTCTCTCAAAGTTGTCATCACCAAGACCTTCTCAGAGAAGACATTGGTCTTCTCTGCCCAGTGTCAGTCATGGGATATGGCAAGATGAGAAGATGGATGGAGCAGTCCAGCAAACAGCATAGGTACCTGCACTCTTGTGTGCACCAACACATGCCTCACGCAGGACTAGCTTTCTTGACACAGGGTATACCTCTGGACACTACTGCTGGTGAGGGTCTTGTAGATACGTGACAGGTTCACCTTCAAGCTTTGCTGCATGAATGCTTCTGGTTGTGGTATGGACACAAGCTATGCTGACACCCTATCCCAATATATTATAGCACTACTGGTGGTGCCAAGAATGAGATCCAGCAGGCTGAGCTAGATGAGATACCCACAGCACCATCCCTGTTTTGTAAGTGCTGCTTTGCAGTACACATCTGTGGGTGCAGCCTAGCACCAGGCATGTCCCAGTGTCATGTGTGACCAGCCACCAAACACCTTGGCTGTAGGAGCCACCACTAAGAAAGAAGGTGATGACTCCTGACAGAGCCTGAGAACAAGCAGAACAACAGAGCGTGGAGAATACTCTGTTTCTCCTTCAGCAGCCTGCTACAGGCCATTTGACGGGTAAAAACACAGAGTCGAGAGCTAAACATGCAGCCTGCTGCAAGAAAGGAACCTGAAAAAACAAGAAGCAAGGGGACTGGTTTGAACTCCAGAAGTCATGAAGGGCAATGAGACCTAACAGACCACGGAGAGATAGAAGTAAAAGTCACGTCCCTAGGGCCTGCTGTGCTGAAGAAATATTGACCCTTGAAAGTCAGCAAAAACTTTTTAATAATTCAAAAAGAAAACTGACACAACAAGGGTAGAAGCTGAAGGCAAGAGTTCAGCTTGAAGGAGGGAAGAGGGAGGAGAAAACCATCCATGTTTGCACGGCTGGGATGTGGGCTGTAGTTGCATCTCCTTTCTGGATGCTTTTCTTAATGCAGAATTCTTTTTTTTTTTTTGGTAACCAACAATGTGAAAGATGGGTCACCGAACTTAGGGTAGTAATAGGCTCTATTTCTGATTGTTCATATATATGTACATATACACATGTACACATTAACAATAAGTGTAGATGAGGTGATATATTTATGCATGCTCTCTTTTCTGGTATGTTAGTTACATATTAATTCTACACAATATATTAATAAATAATCACTTACACCACTCAAGTACTCAGACAACCTTGTCTTAAATCACCAGTTTTCAGATGTAGTATAGAAGGCGTGGGGCTCACCAAGGATTTTAGAGAAGGATGTTTTACAATCCTATCAGACTGGAGAGGGTACTTTGTATGAAAGGGTGTGTATGGCATAAAGATATTGACTGGAAGAGTGGAGGATGAAACACTCTGAGGTGACACTAGAGAGGGGAAAAAAGGGGCAGACACATGTCAGTGTTGACAAGAGGGTTGGCTATGGATCTCACAGAAAAGAGTTCGGCAGTGAAGGAAACTGTGTGGAGCACAGACTGAAATGGGAATGGGAATCTGTATTCTACCATATACGCCTGTCTGAAACATCTCAATTACTTATGAGGAAAAGATGGATATTCCATTTCCACTGCTAACCTTTTCCACTTTTTCCTTATTATGGTAAGTAAACAACATCAAACGGCAAATCCTACAGTTCACAGAGTAGGGTACACTGTTGAGCTGTCTTTAAGAAAATACAGTACCAGTGTACCAACCAGCCCATCTCCCTAAAAGTGTCTAGAATTTTTCTCTCTTATGCAGTTCTCAAACTTTTAAAGTATATTGGCAGATTCCAGTCAACAATAAAGTCTGAAAAACTCTTCCCCCCCCACCCCCGCCAACACTGAGCTTTTAGTCTAATTGCTTATTTGCAGTCTCAGCAAGCCAGAGAGAAGAATTTTATCCTCTTTGGCTTGTTTCTGAATACTAACTAGCCAGCCCAGTCAAGGCTCTCTAAAGAGTGAAACTGCATGAGAGACACACTGCATTTGACACAGTCAGGAGGCAAAAGAAAGAGCAAAACAAAAGTCTATTCAGGGCTGAATCCTCTGATATACTCACCCATCCCCCACCTCCTTTAAAAATAAAGAGAAAGGGGAAAACTCATGAATCCATGGCTGAATGCCTGAGGTTGTCAGAATAAAGGACAATGAGTGACAGCTGACTGTCAGCACAATTCTCAGAGTCTGAGTTATCACTTTCTGGCATTGTTCAAATAGGAAAAAAAGCGTGCGTGCTTAACGAGGAAATATCGCAGGAGTGCTTTGTGAGGGGCTGTGCTAGACCGGCTGCAAACAGCCGAGAAAGCTGTAGTTCCACATGGATTTTTCCCTTACAAGTATATTGCTCTGTGAAATCTTCCCAACTGAACTCATTAAAAAACTTTCCTAAGCACACTGGCATTAAATGATGCCTTAAGACAACAGGGGTCAGAAAAACTATTTTCCTTTAAGAAAATCAGGCTAGTCATTCCTAAAGCTAAGACAACTTGTACGTTCCCCTCACTGTTATCTACCTGTTAGTTATTCAAAAAAATGAAAGACCCGTGAAGACCAATCTTTAAACATTTCCTGCATGTTCAACTTGTTTAAGATCTCCTTGCAAGCTTATTTTTTTTTCCTGCAGATTTGCCTACACTTTCATCTTCTCTGACTCCCTTAATCCTCCAGTCTTTGTTGTTCCAACAAGTGCGATCAGCTTGTTTTTAAGTCACATCTACCCACATTTGTTAGTGCTGAAACATTACTTTAGGCTTTTACATCTCCATAAATCCATACAAATGATGCACAGGTTTTCCTGAGAAAGGTTGAAAAAGCTAAAGCAGGGAAGATTTTAAGGTTATTTAAATAATGCATTTTAAGTTGGCAGATATTTAACTGCATGGTTTATGTACGAGAAAGAACTACCTAAGCAGAGCGACAGCTCATGACAGAGAGACCCTGAAATGACAGGGTTTTTAGTAATTAAAATAGATCTGGCCTGTGCTCAAAGCATTAGCTCACTTAAGCCTGTTGACCATCTGTACTAGAGAGACACTGATTTTATTCTCAGCTCCAAGGGTCTGTCAGGGTCCATAACAACTGCAAATAGGACCAAGTGTCTAGGTCTTGCCCCACTAGGCATGAGGGCTGCTCTGGATTGTGGGTATCCCAGAGAGGGAGGATGTAACTGAAAAGTGGGCAGTGAGAGAGACCGAGATGCTGATCTGTATCACTCTATGCATTAGCAGAGCACCATTATGGGAGAGCTCAAACTGCTGTTACCACCCCAGCAGGTGTTACTGGATGTTATGAATCTTTAGAGAGAAATGAAGAAATGAGGGAGGGAATGTAAGTGAAATGCAACAAGAAAAACAGGAGGAAGTTAATTTGCAGGCTTTCCTTTTTTCTTTTTTCTTTTTTCTTTTTTCTTTTTTCTTTTTTCTTTTTTCTTTTTTTTTTTTTTTTTTTTTCCCAGAGAAAAGGGAGACATTTTTGGAGCTGACAGAGATGATATTTAAAAGTTCCAGACTATCCATAAAACCAGTAAAATAAGCACCTACAAACAAAGGATGTTTGTAGATGGGGTTTTAGAGAAAGTTATGTATCTGTTTCCATAATCTATCTGCACTCTGGAAAAAAAGACCGTTTTCAGAGTAGGGAACAAAAGTTGTGCAAAGCCCTTGTTCCTTTGCTCCACAGAGCACGGACCTGCCATGGAACTTTGCAGCTTTGCTTCAGTGTCTGTGCTGATAACATCCTTTGCTGATCTGTGTCTATATAAAAGCTAAGTGTTATAAATTTATAAACACTAACTTACTATGAAGAATGCCATATTAAAAAAAGCCAAAACTAACAATAACAAAAATCAACCTTATTTATAATCTTGCTGGATAAGTGCAATGATTTCCAGGCTTTCTGAGGGCTTTATTGTGTGGAAGGTATGAAGACTTTCCTACTGGCACCCTTGCAATGTTACACAAATTGCTTATGGAAAGGTTCTGAATCCCAGGACTATTACTCATAAATATAAGATGTACTATCCAGATGTCATGTAAGAAATTTCTGGAAAATAAAGAAGAAAATGGACCAAGATTTCCAAAGCAAACTCAGGAAATTTATTTTTGAATATAAAAATCACTCAATTCTCATTAAAAGACATGCTATTTTTTCCTGGTCCTTTAATAAACATAGGGAACTACCTTAAGTAAAAGCTGTTGTGCAGTCTCCCACTTTGAGGAGTTATCTTCCCTTTGTAATTGTCTTTGAAATAATGGAATGCCTGCTAAAGGTAGAAACCTTTGTGGATTGCAGGGGAAAGAAATATATGAGAATTTAATAGACGAAGAAAACATAAATATGAACTGGGCTCAACCCTTTGTGAATAACCACATGGAAAGAAATAAAATTAATAACCCTGTTACAAGTCCTGTGAAGGCAAAAGAAGTTCTGCCTCTCCTGCTCTAGTCTTGGCATTTACAGGATGCCAAATAATTGAGTATTTTGCCACATTACTATCTCTTCCAACTTAAGCATGCGGCTTAGTTAGCTAATTGGCTGCCCAGAATCCCTTGATTCCCTCTCCAGTCATTAGACAGGCTTTACCAATAGCTAAGCTAACTTAATTTTAAGTAGCCTTTTGCAAGATACTTTCTCTCCCCCTTGATTGAAGAATGAATTTCACTCATACGTAGCAAGATGGAAGTTATAGACTGAATCTCCTGATTGTGTTCAGGGCTAAAATGGGATGGTGTAAATTTCTGTTTAGGTGTTTAGTTACTTATTCTTTCAAAACTTCTGGGTGAAGAGGACCTGGGAGTGATGTGGTTGGTGTTTCCCATAGAACAAAGTGCCAGGAGTCCTCCCCTTGTCAACAGAGACTTCCTTCAACATCTGAAAAGATGAAGCAATGTCCTTAACAAGCCTTGGAGTTACAGGGCTTTGGTAAATTCTTGTGAGAGCTTGCACTTCTATGGTAACAGAGACACAATACACGGACTTGCTAATCTGCATGTAACAGACTGTACTTTACAGAGCTGTTATCGATGTGTATGACCTCAAATAGAATATGTACACACATTCACCTTTACTGTCCCTAACCTGAAAGAAGCTTTCTAGATCTGTGGGCGGTTTCAAAGAGGATGGAAATATGGCCACCAGCATCTAAAGCAACATGAACTTCTAGCCTATGAACAAAGCTTTGACTCCTCGGTAGTTAGGCTTGATCAGCTTCAACTTCTAAATTTATGCTATAACCCTAGGAATGGAGATGAAGGTCATAGACCTTAATGGTGAAATGGATTTATTATTGTTATTCCTTTTATAAGGTGTTCATTGAGGACCCAAACTCTGAAGATGTTCAGCTCTTATCACTTGTTTTCAAATCAAGGTGCTCAGAACGACGTTTATGGCATTATACATAGATTTTTCAATCCTGATGATAGGCAGAGTATAGTGAATCTTTGTGGAATTTTACTACTTTTGCATGGGTAACCTGATGATAAACATGCAGTCATAAGAGATTTCAAAAGAAGTATCTCAACCTCTGGGATTTGTTCAGTTGTGTGGTTGTGTGGGGGTTTTTTTGTGTTCCCCCCTCCCCAGGAGTGATATGTGGGTAACAAGAGAGTGAAATCCCAGGTTATAGAGCCAATAGGGACAGGCTTGTCTCATACTTTGTAACTTTTGTCTGCACTTTCCAGTGCATTGGAAGGATAATTGTAGCTCCAAGAATTGCCTGTTTCACCACTGGTATGAGATGCATCCTGTCACTCTGCAAGCTGATATAAGGAGTATAGAAGAAATTTGAGAATATATTATTCTAAGAATTAGAAAATAGATAGATCTCCTGAGATCATGTCTAGGGAGAAAGTCTGAGAAAAATTTATGGATGTACGTGGGCTTCTTGCCTTTGCCCTGGGAATATGCATGGTAATCGAGCTGTATTTCCTGTTTTGGTGGAGCTTCTTGATTGCTATGGGCACATTTATCACCCATGCCAAACCCGTTCCATCCATTTCTTCAAGACGTTGTCTAATAACCTTCAGAACAGGATTAGAGCTTCTCAGGCTACAAGAAGCTTCAACTTACTTCTGCTGAACAGAGTATTTTGCAAGTTATACTTAATCTCTGGAGAGCGGAAGAAATACCCAGTCAATCTTTGAAATATCTGTTTCTGGGTTATATGGAGTGTGTGTACATAGTCTTACATCTCTAAGACTGGGCTGGTCTCTCCTGTCTATAAATATCCCAAGAGACAGAGGCAAACGCTCTGATGCAAAAAGGTAATCAGTTGGAGATAGGCTCCCAAATACCTTTGTGGAACAAGTTATATTAGTACTCATATATCATCCCTTTCTTCTCAAAGCCCATGCCCTTGCATTCCCTGAATGTCTCACAGTGTTTGGTAGGTACCTCCCATGCTTGTATCTCAGTAAAATGACTGAAGGAAACCCAAAGGTCAAAGTCATAAAAGACCCTTGGACCTTTGGATGTCAAAAGGAACAAGCTATTTCTGGATACAGAATTGATATAGATTTCCTTTTGGACTAGAGAATGCAGGGACTCTCAAGATGTGCAGAATTCCTGCTTTTTTATCAATCACTACTGGAATGAAAAAAGGTCCACGGATCTCACAAACAAATCGCAGATCAGCAAAGCATGGGAAGAGGATCCTGATAAAAGTGTTAGTTGTCTGACCACCAACTCATGAACAGACTCCAGAAAAAGAACACACAGAGATAAGACAAATGGAACTGGGGAATAGACAGCACTCTAGACCACATCTGAAAAAACAAAGCTTTTTAATGTGGTTTCAGTTGGGTTGGTTGGTACAAAACGACAATTTGAGCCTAAGTGAGGATAAGTAAGTGCTAAAATTATTATGGCAAATGATTACCATTTTAGTTATCTAATGAAAAGTAGAAGGAAAATATAAATTTTAAATTCACTTCCATAAAATTAATTCCTAATTGTAAAATATGTACAAAAGTTTAAAGGCATCAAAAGAGAGAAGGCTGGCTTTTCTATGAGAGAACCACACCTAAATTCTTCTTTCAATCTTTGCTTCCAGCAAAAAATAAACATGTGCTGAATATCTTTTACAACATCTTGTATCTTGGCTGAAAGTAATAACATAGCTCTATTAAACTGATGGAGTCTTATGATTACATTCCAGTTTGACAGGAAGATCCAAAATTACCTCTGTTACTTAGATGTAACAAGAAACATGTCAAGAAATTGTGAGGGTTTTTTTTGTTGTTGTTGTTTTGTTTTGTTTTTAATCTGTGAAGCCTGTGCAACAGAGCTTTTAGATTCAGTCTTCTAGCAAGGAGGAAATTTTCTACTCTGTTAAAGTGGGAGATCACCAACTAAGACTGGTTGGAGTAATATTTGTTAACAAAGCATTTTAAAAGTCTTTCTTTGTTTTGGTACTTCCAAAAAAGTTAGACTGGTCTGAAAATACACCTTGAAATGGACTGTGAAGGAAGGAACAGAAGTCCAGGAAACTGAAACAGATAGGCAGGTATCTGTAGGGAAAACGGAGATTATCAAAAAATGAGTCCCAATGGTATAATTAAAAAACATGAAAGAAAATGGAAGATTTTCTTTTTTCTTCTCCCATACAGAGAGAAGGCTCTGACAGACAAATGATTGTCTGTCCTAAAAAAAAAAAAGTTAGAACTAGACTAGATTGCCAACTTCTGTGCTGCCTAAATGGAGGCATGGAAAAGCCTGAGGTCTCCTGTCTCACTTATTAAGGGCAAAATAAAAAGACACAACTGCTTAGCTTCGGGAATGCCTTTATGGAAAATAGGTTTAACAAGTACTGTCAGAGCAAGTGAACCCCAATGTGTCCTGTCTCATCGCAGCAATTGAATCTTGTTACAATGTACTGTTATAAAGGTGACAACCTGCCTTCTCAAGCAGAACAGGATAATTTGGTGTCCCTTGTTATTATTGATAAGTTTGAATGTCATTTTCTTTCCAGAGTTTTTATTTTTGGATTATGATATCAATGAAAAACTTAATTATGGTTACCTAAGTTTGGGGACTAAATGCAGGAGTAGTTTTAATCAATGATCACTGTTGCTCCTTTTTGGGTAAATTTTAACAAGGATGACCAAGCCAACCTTTTACAAGGAAGTGTGTTTGTATTCCAATGAATAATAGTTACAGTGGTTTGTGAAATTAAATAAGAGGACCACACTGGCAGCAATCCTAGTCAGTGGCATCACAAAATGTGGAAAAATGGAGTAAGAGCAATAACAAGAAGTAAACATTTTTGCCATTTGCTGCTGAAAGTTTTTCCAGTTCTGGCACAAGGTTAGTTTTGGTGAACATCTCTAGAAAGACTTCACTGGAGAGCCAAGTCCTCCTTTTTTAATCGCAAAGAGAATCACTGGCCTTGAATTCCACTTGCAATTTCATTACTAACAAGGATTGCATTTCAAGATATCATCCACTGTAGCACACTAATGCTATCAAACTCATTTTCTGTGGTTGCTAAACAGCTATTAGGTGGTAGTGGTAGACAACTTCAGACCAGAAACCTCAGGCTAGCTGTCCAAGAACTGTACCTTATCATCAATCCCTTGCATGAACCATCCCTGTGTTTTCTTTCCCACTGGGCCCATTTTAAGAAACATTTTTTTCATGTCTCCTTTAGACATTATTTAGTTCCTGAAGCAAGGAATAAAGATAAAAACAAATCTGAAAATATGATGAGACTTCCTTCCCATGGTACGATGATTGTGCATCTGGCAACCAGTGAGCAATGCAGAGGACATGTCAACAGACACGGTTGTCTGTGATAACCATCTGGGCACTGGAACATGCTCAGTTCAAAAATGGCATACGTCTTGGGTGAGAAAAAGAAATAAGAGTGAGTTTTGCCCTTGGGAGTCAGTTCATATTTTGGTATAATTTTTTTGTTTTCCATTTGAATGGCCAGTAAGCAGTCATTAGGGACACAGGCTCATCAAATGGGCAATAACAGCAATAAAGTTTATGTATCTTGGCTGTCATCTACTCCAAAAACCTGTGGAGTTCTCTGCTGGAAGAAGGAACCTGCAAGAGCACATAGAACAATTAATTTTTAAGGACCTGCCTACTGAAGGGCATGTAGAAACTTGTTTTTTAAGTACAGCATAAAAGAGAGGTAGGGAATAAATTGATTGCTTGCACTTTTTGGAATATCACATGCAAAATCTCATGTTCCAGAAAGAGACATTGTAAAGCACAAACCATTTTGGTTTCATTAGAAAATCCCCACTGTTTTCTTTAAAGTCTCTGAAGTGGTCGTGGCATGCCTTCCTCACTACTATTAGAAAAAACCAGCTTGAATTCTCTTTAGATAATATGTAGTATTCCTCAGAAAGTGGTCAAATGTTTCATTACCTATTTATCATTTTAAAAGGTCTTTTTTAACCTATATTTTATGTTCTGGGTCGAAGGTTAAGTAAAGATGGATAGGTCTTTTTGAACACACAAAGAAAAATCCATGCGTCTTGATGCTTCTGTGTAAACCATCATAACAATATACTTTGCAATGTGTTCAGCCCTGGATGAATTATGGCACTTCAACCTTGTCCTCCTTCTACAATTACATATAAACATGCATACACACATGCTTACCATTGTGTTCTTACGTGTATATATATATATAAACTTGCATATCTGGAAAAATATTTATGTTTATAGGGCCAAATGTGGGAAATAAGCTATAGAGGATAGAAACTAAATTCAAAACAGTGGTAATGACAAAGTTAAATAGATATTTACCTATACATTCCTTTCCTTTCAATTTAACATCAATGCACACACACAAAAACTGCCCTGGCTGGGGCGCCGAGTAAGTCATATGAAATGCTGCTCTGGTTCCCTGCTGGTTTACAATCCCAGTTTTTCAATGCAGAGCTGCTATTCAGACTTCAGTACTTGTCTGAAGAGCTTTGTGTTGTCTTTGGGTGTTTAATACTTATAACAAGGCACTTTCATTAAGTGCAGCCCAATTTTAAACATTCTGTCCATTTATCTGAGCCTTCTGTAAATGTCTGAAGGAGACCAGCTGACTGTTCATACTGACTCACCTAGATAACATTTCTTAATTTTCTTCTGCTTCTCATCAGCTTCAGACTTTGTAAACAAGCTCCCTTTAACAAGGGAGCCTCGAAAGGGTAGATGTTTAGCAAAGCCTACATTACAAAAACATTTCAAAGATTTATTTTATCTCCTGTTTAAAGTGGAATACATGCTGTCCCTTAAAATAATGTCTCTCTTTAATTTGCTGTGAAAGTGTGAAAGTATTCTATAGTTCATTGTCAATCAGAAATGACATTTTTTTTCCTAGAAGTTACGGCCCATTTCAGAAGTGTTCTCTAGACTGTTTGAATTTAAAGTCCTTTAATTTATACTTGGAGTCTGAATCACATAAATTCCAAAACACTCCTATTTCTGGAACCTCCCACTCAGGGAATCAAAGTTTTCCTCACTCCTAGTATTTTCACAAGGAAAGATCATATGAAGAATGTTTGTTTTCATCCCTTCAGAAGGATGTGAATAAGAAGAAATTATTCTCAGTACCTTCAAACAATAACTCTGTTATTAAAAAATGGATATTCTCCAAAATATGCATATTGTAGAAGCTAAAGTGTGTATTTGTTTGAAAGATTAACTTACTTTATCTTTGCTCTCTCTTTGAATAACTCATTATCTGTCTGACCACACACAATACCACAGACTTAGCATTAAAAGGATGAATATACTTTGAAAGATCTAGTGCTTGGCTATGATGCATATGAATAGTAAGAAATAGTTGGTTAGAACCAGTGACTGCACTAATGTAGAGAATCAAAGACCTGCATCAAATCTAAAAAGGTATAGACTTCGTAAAGGCTCTGTTTGGAAACTAGGGCCTCATTTCATGTACATAAAGCTGGGCAGGGGGGAGAAATATTTGGATATCCTGTAGAACAAACTAATTTAATTCTTTTTTCTCCTATTTCTAGCTAGGCTTGAAGTAATAAAGGATCGTCTTCTTTCCAAGGTTTTTACTCTTTGTATTTCTGGTTTTACTCAGAACATAGCAACATAGGGCTGAAAGGTTAAGAACAACAAAGTGCAAAATAAAATAAATATTTTGGAACCCAAAAAATGTTTAGGTTCGTTTCTGGAAGTGTTAAGGAAAAAACAACTAGTTTTTCTCTACTCATTCACCCAACCCTTTTCCTTTCCTTGTCCTAAATCCTTTATGCTGGCTTCTCTCACAACCAACTGGAGATTTTAAGAATGGTTTAGGACAAATAAGGCAGTGAAAGACCTCAGTCTGCCCGTGCTAACTCCTCTGGCTCCCATTTGTATGGGACTCTGCTTACTTCTGCTCCTGGATGAAAAGGAAAACATTACACCAAGAATGCCCAATGTCTCCATGCTGAAAAAACCAGAATGTACTCTAATACTGAGGTTTCCTTTAGCTGTCAGCCTCAATAGTTAACTTTAAATTTTACTGAAGTGCAGGAATTTTTATATATCCAGTTTTACATCTAGTCCAGTATTATTGCCCATTTTACAAAATGCTCCAGAGATGGATGAGTGAGGCATATTGTCAGGAATATTGAATTTATTGCAAGACATCATTGTAAAAATGGAGATGAATAGTGCAGAAGTGGAAGGTCAATGTATGGAAGATTGACCTCAAATATTCATAGGTATGTGAAAAAAGCAACTAATGGACCATTTCTTATTTTTGCCTGAATTTGTATAATTCCATTATGGCATTTTGGAGCCCGTTTCTCATTCACAAAGGGATTTCATCTTAAAGAGTGTAGGTACCAGTACCACTGTCATCCTTGCCTCTAGCTCTGAGAAGCTGAGACCTCATTTTATCTGTAGCCAGGTTGCCTCCCACCACCCTTGGGATTCTGCATGGTATTAGTGACTAAATGACACATTGTGAGTTCACACGCCCAACACACTGACTTCATTGCCAACTTAGCTTTAGCTGTAAAGTTTTGACCACACAGCCAGTTAACAATATATAGGATAACCATAATAATGTATTTCTTCCTGCAGATACAAATTATTGGAGCAGAATTTTTTATTTTATTTTATTTTTTTTTTAATTCTGTGTGCCTGCCTAGCTTCACCCAGAGCTAAAAATGACATGTCCCTCTGTTTTCCAGTTCCTCCTTTGATATCTGCCCCATGGGTCACTAATAGTCTCTCCAGTCATCCCTGCTACCGTCTATCACTGTGCGTGAGAAGAAAGGGAAAGAGGCTCTATGGCCACAGCTACTGCTGTATCAGCTCCCTGCCACGAGTTGGAAGAAGTACAGTGGACTTATCATCATCATAGACTGACCCATTCACTGTTTTGGTATTTCCCACATATATTGAATTAGAAAGCATGGAGACATTAAAAAAGAGGATCTGCAGAGAGAGATGTTATGTGCATCAACCCTTCCATGGAGGGACAGCAATTTTCTGTTTTCCTTGTAGTGTGTGTACACAACCTGTAGGCATGATAATGATACATGCTAAATGATGATTGATTTAAGATATGTATTCTTCTGTAGCCCAAGAACCAATAGCTCATCAAAAATGGTGAAAGATGGATGAATTAACATTCATATTTTTGTTGACCATCTATGATTTTTTGATGGAAGTCAACTTTTAAAGCACAGAGAGTATTATTTTTGATGCATTTTCTGACACTGGTGCATTAGACAATAATGCAATAAGAGAGCTCTTCTTCTCGATTGCATCCTAAAAAGACATATATGAGTAACTACATTTTTTGCTAAGGTAAAAATAGATTTTAAAATAAATAAAAATTTTGAAATAAAACAATCTTTGGGGTGAAATGACAACAAAGTAACAGTAAATTCTGACATTATTAATGCAAAAGAAGTCAAAATGACGAGCAACATTAATAACAAGGAGCTTAGATGCCATTAATAAAACTGAGAATGTGGTGACAAATGTGCCTTTATGTTTGTCTACAGTCTAGTGATTAGCACACTTACCTGGTAAAGTGAGACAAGGGCTGCTTCTGAGGTTTAACCTAAGCCTGAATCCTCTCGGGGAGTGCTTCAAACAGTGGGGTAGAAGATATTTTAGGATCTACATATTCTAATTTGCCTGTAGTAGGGATTATTGGTTGGAAAATAAATGACACTTTTATGCAGAAGAAAAACTGAGAATGACAAACCCAGGAATATTCTACTGTCCAGAGAAATTTTTATTTTTCTGCAAGGTGATAAACCAACCTTGTTTCTTGGCCCAGGTCACATACTCTGTGTATGTGGCTTGAGACCTTGTATTTCCTTCATAAGTTCCTTACATGTGAGGCCATAATATATGGAGAGGTGAAGGGTAATGGTGCACCCCACATCTCCCTAGTTTTGTGGTTGGTAGGTATGACTCTTTGTGAATCTAGCAGGTCAAAACAAAACTTTTAGTTTTGGAATACCAATCAAAATAATATCCCCACGTTCATATTTGTTTTTTCCTAAAAGCTGTTCTAACAATTTTCATCAAACTGAATTGCAAATAAAAGATGTCCCAAAATTCTAACTGCTGTAAGACAGCTTTTGCATGAGGATAATTTAGAAAAGCTTTGCAAGGATGGCCCATACCTGTCTTATTCTCTTACAGTTAGTGCCAAATATAATAGCTCTTGCTTCCTCTAAATTTTTTAAAAGTTAGTTTCTTCCATTTTTCTGAAAACATTGCTTACAGAGGTACAAATTTTATTATGAATTTACTTTTTTTCTTGTATGAATATTTCTTGACATGTTTAGGAAATCCCTTACTTCTCTTTCTCATGCTTTCTAGCAGAGTATCCAACTTTCTACCAGGTATATGAATGCACTTAATATAAATGTTATATTTTATTCACACTACTGTAGAGAGAAACCCCAAACCAGAAAATCAACCATGCACAGTCATTATTAATCACACACACTTCTCAGAATGCTCTCTCCTGTCTCACATACATCAGGATTGGTATCTTTCCAGTTAGAAACAAATGCATCCCACATCCAAACTACTGTATAGTTCCCTGTGGATACAATATCCCAGTGCACAGCTATTACCAGAATGGATAACTCTTCAGGTTTGTAGTTTTTAATATATATTGTTTCTTATGGGCTTCCTCTTTTAAGAGATCAAATGATGAAAACCATGTCAGCTTGGAGACAGTCCTTTGTTATGATGCTGAATGATAACATACTGCTCTGAGAGGCTGCTGAGATACAGCTGTCCGTGGAGGATGAGGCAGACTTTACCAGAAGAAATGGATTAAAACCAGTTGTTGAGTACCTTGGCCTTTTCCCAGTCTTTTGTCATCAGGCCTCCTGCTTAATTTTCTTCATCCTTCTTTTTGCTACTGTAAATGGCTAGAAGTCCTTCTTGTTTCCTTTTGCATTAGTCATTAGCTTCAGCTCTAGCTGAATTATATTCCACTCTGCTTGGGCAATTGTTCTATACATCTGGGTCACCCAGCTGCTCTTCTACCTTCCTCTTAGCATTCATTTTCCCTCAAAACCTCTCAGGTCATCTGTAGTGGCCTTCTGCTATGCTTGCTCAACTTTCTGTGTGTTAGAATGGACTGTACTGTTTTGAGGAGGTTATCCTTGCAGGTTAACCAGGTATCCTAGGAGCCAGTGAATGCTACCAAGTATATTCCTGAGTAAGCCAAGGAGTCTGCTCTGCTGAAGTCCCGGTTTGCAATTTTCTACTTTATCCTACTCATTTCTCTTAAGATGTTAAACACTACAATCACACCGTCGTTATGGCCAAGGCTGTTCTTGTTCTTTGCATCATCCATCAATCATTGTGTATTACAGGTACAGCAATGCATCTGTCTTAATGGGCTCATTGATCTCTTGCATCAAGTAGTTGTCATCAACACGCTCCAGAAACCTCTTGTATGACTCATACCCTGTTAGACTGCCCTTCCAGGAGATATCAAGGTTATTAAAATCCTCCGTGACTTCCAGACCTTGCAATTGTTTCCAGCAGCTGTGCAAAGCAGGCATCACCTTCACTTTCTTAGTCTGTATCCATCCATTGCTTTCTCCTAGTTGCGTGGGCTGTCCCACCATATCTCTGTAAAACAAGTAAAATATCTCTGCAGTTCTGACTTCCAACACCTCCATTTTTCCTTATGGTGTGTGCACTCACATACATATGCAGGATCCATCCCTCAGTCTTGCTGCTTTCCTAAGGGAAGTGTGAGAGCTTCCAACACCATGTTGTCCCCTGGACACTTCTTTACCTCTCCATGTTCATTCACTTTTCTTGAGGTTTGGGTTACGCTCCTCTGATATATATATATCGATCTTAACTTCCCATCATTTTGGAAGAATAACTGATACACAGCAAGAACTCAAACTGTGCATGTCTAAAGAAATGGATGAACAACTTCATAAACCAATGTAGCAACTTGAAGCAAACCTTAAATCTTTGTCCTTAAAACTTCGTGTTGATTTCAGATCAGAATAAATCAGCATAATTGGAATGCATAGATCAAATTCAACAGAGGATTGCCATAAAACACACTTGACTTCTGTTTAAAATTGATCCACAAATAAATATAAATGCCTAAGGAGTGTAACTTGCACCAGTGTGGCATTGAGCACAAGAGTAAACCAAATATGATTTAAGTATCAAAGCTGTGACTGTGTCCCATATCATGTTCCCATTGTGCAGCCTGCCTTGTAACCTAGTGGGAGGGGAGATTTGGAACCTGTCACATTCTAAAATGTCAGAGGTGTAATTTTATTTTTGGCCTGACTATAGTTGGCACTGTAACTAGTGGAAATACGTGTTCAAACCCAGTATAAAACAGAATCATATATAAAATACAGCTTTGTCTAAGACAACACAGGGTGGAAAGCAGTGGAGAATTACATTCTTTGCCTGAGATAATCCGTCATGAAACAATTATTTTTGTATTGTGACCCTGGTCTTTGTTTGTAAAAAGAAGTTAAGTAGCAGATTTTATTTTATACCATTCCTCTTTGTGTGTGTAGCTTGATGAACAAAGCTCCTTACACTAATAATTCACGCTGAAGATATCATAGAATTATAGAAAAATATGCCTGGAAAGGGCTTTGGTTTTAGAGAGGCTACAATATATCTCAGTCAGCAAAAAAAAAAAAAAAAAAAAGGTGTTTGAAACACCACCCAAACTAAGTCAGGAAGTACTCAAAATTATTTCTATTCCTCTACTGGTGTAAAGAGATCCGCAGACAATCAAGAGATCCAGTCACAGATCTCCTCAACACTAGAATTTATCCTCAAAGCTTTAGTATTTATAATCCTATTATTTTCTAATCCTATTATTGTAATGTTTGGATGAATTGAATGTATTTCCTCCTTAATCTCTGTGTGATCTCACATATTTCCCGTCAATGATGACTTCTGGCTGACCCTACAAATACTTTGTCCTTCAATACTTCACAATAAATTGCCAGAATAGTTAGGAACATTGTATTTTCTGGAGATGCACCTTGCTGTTAGATAATGTCTCTTGATAAAGGTAACACTTGTAAAATACTGTAGAGGTGTTTGATCCTCACCTGATTTCCAATCAGATCATGTATTTTTGGTTTTTACTTGCTCAGTATGTGGCCATGGTGATGCAATGTTTATTTTAAAAACACATTTGTGA
This sequence comes from Rhynochetos jubatus, assembly GCA_027574665.1. Classification (NCBI taxonomy): domain Eukaryota; kingdom Metazoa; phylum Chordata; class Aves; order Eurypygiformes; family Rhynochetidae; genus Rhynochetos; species Rhynochetos jubatus. Next base: position 20,886,199 of record CM050690.1, read on the forward strand.
CTGTACATGGAATAGAGGAATATCTACAGCGTTGTTACATAGAGTGCACAGAAAAAATGCTATGTAATTTTGAATTGCATGGATTTAATGCTATTTAAGGGTTTAAGAGTGACATCATAAATCACAAGAAGGTATGAATTAATTTATATCCTACCATAAGCCTAAGATAACATTATAGCCTCAGTTTTGAAAGTTGATTGTTTTCGCATTTCCCTTGCAATTATGTTTTAATTTACTATGTTGAACTCTAACTTACGTGCTTATTTTGTCCTTTTGTCCTTTTTCCATCCTCTCCTGATTCTACCTTTCTTATGCATCATGTTTCAGAATATCTTACTTGAATGAGGAGTACAGTTTCCATATAAACAGGTATATTTCTGCCAGTAAAAAACACTACATAATCAGAGAGAAACTAAGATGTTAAGGGCATAAAAAAGAGAAGAATCAGGTCTCATGACCTGAGTACCCTTGAAATTCATCAGAAGAATGACAAAATAATGAAATATTTAAGTGACAATTCAAACATAAATGATGGAATTTCTTGTACTTGACAGCAGTGTGTTTAATTCTACTATCAACATACCATTAGAGAAGTATTTTCCCTTGTGATAGCTATGTAAACTCTGTTTATGATCTCCTGCAAACAGTTTAGGCTTCAGTTCCTCTGTAATGTACAAACTGATAGAAGATAAACTTCCTTTTTCTGTTGTCCTACCTAGAAGAAAGACAAGGAAAGCAGCATGTGAAATATACTGGCAAGACAGACAAATCTGGCATGTATTTACCTGGCCAAACTTACTTTTTCTTTGTTTTGTTTAACAATAGAACGTGTTTGCTAACAGAATTCTACAAAATGAAACATTTTGCATCAATTATTTAGAAAGTATTCTCTTTTAGGAAAAAGACTACTGTAAGCAAATGATAAACGCTTCCAGTAAAATGAACCTTTTTTAAAAAAAACAAAACAAAACAAAAAATCCTTGGATGACCAGGACAAGAGTTAGTGTGGAAAAATTAAAACATATGAAATTCCATCTGAAACCAAGAAATCACTTTTGTAGTTGTGGGGTGGTCATATCTTAGACCAGGTTGCCCAGAGAGGTTGTGGAGGCTCCATCCTTGGAGATATTCGAAGCCTGACTTGACATGGTCCTGGGCAACTGGGTCTAGGTATCCATGCTTGAGAGGGGGGGGGGCTGGACCAGATGACCTCCAGAGTTCTCTTCCCACCTCAACCATTCTGTGATTCTGTTATAAATAAGGCCTGGGTTGTCAGTCTCCCAGAAAAAGACTCAGAAAATCTTGTTTATCGTAGTTTGGTTTGTAGATGTTCTCTGGGCTCATAATGTAAAGGAGTAGAACTTTCTTCTTTTTTGCTCATACTCTACTTGTATAAATTACAGCAAAAAATAGCTGCTCCTATCATAAGTACCTTCTGTATTTTCCCCAGCATACTGTGCCTGTGTGCAGACATTACACCCCAGAGTTGTTCCACAAGTTCTCAGTAATAAAGCTAAAGTGTACAGATGAATTACAGAACTTTTTAAGCCTTGTTTCAAGTCACTGTTGTTAGTCCAGTTCAATCCATTTCTACAGTGGCAGTTTCTAACTGGTAATGAACAAATATATTATTACTATCAAAATTAGTCTCTGTCTCATAAGAAGGTCAACCTTGGCTGCACAGGTAATACCATGTTGGTACACAGAACACACTACTGTCTCAGAGGAGTAGAGGTATGAACTCAGGACCTTCTCAGGAGGTACTGGGCTTTCAGATGATATTGCATAACATCAGGAAATTTCGTCATAGGTACAAAAGGGGAAAACCAGGTTTCCCTAAGCTGGTAGGTGGCACAAACTGCAGTTTTTTAATCTGTTTCTTACTTATATGACATCATAAGGTAGATGGTCTTTTTTGCCTGCTTTTAACAGAAAACAAGCTCTCATATGTTCTGATATGGGGTAGAAAATCATCTCAGCTGAAGGAAATCAATGAGATAGCTAGAGTGTCTGTGTGACACTTCAGAAATTCTCTTGCAGGAGAAATACTTGTAGATGAAGACTTAAAGGTTTGATGTTTAGACATAGTAAGGAAAGGTTACTTAAAGAACAAATTCAGAAAGATAAAAAAATCCCACTGAAAAGGAGAAATGAGAACTTCAGGATGGGGACATCATAACACTGAAAGTGATGGAGCTTTTATACATCACTGGCAGAGTGAGTGTCCATGTTTTCATGGTTTCTAAATTTTCTCAGTCTCTGCTTTTTGACTGATATCTTTTTCTACTAAAGTTTTCTACATAGAAATGTTTAGAGTGATCTTATTAAATAAAAATAAAATGAAACCTTATAAGACAATTTTCAGTGGGAAATGAGCAAGACAATATGGACAGCAAAATATTACAGGAAATATCTATATATAGGAGTTTTAAAAGATGATGCTAATTTATACCCTCAAAAAACACATATCTGAGCTTTGCAGATGCCTATGTAGAAGATCATCATTGCCTATTCCTTCATCTGAAACAGGATTTCACAGGAAGCCTGCTTAAAATGAATTGTGAAGTAGCTTCAAATGTTACCTGTCTATTTACTATCAAGCAGCTAATTAATATTGATTATGAAACAGTCACAAAATGATTCCAGAATTACCAGGGTAAAATCTGCAGCAAAATCCAGTTCCAGCAGTAGAAAAGTCCAAATCATCTATCTTACAAAATACTTGACTGAATGGGCAAGTCTAAATATGACATATGTTTGCACTCAAAACACCACAAGATTAAATGCTGGGCTTCAAACAGCTCCTTTGAAAGCACAACATAGTGATTTCGATTTTTCCTTACTCAAGAATAAATTCAGTATTCAAATTGTCTTCTGACATTCCTCATACTGTGCCACATGTGGACCAAACTCTTCTGCAAAGTCCTGACAAGGGGTTGGCTGTATTCCACTGCTAGAGTTTGCACAGAAGACATGTCTTTTTATGATTAGTAAACACAGGCGACAGAGCAAAATTAATGCAGATTTACAGGCTAAAATCCCTGATGTTCCTCATTTCTGAAAATAGGCAAAAGACTAGGAAATACAGTTTTCCAGAACATGTTTATATTGTAGTACTTTCCAAATTGTACTTAGACTGAAAGATCATTGGAGGTGGCTTGGTTTGGTTTTGGGTTTTTTTTTGTCTGTTTGTGTAATTTTTTTTTTTTTAATGTTGTTATAGATAGTATCAAGTTGAATGGTGACTTCACATCTGACGGGTGACACCAATACGTCAATAGCAAATAACACAACTCACTGACATCCTTTCACCAAGCTGATCTTCACTCCAAACATAGAATAGAATCACAGGATGGTTTGGGTTGGAAGGGACCTTAAAGATAATCGAGTTCAAACCCCCCTGCCATGGGCAGGACACCCTCCACTAGACCAGGTTCCTCAACGCCTCATCCAGCCTGGCCTTGAACACTTCCAGGGATGGGGCACCCACAGCTTCTCTGGGCAACCTATGCCAGTGCCTCAACAACCTCTCTGGGAATAACTTCTTCCTATTATCTAATTTAAATCTCCCCACTTTCAGTTTAAACACATTACCCCTTGTCCTGTCACTACAAGCCCTTGTAAAATGCACCCTGTCATGCCCCCCCCCCCACCCCCCCCAGCCCCCAGCTTCCTTGTAGGCCCCCTTCAGGCACTGGAAGGTGCTATAAGGTCTCCCCAGAGCCTTCTCTTCTCCAGACTGAACAAGTCTAATTCTCCCAGCCTGTCCCCACAGGAGACGCGCTCCAGCCCTCTGAGCACCCCTATGGCCCTCCTCTGGACTCACTCCAACCAGTTGATATCCTTCTTATGCTGAGGGCTCCACAGCTGGACACAGTACTCCAGCTGGGGTCTTTACAAGAGCAGAGTAGAGGGGCAGAATCCCCTCCCTCGACCTGCTGGCCACACTTCTGATACAGCCCAGCATACGGTTGGCTTTCTGGGCTGCCAACGTACACTGCTGGCTCATGTCCAGCTTCTCATCTCCCAGTACCCCCAACTCTTTCTCCTCAGGGCTGCTCTTGATCCATTCTCCAACCAGCCTGTACTTGTATTTGGTATTGCCCCAACCCGGGTGCAGGACCCTGTGTACAGATGGTAGGGAGATGCAGGTTTGTATTAATGTCCCTTTAAGTTTTTCAGTAACATTGCATAGAGTTAATTACTTGGGGAAATAGTCTGGAGAAGCAGATTACTGGAGAAATATAAGAATAAAATATTTGAAAAGTGCTTTCTAGCTTCCAAACTCATGTCTGTGTCAAGTAGGTGTTACTAGCACTTCTAAAAATATTGAAACCAAGGTGGAGAGGAAAAGTAATTTAGCTAAAGGCCACAGGAAGATTAACTTTCAGAGCTGGGACTATAGCTCTGGAAGTGCTGGTCACTGAGGGCAACACTTCACCTGGATTCCCCACCAGAGAGTAAGGGAACACACTAAATAACAAATACCCACTCTTTCTATAACTGCAGTGCTGGGACACCTCTCACCTGAGAGCAGGTCAGCTTTTCTTCTTCCTGCATGCTTGTCACAAGCATGTCAATGAGTTTGCTGAGTCAGCTGGGTATGCATCAGGACAGGAACAGTACAGACCAGTAATTAAGAAAAAAGGACTCTTGAGGGACATTTCATTTTGAGCTTTCTCCCCATGAATCACCCTTCTTTTTCTCATAGTCCATCACCCACCTTTGCAACACTCCCAGATGTTTCATTCAAAACATCAAAAATACAGTGCAAATCTGGACCCTTCCCATCCCTGCCAAAAATACATGGTATTTACTATTGATCCAAGTAGCTGTATCATTTAACTACTTAAATATTGCAGAACTCACAATCCCTCAAACTATGTTAAAAGACCCCAAGTAAAATCAGCAGCAGTGCTTATTAAATATCAGGATTTGATCTATCTGGAGTCAGCAGCTGAACAGCAGACACATCAAAATCTGAGCAACAATGACCTCAGAGCTATGTATATTTATCATGTGCTGGATTTCCTGGCACACTGAAGCCAAGAGGGAAAAACCACTGAACTAGTCCAGCTCTGAGGTTAATACTCCAATTAAATCACTGACTTTAAAAAACACATTTAAATCTTTGTCTCCAAGTTGGAAAGCATTTCATAACTTTCCTGTCTTAAGAGTGAGGAATGTTAATGAGCCCTAGGTAGGAACCACAAGTAAACTGGAAGGTGTTTCTCAGCAGCAGCAAATTCTTGTCCATATATTCATAGGGGCACAAGGAAGCAGCTGCTGCATATGAGAAATACATGTTCAAGTACACTTAGCAATGAGCAGCTGAGAAAAGAAGTGATTCACCTATCAGATGGATGACTCCATGACTGCAGCCTTGCTCTGCACCTTGGTAGTCATAGTTAGCTGGAGCAGACACGTCACAGGGGATTAGAAAGGGTTTCTGGTGATCTGCATGTTGTGAACCTGCTGGTAAACTGAAACGTGGATGTAGAAGGTGTTTTGTTGCGGAAAGCACCTTTAGTCTGGGAGCTGGAACACTTCTGTCTCTCCTCTAAGTTTGTTTTTAAATCTAGCCCTGCAAAACAAGAAAACTGTGAAATATGCACAGGTACTCCAAAGATGTGGGATCTCATAGGAAGAATGGCAATGATGTCTGAAGCAGTGGAAGCTCTACCAAATGCTATCAAAATGCTAAAATGTCTATCAAATCATGCATCTGCAGTATGGCAACAAATAACCCAGAAAGCTCTGTCTTCCTCTTTGCACAGTCAGACATCTGATAGGAAACTGCTTTTCCTTCCCCCTCTCTCTTCGGTACCCCCACAACAGTTTTCTGACTTTGCAGTTGTGGTTTAACCCCAGTTGGCAACAGAGCATCACACAGCCACTCCCCCACTCCCCCCACATCAGGATGGGGGAAAGAACTGGAAGGGTAAAAGTGAGAAAAGTCTTGGGTTGACATAAAGACAGTTCAATAGGTAAAGCAAAAGCTGTGCACACAGTCAAAGTGAAACAAGGGATTCATTCCTCACTTCCCATGGACAGGTGCTCAGACATCTTCAGGAAAGCAGGGCTCCCTCATGCCTAACAGATGCTTGAGAAGACAAATGCCATCACTCTGAATGTCACACCCTTCCTCCTTCTTCCCCCAGGTTTATATGCTGAGCATGATGCCATATGGTCTGGAATATCCCTTTGGTCAGTTGGGGTTAGCTGTCCAAGCTGTTTCCCACCCCCCACTTCTTCTGGACCCCCATCCCACTCACTGGTCAGGAGCAGAAAAGGCCTTGACTCTGTGTCAGCACTGCTCAGCAATAATGAAACATCCCTGTGTTATCAACTCTTTTCAGCACAAACCCAAAATACAGTCCCATGCCAGCTGTGGTGAAGAAAATTAACTCTATGGCAGCACGGCGCTTAAGGATTTAGGCCACAGTGTTGCCAAAACCCAGTGAGAGATCATGAGAAACACTACAGGGATCCTTCTCCCTATCTGAACTGTCCATTTCTTCTACTGTCTGTGGTGATGCTGGCTTGTGTGAGGTTTAATTTCCCTTTGTTGAATCCTACACCTTACCTGGGGCTGAAAGAAAGAAAATAAAAACTTCCACCATGGGGATCTGTCCAGCTAATTAACCCAGCTGAGATCCAGCTTAGTAAACACTTGCTATGTCTGCAAAACAGCCCAACCTATGATTTTTTTAAACATATTTCATGGACATGATAAGATGCGTGTGGAGTATATTGATTTTCCACTTATCACCACACACTCCCAGGGTATTCAGATTTTGGTGTCACTATTATGCAGCCGATTCATACCTCTGTATTCAGTGTTCATCAGATTAAAATGGTGGGATGGCTTGACTTTCTCATTGTTAACTAAGAGGGGACCTTGAGTGGAAGCTGAAGTGTACTGTAGAGACATCCATAATCTCATCCCTGCCCACCAACAGCTGGATGCATGTGCCTCGAGCAGAGTGGTATCCTGAGTCCAGACTGAGACATATTTCTGTGTTTCTCATCCCAAGGACTAAGAAGAACATGTAAAGAAGATGGGATTTTTCATTCTTCTATCTTGCTCTTAAACAATGAGAGAAAAGTGGGTTTAGAAATGGTTGATTAGATTTGCAAATAGATTGTCTCCTACCTCAGTTTCTGAGGTTTCAGGGATGCTTTTTGTCCCCTTCAGGTACCTCAGGGTCCTGTACAACAATAGCCCTGCCCCTGGACTGCTGCTCTCAAAAGCTCTCTGGATCCCATAGACTCCATCCATCTGGGAGAGTGAAGATCCATCTGGAGCCTTGCAGGAGGCTGGTGATCTTCCTGTGCCTACTAGAAGCACCGTGGCTACCAATGTCCCCCCTCCCTCACACAAACACAACTGTTTCTGCTCAGAAAGCATGTGCAGAGCATTCCTCTAATGCCTCTGGTAGGTGGGCTCGTTCTGGGTGACCAGAACAACTGTTGGCTGAGGTCAGCCAGCCAGGAAAACAATAATGTCTCCAGCCTCCCGAGTGCTGTAACTCTAACATCAGGATTAAGACTGCTGCACTGTACTCTGGACGTTACATCTCTCACAGCTGACCTCAATCAGCAGCCGTGTAGACCACCCCGGGGAGAGGGAGTGGAGAGGGGTAAAAAAGGTTTTATTAAACCCAAAAGAACAAAAGGAAGAGCGCATTGAACCCTCCAACAAAAGGAGGAAAATTCTAGTATGGCAGGAAGCCAGGTGATATTTTTTTAAACAGCTTTTCCCCCTCCTTTGTACTCCAGCCGCTAAAACCTGTCTCATATCTGCAGCTGCATGGAGGAGATCCTCCAACCTAACTCCCCTGACTTTAAAAAAAAAAAAAAAGTATTAATCTTGCAGCTGCTAATAGAGAGCAAAAGGAGAGAGAAGGAGCGAGGGAGGGTTTTGTTGAACTAAGTTGTGCAGGATGTAGGAGACATTGGCTTAAGACATCCCTTGTTCTTGCACACTCATATTTTCATGTCACCATAAAAAGCCCTGGTAAGACCACGGTTGTAAGAGGTATGCCTCAGTAGCAGGATATGCGACACACTAGTAGCAGTGCTGCTGTGCCTGTGGGTGGTGGTGTAATGGCTCTGAGCAATAGCAGTAACATTGGAACTATCAAAAAAATTGATGTTTTTTTTGATGGGGAGTGTTTTGTGGTAGGTATTACCTTGACAGAAGTTGGAGTAGGTAAGAATTTAATTTAATCTTCCAGTGTCTTCAAATTTCAGCTGAGTCACATGATTCTTCAGATTTCTAAGGGGCTTCACAGGGTCAGTTTTTCTTAAATCTTTGGACAGGCTTGCTTCCCAACCAGGCACAAGAAACAACACTTTTTAAAAAACATCATTAAAGCTTTTTTGAATCTTAATGACACAGCTTTTTTGAGGAAAGATAGCTTCATGTTAGGTAAATCTGCTGTTGATAGTAATTGCCATTACAATGACCATGAAAATTCATATCACATGGGTGCCTGGTGCTACCTATACATGCAGAAGGAGAAGTAAAATTTAAATTTGTTTTACAAAAAGAAATTAAGGCACAGAAATCCAGATCCATCTTGGTTAATTTTAGGTATGTAACAGAGGCACTTAATTAGAATTGCAGTTGTCCTCATCTTCCAAGCTAGTCACTGGAGAAAGACAAGCATATCAAAGGGCAAATGAACCTATATTTTAAATCTGAATTGGCTCTCAGAGGTCCTTTTCTCTCTACTGATGAGCAAGAGAACCTAAAGCAATTATGATCTTAATTAGATGCCTCTGTTATGTCCCTGAAGTTAGGCTGGGATAAATCGGACCAAAGAAACTAAATGACTGTCCGATGAACATGAGGCAAAACATGTGGCCAGGAGCCAGTCCTAGTCGATTGCTTGATTACAAATAACATTATTTCACATATATTCCTTTAATGTCTCCTACTAAATTACACAGGCTTCACTCATAGAAGCCTCAGGAAATACTTAGTTAAACTAACAGTGATGTAATCTTTTTTTTTTTAAATGCTCTTATCTTTATTACAGAATTCAGAAACTTCAGTCTGAAGGAGCTGTGAATATTCTACTGGTGACAGGCATCAATAAAAAGAACAGGAAAAAGTCAGTCAAACAACCATAAGAATAATTACTCTGTAAGGTCAGGATTATAAAATAAATGATCAGGGATTGTACCCATTGGTTTTTCATCTTGCTCATTTTTAGTAGGATAGAGAAATATAAAACCTGCATTCAAAACAGTAACATTGATGTAGTTAGAAACACTGAACAGGTGAGAAAAAGCTCTTATGGAAGGTTTATATCTTGCAGCATAATGTCCAATAACACAAAAGACAGTGATTATTTTTTTTTCTTGACAGACCTGCTAGGTCAGCCAAAGCAGGGTGTACCTGTAATTGTCTGATGCCTGGACCCAGCATAAAGGTCTCTGAAATCTTGAAACTAGTGGAATACTTTTCCCAGAGTCTGATGAAAACTGCCTGTTATCCTTACCCCTAAATGCAGCAGGTTATAAAAAGACAAGATTGCAATGTTCAGTGAGAGAAAGTAGTTCCCCTTTGAAAATTATTACGGAGTAGAGTCGGTTGACCTTAGTTTCACCAGTTAACCACTTCAGTTGGTTGATAGTTAAGTTAATAGCAAACTGAAACGGGGATCAAAAACTTGTTCTCAGTAGAGGAATGTTCCCATGTGAGACCCTTCATCTTGCTCTGGCCTCATTCTGCTACACAGATGAATTAGATGGACCCGAAAGAGCATTTGGAGAATCCTCCTGGTTGATGCATTGCAGATGGTAAGTGTAAAGGGGTCATTGAAGAACCACTTTATAAGCTCTTGTGTAAGAGGGACAGAAGCGAGGGAAGGGGTCTTCCAGGTGGGACAGGAGGCCACATGTCTTCTAGTGGGACAGGTGATGCCCCAGTCAGCCTCATGGAGCTGCAATGCCACAGTTTAAATTGTGAGGGTCTCTACATTTTGGAAAAAGCTTTAGAGCAGCTCAGTGCCGGGAGAGAAATGAGTGCTGAGTCTGGGAAGCGCTGAAGAATTTCCCAGATCTGAGACAATCATCTGCTGAAAATACAACACCATGCCATCCAGTGTTATCTAGGATAACACCTCAATGCAGATGCTACATTGAACCAACCAGGGGTGTTGCTTACTGGAGCTGCTGTTCACAAACAAGGAAAAACTCACTGGGGATGTTCTGATCAACAGCAAATTGGGCTGTAATGGCCATGAGGGGATTGATAAGGGCAAGAAGGAGAGAACAGATGACAGCAAGCTTCAGCTCGCTCTGGTTGGGATCCTATGACAGGCTACTACAGAGGGTAAAAGAGCTCAGGAGGGCTGGCAGGTCAGCCTCCTCCACCCAGAAACATGATATATCCCAATACTCCAGAAAATAAGTAGATTTGACAGCCAGCTTGGCTGAACAGGGAGCTCACAGCAGAGCTCCAATACAAAGAGGACATATACAGGAAGTGGAAGTGGGGGAAAGCCAATGCTCAGCTAGACTTGAAGCCGACAAAGATTGTCAAGGGCAAGACAGAAAGTCTCTACAGATATAGCCTGCTGAATGGGATAAATAATTTAATAACTGTTGACATAGATAAGTATGAGGTACTCAGTATCTCCTACACCTTGTTATTTACCTCTCTGGCCTTTGTGTCTAGAGACAGGGTTCAAAAAGATAGGAACAGGCATTAGCATAACTGCTCAGATACCTGAGTCTGTGATCTGAGAATCTCAGTCCACACAGGTCTGTGGGACCAGATGGTGTACATTCAAGGGTGTAGAAAGGGTTGGTGGCATTATGAGGACTTTCTCTACTATCTTTGATGGGTAATGGAGATTGGGGAGGACTTTGAAAAGGGACAGAAGGCAAAAGTTTGCTATACAAAAAGGTGGACATGAGCTGGCAGTGTGCACTGGCAACCCAGAAAGCCAACTGTATCCTGGGCTGTATCCAGAGAAGCGTGGCCAGCAGGTCGAGGGGGGGGATTCTCCCTCTCTACTCCGCTCTTGTGAGACCTCACCTGCATTATTGCAGCCAGGTGACTTACAAGAGCCTGTAGTGACAGGAGAAGAGGCTAAATCGAAGAAGGGGAGAATTAGATTGGACATCAGGAAGAAATTCTTCCTGCAGAAGGTGCTGAGGCACTGGAACAGGTTGCCCAGAGAAGCTGTGGATGCCCCATCCCTGGAAGTGTTCAAGGCCAGGCTGGATGAGGCTTTGAGCAATGTGACCTAGTGGAGGGTGTCCCTGCTCATGGCAGGGGGCTTGGAGCTTGATTATCTTTAAGGTCCCTTCCAACCCAAACCATTCTGTGATTTTATGAAAGTCGCACCTAACTTCTGAAAGGGAAAGAAGTTTGATCCAAGGAAGTACAGGATGGTGAGTTTATGCAGTTACTGAAAGTATAAAGTCAGTCTCCTTTCTGAAGTGTGTAGTAAAAGAATAAACATAAACTGAAACCTGGATCTGACACCGTGTAAAAAAATGTAACTACAAGGGTAACCAAGCCATGAGATCTGGGCTTAGTTTCCCAGACAGACTGTGGGATCTCTATCACTGGAGGTTCCAAGACCTGGTTGAGTCTGGGAGACTAGTCTGAATTCACTATTGACCCTGTTTTGAGCGGGAGGATGAAACAGATGACTTGCCAATGTTCCTCTTAACCTGAATGTTTCTGTGTTTCTATGATGATGCAAAAACATATGTATCTAATTAACATTACACGGGGGAAATGCTGAGCTTATGGAAATAAATGATTTGAAATTATCCAGTGCAGTAAGGATGATAGTTGACTGAGAGAGTACAAACAAAGCTTGCAAGATTGTGTGATTGAGCCGTAAAATGACATTAAACTGAGTGGAGAAAAATGTTGAAGTGATGCACACAGGAAAAAAATATCTCAGTTTTACTTGTGAACTAATGTGCTCTGACCTCAGCATTACCATTCAGGAGCTTAGAGCTTGGTGTTGGTCAGAAAAGTGATGAAAATGCTAGGAAGCAGAGGAATAAAAAACAGGTACTGTCATTGTGCTCACTCACCTCTTGAACACTGCAGTTCTAGTCTCTTTCTCTCCAAAATATATAGTGGAAGGTGCTTATAAGAGCCAAATGGATGACCACCTGCAGAACAACTTCCATATGAAATGCAACAAAGTAGAAGCCTGGAAAAGAGAGGCCATGGGGTAAGAGAGATTTGTTAGACTTATCCAGGCCACAAGTGAAGTAAAGAGAGTGAACGGAGACTGACTGTTCACTATCACTTCTAATGTGGAAATGGAGGCATCAAAGAAGCAAGAGTCAGCGCAAACAAAAGAAATCAGGGTAGGAAAAAGCCTCTTCTTTCCAGTGAACTGGGAAAGCTGTAAGTTTAGGTGGGCTCAAGTGAGATTTATCAACTTCATAGAATAGGAAGCTATTGAGGATTATGTAGAATCTACATAACATTTGCATAAAAATCCCCTCCAACTCAGGAAGTCTCTGAGTTGAAAGTAAGCGAAGGCTGGGAGAGTACTAAGGACACTAACACATATACTTGCTCTCTTTTTTTCTCTGGTCATCCATTACAGCCACAGCTGAGTGGACAAGTACTGACCAGACTCAGTACAGTCATGAAATTTCTGCCATTATTGTAGCAGCATCTTCACCTGATGGGGATATTGGTAATGAGTGAGGAATTCTCCTTTAGAAGAATGTGCCTACTCACATAAACACATTTAATGATAAACAGTTCAGGACTTTGAGGAGATGTGGCAAAATCTAGTGAGAAGTCACTTCTGTTCATATCTTCAAATGATTTGGAGGAAGGGATTATCTTAAAACAGCACTCACAGACTCTACCCAGGCAACACCATAATCAATTAAAACCAGCTGAATTATCTATTCCCCCTTTTTTAGATCAGGTGTTTGTGAATACATTACTTCATCATTTGTAAAATATTTTTTTTACAATAATTGTAAAATTATAAGGAGAGACTAATTATCATTACTTAGTCCTGCTTTACAGAGCACTATGAACTCCATGTAGAACCTGGATTCAGAGTATTTCTTTTCCAGAAAAGATCCTAAACATCAATCTTGCCCAAAGATCCCTAGTTAGAACTGCACGTTTCCTCAAGTGTTTAGCAATCCAATTTCAAGACATAATATTGTACCAAATAATTAAAAAGATATGTAACCAATTATATGCTTATACTAATTTGCTATCTCTTCAAAGGAATACAGTTTTGACTTATGAGTATATAAACCTACAAATTTAACTCTTAAAGCTTTCCTGTGCACAAAATTATACTTTCTCAAGGGCTGGTGTAAAACTGTGAAATCAAATCATACAGAATGCATCTGAGGACCTTTGCAGACATCGCTATCCTGTGCTTTCAGGGCAAGATGCATCTCATCATCTTGATCTTCCAAGATAAACATTACATTATATATTAAGGAACAACAGCAACCCAAACCTTCTCAAGAGCAAAACCTACTTTGCATGCTTATATTCAGGATGAGAATGGGAGATAAAATGGATCACCAACACTACTCAAATTGTATTCAGCAGTGACTGATGTTGTTCCGATATCCTACTATCGTGAACAAAAAAGGATCTGAATAAAACAGAAAATAAATAAGCATAAAAGATTGAAGGATTATATCTGGCAGTAACACCAGATTTAGGCAAAGCAGTTTTGCATTTTTTGTGAAAGTTATTAATCCCCTATACATGTGTGTAGATATGTGTGTGCATACATGTGTGTATGCTACAGCCAGACATTTATGCAGCAGTCATCATAAAATGCTGACATTTATCTTATTTTGGTCACACTTTCTATGTATAAGTTCACACGTTGTATTAATTTACGTTATTGCTAAACTATGCGTAGAAAAAAATAAACACCTTTTCCAGTCATGTTGGCATGGGTTTTTGCTTTCTGTTTTCTTAAAAAAAAGAAGTTTCCTGACCAAATCTGTGCTTGTCCTTCTGCACTGTATTTTTTTGAAAAAAAAAAAAAAAAAAAAAAAAAAAAAAAAAAAAAAAGCAGCAGATTGCAGATAATTCCTACCCGACTTGTTGCAATCTCCAGTTCTTTAATCTTGTGTCACAGCTGAAGGTTAGGTTGGCCCATGTGATTCTCAGTAAAACAAGTGGTGGGGGAAAAAAGCTAAGGAGATTCTTGTGATAAACCGTGTTTAATTCTATTTTGGAGAAAACAATCATCTCTCTCAGTAGGATGATGGCTGAAAACTGCAAAAACTCACACAAATACACAGTGCTGTATCGTTCTTGCTTTAATAAAAACAATTTATATGCAGGGTAGTGAACATGAGGAAAGTTATGGAAAACATTTCTCACCCAAGGACAGAGTACCAGATGTGCTAAGACTTATGGGAGCAATCAAAGGTGGCCAAGGCTCTGCTGTGGGCCTTATTAAGTTAGACTGTGATCCAGCACCTTCAACTTATTAAGCTGTCGGGAGTTTCAGTGATTAAAACCAAAGAAAGGTCAGTCACAGACCTTCAGCATTTCCCTGGACTGGTATTTTCTTTTAGGCCTTAGACCCTAATGAAGACACTTCACTTGATACGTGGATTTTTTTAAATTGGTCTTTTGAGCTGGATTTGTCCATAGCTTGAGAAAATCTTCAATAGATTTTGCTTCTTCAGAACTCTGCATACAGTTATCAAAAATCCCAACCAATAGCAAGAGATGAGGCCTTATAGGATGGCTTTGCATATCATCACTGCAGAGATCAAAGGAACAGGTTAATGGGGATCTGGAGAAGTTTAATTATGTCCTAGGTAAGGACTGAGGGTTAGTGGCTGTAGGTGGGGCCGTTATAAATAAGCTTTCAAAGCTCTGATAGCTGAAGTCTAATGTTTGTAAAAGGTATAATAAAACTAGTATTTCTTACGGATTTAAGGTTGCCAAAATCAACCCGTTAGTCCTAAAAAGCCACATGGCAGGAACAGACATAATGTGCTCCAAGTACAAGGGATGTTAATGCTATTTTCTGAGCCCTTCTCAGGTGGGTTAAAGGTTGTTTTTTCATCTATGAGACACATATTGCTGCTTACAAATCCTTAATTATAACACACTATGAAGCATTGTTTAACCCATCCTCTTCATCTGTGGATATCTGATGGGGTTAAAAAGTTTGTAAATGTGCAGAGCTCTTTATTATCTGTATTTTTTTCTTTTCTTTGATACTACCTATACCTGTTAAAATGGCCTATGTATGGTGGACTAGTACTTCCGCAAGGCATAAACCCCTTGTCCTCACAATCTTTCAATGCAGTAGTAATGATATGCTCTGGAAGACTGGCACACTGTGCCTTGTCTTTATTTTACAATATTAATATATTAAAATCAGTCTGGCTGGTTTTATGTTAAAAAAGATAAGGAAGGAAGCTTTCGTACCCTTTACAATCTAACAAACAGAACCCACAATCTCGTTACAAAGCAGGACATGACTTCTGCCCTCTGCTAAGATTCATACACTTTTGGTACCCTCTTTTATTTTATTTTTAAAACTGTTGCATATTAAGTGTTCCGAGATAATTGAAACGGCTTTGTATCAATTTTTAACATAGCTTTTTATATGGGTATAACAACATTCACTATCATATGGTGGATCAATAGGAAACTAAAAAGAAGTTAACATGATAGGTTTAAAAACTCAGGATGAGAAACTGTGAAGTACTTAATCCTATTAATTAAAATTAAATCTGTGTTTCCATCATCTCCAGATGATTCTGTACTCATGTTATAATTCTGCTTTTCACTTGGTGAATTACAGGGCCCCCACAGGAACTCACATGATTGCATCAAAATCCTGCTCAAGTAGGACTGGAAGGGGAGGAAGGAAGATAGGGGCAGCAGTTGCATTTGTTGTGGAGTATCATATCAGGTGGGTGCTCTTGAAGAAACATTTTTGGAGTTGGATCTGCCACATCGAGATGATGACAAAAGGAACAGAAATGTTCTTACTTGTCTTCCTTTTAGGTCATGAAACAGCCCTCCAAGGCGTGAAGATCAATTTGCAGTTGTTGCAACTACGTTTGGGACTGAAAACTCATTTGTAAGAGCCAGTTGTGTTTTGTTTCCTTTTATTCCGTATATTAATGTTAGAGAAATAATTCTGTTATTTTAAAGCTGACCAGTTTTAATTTATAATAAATGTATCTGAGAAAAAACTGCATATCCTTTGGTGTACACTGGGAATTAAAAAACAAAAAGTCTTTGCCTCCCCGAAGTTTGTGAGGACAATGTGCCATTATCTTCTAAGAGTCCAGCTGATTTCATCCAGTGTTTGGCCACTGAATTTCAGTATGTTTTCTGGCCTTTGATGGAGCTACAGGATACTGTGTCAAATCTGGCTAGTTACCTAAAGGTTCACATCAAGAAAAGTCAAAGGACAAGGTGACTGAAACGTGGATAACTTCCTGCATCTGGAAAGACCTTGGTTCATGCCACTTTGTATTATTCTAATAGACCAGAACGATCCCTTCAGAGGTCTTGGCTTGATATTGATGCAATGCATTGTAAAAGTATGAACAAATAAATACCCACAGTACCCCTAATAGGCCAGAATAGGTTCAGATAAATAATTTTTCAAAGCTTCACTAGGCTGTTTAATAGATATTTTTTATTTTCTGAAGAAGACTGTGATCCTTATTTGAGGACATATTTTCAGACAGATAAATGACAATCAAAACCTTCCTTTTTTAAAGTTGGGAGTTTTTTGTGCAAACTAAGTGAACGTTCTTTTTTTAAAATCCCACTACAGTAGTTGAAAACCTTGAGCTTCTGAAACAATCATATCGACTCTAGGAAGTCCACATGAAGTTTGACATTCCATTTCAATATTAAGTCATAGCCTACTGACTTTTTAATCATATTAAAAAACTATTAATAGTTCTCACTTGCCCGGAAATCCCATTGAGATACTTCTGTGATAAGTAAATGAAGTTGAACTGATATGTCGTGGCAATGGCTTGAGGAATGACAGGAGAAGGACATCACTGAGAGATACACTACACAGAAAAGGAGAAAATACCTTCCAGAATGACTAAAGCAGCTTCTTGTGCAAATATGAAGGATGTTGGAAACAGCAGGATTAAGGGTCAGAAGGGAAAGGACAAAAGATCTTTGCATCTAGGGGAAGCACTGCTCTTGCTCTGGCTGATCCGAAGCTGTTTTTTTCAGAGGTTATCACTTCATCAGCAATTCAGAGTAGCATTGAAAATACCGTGACACATACAGAAATATTCACTTTTCTCAACAGCTTGCAGAATACAATGTGTGCTAGGTTTTGCCTAGGGAAGAATGTATTCTGCCGTGTACAAAACCTCTTGGAGAAAGAAGATAACCAAGTTCAAAAAAGCTGATAACTTACATCCAAAATGCTTTTCTACCTCATTATATACGAAAGCAAATATATGAAACACACATGTAATGTAATTGTTTATGAGCTATGTTTGTGTTGTTTCCAAGAGAGGTACTGTCTTTTCAGTCCTATCTAATAACCAGCTCCATCCTGGAATTATGTTGATTAAAATACAAATAAAATTCTACTAATTTTTTCTGCACTGACCCATGGCAGTCTTTTTTTTTTTTTGTTTGGTTTGGTTTCTTTTTGAAAATCAGCAAAACAGGCACATGTCTGACTCTTTTTTTTTTTTAAGCTGAACACCTTCCTTGATACCCAAACATTTCAAGTGTTACAGGAAATATTAAAATGGAGATTCTTTTAGCTTTGAGACAAGATCAAGCAGCCTTATATCAACTACAAGCTTGTAATACAGGCTTATGAGACCGTTAGAGTAGATATCATTCATACTTTAATTAACTCAAATTCCAGCTGTGAGTACATACAGGATATTTCTGTCACAGGTACAGTTTCCTATTGAAGTCCTTGCCCACCCAGTTCTGTTAACCAGCAGCCATGATGGCATTTAACACAGCTATTTTTCTTTTTCTTTTAAAGCTTGTGGTTAATGTGGTGTTCAGTAATCATATGAAAGAGCTGAGACACAGGTTACAGATTGCTGTTGTCGTTGAGCTGGGATGGGGCTCCATGTATTTATTGCATTTAATGTTACAACAGATGCCTTAATAACCTGGAATTGTGTTCTGACGCTCTACATAACCAAAGAGAGAGGTAATAATTTGGGGGCAGCAGGCAGAAAAGATTCCTCTAATCAACTGAAAATTGTTGCCTTCCTTTAAAAATGATATTATTTTTTAAAGGTAAACCACCGTGAATCACCTGCTGCTGGCAGCCGTATTTCCAATTTCCTATACTGCCTATATAGCAAATTTGCTTTAGCACTAGGAAGTTATTTCTGAGTAGTTTATAAACATGCTTAACTTACAGGTAAAGACATCTGATTTCTCTCCACATCTTGATTAAATGTTCTATCCAAAACCTCTGTCAAGAAACATGTCTCATTTTATGAGTGTTCAGAAATCCTCTCTGAAAAGCAGGGGTACAGCTTTTGTATGATATGTCAATAGGGCTTCATAATTAATATTATGTTCTTTCTAGACTTTATAGGTCTTCTCCAAATAATTTCTGAGAAAAAATACCTGGTCATTACCACTTGTAGCTATAAGAATATAGTTTTACATATGGAAATATAATGTTCAAGTTTAATGTCCTGAAGTGTGCAGTTTTTCTTTCTTTACGCAGATGCTGCTTTTGAAATAGACCAAATTGTCTGTTCCTTTTAAGGACTGATGGATGGTTACCCCTTGTTGAGCAACACAGCTCTCATATATACTTGTAAGAAGTTCGTTTTTGTTATACCAGGTCTGTGCAATGTGTGAGAATTTTGCAAACATTCTTCACCAAGTCATTATATTTTCTCTTCATGAAGTCATTGCGTATTTTCTACACCTACTGCTGTCTCTAAAGAGTGAAATTTGGAATTTGCATTTATGGCCACATTGCTGAGGAAGACTTGGGGTGGAATGACTGGAAGTCCCATAATGGACAAAATTCTGGATGAAATAACTTTTGAATTGAAGTTAATGGCATAACTCCTACTAAGCTTTAACAGGAACAGAATTTTGTCTCTGTTGACCCCTCTATAATATTTACACAATGACCAAAGCCCTTATTCTGGCCCATGGCCTCCATAAGTTAACGTGGAAGGATTACAGAGATGCTGCACGTCATGAACCAAGTTGGGTGGCTGGCATCCTGCCTAGTGCACAAGTTGCTCACACAAATATTCTGTTTAGATTACCCTAAAGGAAGTTGTAATTCACTTCATAATCCACTTCCCTAAAGGAAGGTGTGATCCACTTCATTTCCAATTTTTCACTTCAAAAGTGTGTTTGTTGGCATTGGGTGCAGGTACAGACTACTTTGTTAGCACTGAATTTTATAGTTAATTTCGAGTGAGAAAAGTGCTGCATTTCTGGTATATCTGCTGTTTTCAATAACGGATCTCCCACTAGCCTGGTTAAATATTACATTTATCAGCACAGCAAATAGCTTGCATTACAAAAATATTGAAAGCAAGGTGCAATTTCTCTTGCATGGGGGGTCAGTCTGCTGTTTATGCTCCATTCTGTTTAGTATGCAGCGTGGGCATGGTGCCACACTGACTTTTAACCCTAATGGAGAACACACTCAAGTTGACTGTGGGCCTCGAGGGAACACAGAGCTTTAATGGCAATTTGAGTGTAAAATCTGGTCTCTGGAAGAAAGGTCACCACATCTGCATAACCCCCTCGAGTCAAGCTTAGAGCGCTGTCTGCCTTCAACTAAAGAGGCATTTTCCTGTATCTTGAGGCTGCTTTAGTTTGAGGTACAGGGAGCACATGACAGAATCAGGGGAACTGAGTGATGTTTGTGCATGTTTGACTGCACACTGCATCCTAAGAGAAGACTTTTGAGAAGCCCAATCAATACTACAACAATGTCCTGCACAGCCACTCTGTTGTTTTGTTCTGTTACAATAATGAAGTTTCACAACAGCAGGCATAATAAGTGTTGCTCAGCCATTTGTATTCAATCACGTTTAACTGGATGTATCTATCTAAACCCCACTGTTAACTATAATTATACGGAACCCTACGGCAGACCTTTTGTGGCCCTCAGCTCAAAAATGCACAAGCAGGATGCTTTCCTATGCCATAAGGACTATCATGTACTCCTTCTTCAATCTTTTTTTTTTTGTTTGTTGTTTTTTTTTGTTTGTTTGGTTTTTTGTTTTTTTGTTTTTTGTTTTTTTGTTGAATAGGGCATTCTGGAGTTGTGCAAAGCATTTGACGCTGTTCTTCATGACATCCTTGTCTCTAAATTGGAGCTGTATGGATTTGATGGATACACCACTCAGTAGAAAAGGAATTGGCTGAATGGTCACACTCAAAGAGATGTGGTGAATGGCTCGATATCTGAGTGGAGACCAGTGACAAGCAGTGATCCTCAGGGGTCAGGATTGGGACCGGTGTAGTTTAACAGCTTTGTCAGTGACAGGACGGTGGGATTAAGTGCAGCTTCAGCATGTTTGCTGATGACACCAAGCTGTGTTGTCCGGTTGACACGCTGGAGGGGAGGGATGCCATCCAGAGGGACCTTAACATGCTGGAGAGGTGGGCCACTGCCAACCTCATGGAGTTCAACAAGGCCAAGTGCAAGGTCCTGCACCTGGATCGGGGCAATCCCAAATACAAGTACAGGCTGTGCAGAGAATGGACCGAGAGCAGCCCTGAGGAGAAGGACTTGGGGGTAATGGAACACTTCCCTGGAAGTGTTCCAGGCCAGGCTGGATGAGGCTTTGAGCAACCTGGTCTGGTGGAGGGTGTCCCTGCCCATGGCAGGGGGGTTGGAACTCGATGATCTTTAAGGTCCCTTCCAACCTAAACCATTCCATGATTCTATGATTCAGAAACTGTAAAAACCAGCATTTTCCAACTGGATGATGTTTTGCTCCAATATCAGCTTCTTGTTTCTGAACACCTTCTTGTTTTCATGCAGTTTGGATCTCCTGAGTCATGATCCTCTCTTCAGAAAGGGAAAGAGAAGAACCTTGGTTCCTTGGCAGACAAGGAGGATATAAACTACTACTACCATAATCTACCCTGACATTTTAATTTTAAACTATAGTCACCAATCTTTTAAGTTCTAGGCAGCTTCCATGGCAAAGCTTGTGACACAGTGAAAACACATGTTGAAGAGGGTGCTCTATCAATTCTGCAGGACATCTTTCCCCTTGCGACTGGTGCTTTGGATGTGACAGAAAATGCTCTTGAGCTGAGCAGCCGTGGCAGGAAAAGCAGAGTGTTTCCTGTGGAAAATGAGGACAAAAAAGGAAAACAGCAGAGTGGCTTCAGAAGTCCCAGATCAAAACCTACTTGGACAAGTGACAGGACTCAGGGCTGTAGTTTAGCCCACCTTGGTGGGAAAATTCTAGGAGGAAATCCTAATGGGCTTTCCCACTAATTTTAGCCCAAACTTGCCTGGAAAAAATTTCTAGACAAAATTTTTGTCCTTTCCAACACTGGTGGATTTTAAAGCTTAAGGAACCTTTTAGCATTAGTCCCTAAAAAGGGACTTCTCCCTGTAATAGTCATCAATTTTTGCACATGCAGAAAACTGACAAGATGTTGCAACAAAAAAGGGAGTTTTCCTGTTTCAGAGTGGGGAAACTAAGGCAGAAGTTTGTACACCAACTTGGAAAATGATTTAATGATTAACAGAGCAAAGGAAGGAGTAATACACCTTTAATTGTATATCTGCCAAACCCACAGAATCTTTTTCTCTCTTATCTTCCATTGCTCAACCAAAGTTTTCACTGTCACCGGTCTTCTAGATGAGTGACACTGGGACGCTGAGAGCTTCAGGGCTTCTATTTCCCTTTAGAAACACAAGGTTATGTATAAAAAAATGAAAAAGACAACTTTCTGGTTAAAACGTTCTGCTGTGTCAAAGGTGGTAAAACCAAACTTAGCTTTTATAATAAAAATAGTGTCACGTCCAATTTCCCTTCCTACCTCTGTCTTACTCTCAAGTGTTTTGAAGTAGCAGAGAACTGCAGTGCAATACAATCTGCAGAATATCAGCAATATTTTCAAACATGTGGTAATGTTTTTCTGCACACATAAAAGTGACCCAACCCTAACAAGGAACCAGACTGTTTCAAAAATAATGTTAACTTTAACAACTCCTATAGCTATTTTATATTATGTTAAGTATACTGACATTTTCTGCAGCTTGAAAAGAGCAGTGTGCTTGTCCTCAACTCAGTTGATATGAGTCAGTGACTATTACTACAGCCAGCAACCAACAGGACAAATTGGGGTTTTGAGCCAGATACCCAAAATCTCTATATTCCCCTTAATTCATAAATTAACACCTAGAAAATGCATGTGATGGATACAAATCCTTTTTACAATATATAATTTAAAAGGCTTTACTCCTTTTACTGTGGCTTATTAAAGGCAGACTTAAGAGTCCTGTTTCACCCTGACCAACATCAGTGTCAAATTCCAATTGATTTTGCTGAGGAACAGGATTGGGTCTTTCATTGTCAAAGATTTCTTTTGAGAGCTGGCATTTGCACGGAATTCTTCTTCTCTGCAAAGCATTTTATTACAGATTACTGTGATTATCTCTAAACAGCACAGACATCTTTTAAAAACTGCTCCTTTTTGTCGATTTATTACACTTAATACTTAAAAATTAATAACACTCATGGGAAGTTTGCAGGACCAAACTGGAGAGTCAGAGAACTACTGCTTTATGTCAGTTCTCAAATTAATGTTTTTTTCTGCTTGTTACTAATCTAAGACAAACTACATTCCATTTGATTAATTAGTGATGGGAAGCACAAGGAAACCATGAAAAAATTTAAACTGTGCTTTGAAACGACAAATATTTGTCTTTTTGATATTCCTCAGTACAAGTATGAAATAGAATTTATTGAAGTTCAGCAGCTGTATAAAAATGTTCCATAGCTAGAACACAGAAATGATTTAATAAGTTCTATGAAAAGTCAATTTGCATGAGATCAGCACCTAGCCTATAACGGGTGGTAATGGATTGTTGGCTTGATTTTATACCACTTGACATCAGATTACAATACACTGAATAAATGTTAACCTATAATCCCTTTAGTAAAAGCTGGCATTGTTTGTCTTCTCTTGTAGAGACCACATTGATTTTCTTTTATTGGATGCTCAAGCGCTGCACCTCAGATTGATTACTTTGAATTAAATGTGCAGAGAACATTTTTATTATTCTAAACCAGGAGTCTTAGCATTAAAGAGATGCCTGCTGCCCCCACCCCTGCTACACCGCTAAAAGTATACTCTGCCATTTAATTTGGATTTCTTTCATTTTCCCATTTCTTTTCAGGGCTGCTGTGATGCTGACCCCTGCTCTGCCCCTGTGCCCCTTGACCCTGACACATCTGACCAGTGAAGACTCTGGGGGTGGCAAATTAATAGAAGCATTGCTTGTTAATTGCATAAGAGGAAAGCCAAGAATTCATCACCTCAGTCATGGCCATTGCTTCCCTTTGACCCCGTTCTCCCACAAGGCTTTTGCTGGTGGTCACATCTGTGGTTTTTCTATATCCTACATATTTGCCGTATAATTATTCAGCATCAAACCTTATTAATCAAATCGATGCTGTGTTTTAAATGGAAATTGCTGGATTAATACAAGCATTCATTTCATCCTGAAAATCTTGATGGCTTTAGCACATGGAATCCAATTGGAATATAAAAGAAGGGATGTAGAGACCTGATTGAATTAGGAGAGGCATGCTGCACATTAAATTACATATGCCAGCAGGGGTCCATGCTTTTATATTAAAATACTACTGTAGAGTGTATACATCTTATACCTCCTGTGATTTCTTTACACTGGTCAGTGCTCTTGTGCCAAATAGGGCTATAACGGCCGTTTATAGTTCAAAATACGTATTTTAAAATGGGATCTGGTATTTTATAAACATTTGCTTTATTTCAGTAACTTTAAACATTTCTTCAGACTGCCAGTGTTAACAAAACTGCAAATGTCACGTTGCTACTTCTTACTACTTGGCTAAGGAGATCTTGTCCTTTTCCCTACCTAACATACTCTTAATTATGGGTGAGTAAACAGTCTCAGTAACAAAAACAAAAACAAAAAAAAAGAAAAAAAGAAAGAAAAGAAAAGAAGCCATAAGAAGATCGGTTGTCATGCTGTAAACAGGTTAAACACCCTAAATGGATTGCTACTTACCCAGACTGGTGATTTTCACACCTTGTGTATGTTTCCAGTTTCTTCCCAGTGAACCTGCTGTGGAAAGGGCAGGGGTGAGATGTTAAAAAGTGTAAAAAAAATTATACACAGACCACTGATATCACAGATGGTCCCTATGAGCAGCTTGCACTATTTCTTTGGACCTGACATACACACTTGTGATTCCCACTGAAATCCATATTCTGTTGGTAAGGTTTTTCTGTGACTTGAAGAGTGGGACTTATTTTTGATTGATAGCAGGATATGGAGGGGAAAAAGAAGGGGTACTGTTGTGTCATATGCAAACATCTTAAGTTAGGACCAGAAGACATTCAAAGGAGAAAGGTGCCACCTCAAAGCTTTCTTCTTCCCTCAGTAGATTGGGTCCCTGCAAGTGCTGAAATATGCTGAAATGTTCTGGAGATCTCCAGTTGACATTGTTATGTTGAGGATTTGAACACCCTGTTTTGCATAATTTTGTCTGGGTAGTCTATTTTTCAGAGTGGGCCTCAATCCCATGTTTTCTGTCTTGCTTTGTCTTTATCCAATTACAAAAAACCCAAGCCTAAAAGTAAAGTACAACATGGTTGGTGTGTTCATGAAATTCTGCTCCTGTTGTTTTCACTAGACTTTATCAGGGGTTGTCCTGTATCAACAGCCATACTTTGCCTCAACCACAAATTGGAAAACACATATGGTGAA